>CM075202.1:22971728-23034228 GCA_037577475.1 Chaunax sp. Z400 | reverse complement strand
TCAGGACCAGGGAAGGAGGACTCCTTCAGGACGAGAGGAGGAGGACTCCATCAGGACTAGAGGAGGAGGACTACATCAGGACGAGAGGAGGAGGACTCCATCAGGACTAGAGGAGGAGGACACCATCAGGACTAGAGGAGGAGGACTACATCAGGACGAGAGGAGGAGGACTCCATCAGGACGAGAGGAGGAGGACTACATCAGGACGAGAGGAGGAGGACTCCATCGGGACGAGAGGAGGAGGACTCCATCAGGACGAAAGGAGGAGGACTCCATCAGGACGAAAGGAGGAGGACTCCATCAGGACCAGGGAAGGAGGACTCCATCGCGACGAGAGGAGGAGGACTCCGTCAGGACTAGAGGAGGAGGACACATCAGGATGAGAGGAGGAAGACTCCATTAGGACGAGAGGAGGAGGGCTAAATCAGGATGAGAAGAGGAGGACTCCATCAGGACAAGAGGAGGAGGACTACATCAGGACGAGAGGAAGAGGACTACATCAGGACGAGAGGAGGAGGACTCCATCAGGACTAGAGGAGGAGGACTACATCAGGACGAGAGGAGGAGGACTCCATCAGGACGAGAGGAAGAGGACTCCATCGGGACGAGAGGAGGAGGACTCCATCAGGACTAGAGGAGGAGGACTACATCAGGACGAGAGAAGGATGACTCCATCAGGACTAGAGGAGGAGGACACCATCAGGACTAGAGGAGGAGGACTACATCAGGACGAGAGGAGGAGGACTCCATCAGGACGAGAGGAGGAGGACTCCATCAGGACGAGAGGAGGAGGACTCTATCAGGACTAGAGGAGGAGGACTACATCAGGACGAGAGGAGGAGGACTCCATCAGGACTAGAGGAGGAGGACTACATCAGGACGAGAGGAGGAGGACTACATCAGGACGAGAGGAGGAGGACTCCATCAGGACGAGAGGAGGAGGACTCCATCAGGACTAGAGGAGGAGGACACCATCAGGACGAGAGGAGGAAGGCTCCATCAGGACGAGAGGAGGAGGGCTCAATCAGGACGAGAAGAGGAGGACTCCATCAGGACGAGAGGAGGAGGACTACATCAGGACGAGAGGAAGAGGACTACATCAGGACGAGAGGAGGAGGACTCCATCGGGACGAGAGGAGGAGGACTCTATCAGGACGAGAGGAGAAGGACTCCATCAGGACGAGAGGACGAGGACTCTATCGGGACTAGAGGAGGAGGACTACATCAGGACGAGAGGAGGAGGACTCCATCAGGACTAGAGGAGGAGGGCTACATCAGGACGAGAGGAGGAGGACTACATCAGGACGAGAGGAGGAGGACTCCATCAGGACCAGGGAAGGAGGACTCCATCAGGACGAGAGGAGGAGGACTCCATCAGGACTAGAGGAGGAGGACTACATTAGGACGAGAGGAGGAGGACTACATCAGGACGAGAGGAGGAGGACTCCATCAGGACGAGAGGAGGAAGACTCCATCAGGACGGGAGGAGGAGGACTCCATCAGGACAAGAGGAGGAGGACTCCATCAGGACTAGAGGAGGAGGACTACATCAGGACGAGAGGAAGAGGACTACATCAGGACGAGAGGAGGAGGACTCCATCAGGACTAGAGGAGGAGGACTACATCAGGACGAGAGGAGGAGGACTACATCAGGACGAGAGGAGGAGGACTCCATCAGGATGAGAGGAGGAAGACTCCATTAGGACGAGAGGAGGAGGGCTAAATCAGGACGAGAGGAGGAGGACTCAATCAGGACTAGAGGAGGAGGACCACATCAGGACTAGAGGAGGAGGACTCCATCAGGACTAGAGGAGGAGGACTACATCAGGACGAGAGGAGGAGGACTCCATCAGGATGAGAGGAGGAAGACTCCATTAGGACGAGAGGAGGAGGGCTAAATCAGGACGAGAGGAGGAGGACTCAATCAGGACTAGAGGAGGAGGACTACATTAGGACGAGAGGAGGAAGACTCCATTAGGACGAGAGGAGGAGGGCTAAATCAGGACGAGAAGAGGAGGACTCCATCAGGACAAGAGGAGGAGGACCACATCAGGACTAGAGGAGGAGGACTCTATCAGGACTAGAGGAGGAGGACTACCTCAGGACGAGAGGAAGAGGACTACATCAGGACGAGAGGAGGAGGACTCCATCGGTACGAGAGGAGGAGGACTCTATCAGGACGAGAGGAGAAGGACTCCATCCGGACGAGAGGAGGAGGACTCTATCAGGACTAGAGGAGGAGGACTACATCAGGACGAGAGGAGGAGGACTCCATCAGGACTAGAGGAGGAGGACTACATTAGGACGAGAGGAGGAGGACTCCATCAGGACGAGAGGAGGAGGACTCCATCAGGACTAGAGGAGGAGGACACCATCAGGACGAGAGGAGGAAGACTCCATCAGGACGAGAGGAGGAGGACTCTATCAGGACTAGAGGAGGAGGACTACATGAGGACGAGAGGAGGAGGACTCCATCAGGACTAGAGGAGGAGGACTACATTAGGACGAGAGGAGGAGGACTACATCAGGACGAGAGGAGGAGGACTCCATCAGGACGAGAGGAGGAGGACTCCATCAGGACTAGAGGAGGAAGACTCCATTAGGACGAGAGGAGGAGGGCTAAATCAGGACAAGAGGAGGAGGACTCCATCAGGACAAGAGGAGGAGGACACCATCAGGACGAGAGGAGGAGGACTACATCAGGACGAGAGGAGGAGGACCTCATCAGGACGAGAGGAGGAGGACTCCATCAGGACGAGAGGAGGAGGACTCCATCAGGACCAGAGAAGGAGGACTGCATCAGGACGAGAGGAGGAGGACTTCATCAGGACTAGACGAGGAGGACTACATCAGGACTAGAGGAGGAGGACTACATCAGGACTAGAGGAGGAGGACTCCATCAGGACGAGAGGAGGAGGACTCCATCAGGACGAGAGGAGGAGGACTCCATCAGGACCAGGGAAGGAGGACTGCATCAGGACGAGAGGAAGAGGACTTCATCAGGACTAGACGAGGAGGACTACATCAGGACTAGAGGAGGAGGACTACATCAGGACTAGAGGAGGAGGACTCCATCAGGACGAGAGGAGGAGGACTCTATCAGGACTAGAGGAGGAGGACTACATCAGGACTAGAGGAGGAGGACTACATCAGGACTAGAGGAGGACTGCATCAGGACGAGAGGAGGAGGACTACATCAGTACCAGGGAAGGAGGACTGCATCAGGACGAGAGGAGGAGGACTTCATCAGGACTAGACGAGGAGGACTACATCAGGACGAGAGGAGGAGGACTACATCAGGACTAGAGGAGGAGGACTACATCAGGACTAGAGGAGGACTACATCAGGACTAGAGGAGGAGGACTACATCAGGACTCATAGTCCTCCTCCTCTCGTCCTGATGTAGTCCTCCTCCTCTAGTCCTGATGGAGTCCTCCTCCTCTAGTCCTCCTCCTCTCCTCCTGATGTAGTCCTCCTCCTCTCGTCCTGATGTAGTCCTCCTCCTGTGGGTTCATGGTTCCACCTGTCTAGTGCAGTAGCTGAATGTAGGATATTGTGTTGGAGACATGTCTTGCTAACAATGACAGATTGTCTGATTCTCTGGTCTTTGGCCAGTCTGAGTCCCTTTTTGTCTATTTCATTTTCCTGTGACTGGTCATAAGCCATTAGCAGCCTTAACTCCAAACTGGACTAGCATGGCTCCTGCCTTGCATCTCTAGTATGAAAATTCCGTTCTAACATTCCTAGTCTATGCACAGCAGCAGTTTGGCCCTGCCTGTGTTCAGACCAGTGTTGCTGTGAATCGTTTTGGTTTCCCATCCACCTCTGGGCTAGTCAGTCATTTAGGTCAATGCAGATGAGAGGTGGAAGGAACAAAAATTAACTGATAGAACTGGAGGTGATGAAAACGGACGTGAACATAAAACAGAGTTGTAAATTTCAAGTGATTTGATTCATTCTGTAGGCGTGTTCTTTTTTTCCAGCCCAGAAGTGACAAAAACTGCATGTTGTAAAGGATAAAATGAAATAAAAGGTCAATTAGTTTAGCAAATCAAATGACAACATATCACTCCATGTTTCACTTCACATCTACTTTTACCACCCCATTTTTCAATTCACATGAATTTTTACCAGTCTGTTTTTTAAATCACAGATGCAGTGGTGTCAGGTGGTGATGAGTGTTGTCATCTGATCACTGCTGATTACACATGGATGCATAGGTTTCAATGCAAAACACACAACAATACACTGCAGAAACTGAAATCTAAGATAAAATATATGAAATCAAGGCAGTATTTTGCTTGTTTTTGGTCTGCCTGACCAAAACCAGAAGGAAAGCACACATTTCACCTGTCCTAAGATCCTTTTCTTGTTTTTTAAAACACTTAATGGATTAGCTCCTGAATACTTGTCAGATATGCTTTTAATGTACACTCCCTGAAGATCACTAAGGTCCTCTGGCACTGGTCTTCTAGTTGTTCCCCGGACGAGGACAAAGACTCGCCTCTGGAACAGCCTGCCAGAGGAGCTGAGGCCATCACCATCTGTAACATGTTTAAAAGAAGTCGTAAGACATACAGTACCTTTTTAGCCTAGCCTTCCCTCAATACACTGTATTATAGTTGTCACATTGTACTCTGTTTTTACTTGACTTATTTTACACAGTCTCTTCTCAATCGATTGTATTTTACTACGTTTTACCAAACCTGTTCATTACACTATACCCAAGGTTAACAATCTTGATTCATACTCGAGAGGCGGCTGTGGCTTAGGTGGTAAGAGAGTTCTTCCACTTATCAAAAGGTCGGCGGTTCGATCCCCAGTTCTCTCAGTCCACATGTTGAAGTATCCTTGAGCAAGATACTGAACCCCAGTTTGCTCCCCGGGCGTAAAGGCAGCCCACTGCTCCTCTGCATGGGTCAATGCGGAGAAAGAAATGTGTATAATGTGACCAATAAAGCTGATTCTTCTATTCATTATTACCCTTATTATTCTTTTAAAAATATTTTATTATCACTTTATTATTCTTATTTATTTTTATTTTATTATTATGTGTAAGGGATTGTGGCTGTGAGGTTCTCATGTGCTGTTACTTCTATTCCGTGAGACCCACCTCCTCCAGGCCTCCTGCTGTGTTAGTTTTTTTTGGTTCTCAAATGCAGTATATGGATATTTTATATTGTAGAATTCTTTTGATTTTTGTGGGATTTTTTATACCATTGTGAAGCACTTTGTATTGCACTTTTGCATGAAAGGTGCTTTATAAATACATAATTATTATTATTATTATTATTATTATTATTATTATTATTATTATTATTATTATTATCATTATTGTAACCCTTCCCTGACTGATGGATTTAATCACCTTCTTCCTCATCTCTTTAGATGATGTCTGCTGAAACCTACGTGATATGATGATGTGATTGGACAGGGCATAGTGATCAGGTCTGGGTGTGTCTAGTCTAGCTGTTATTAATGTAGTTTGGTGGTTCTTTGGATGTCTTTTCTAAGAGGGCAAATACCTTGTCACACTAGTGACTTAGGTATTAGATAACCCTTTTACCTTATGAAATAAAATTATTTATTAACTTTTTATTAGTTTACTATGTAAATTTTACTCGTTTTATGTAAAATTTTGTTTTAAGATCTGACGAAATTTAGTTTGAGATGTTAACAAAATCAGAAGAAATCAGGAGTGGCGCCAGTAATTTTCCAAAGCACTGTAGTCTGACTGACCATTGAAAATAATTAACAATACAATGTAAGGCACCACATGCTCATCACAAAGGATAACCATTCATGCATTCACTCACAGGGCAAGGCTAATTACTGGATGACTTCTGTACCTCCTGAACCACAGCTGTCTCTCTAAACTAGTACTAACAATAATCATAATAATACCAATGATAGGAAAATTCTAATATAGATAAATAATACAAATTACCTACACACTTTTACAAGGATATAATGGCATTTCTTTACAATTTGACACTTTTGCTAACATTTGGTAGAACTAGATTTCCCATTTACTGAATATGTTGAACAATGATGATAAGGATGTTTGGGAGCTGGCCCGCGCCATCCTGTTCCTGGACCTAAGGAGACATAAAGTACCACAGACCAGGGGGTCACAGCCACACTACATTGGTCTTAAAGGGACAACCATGTTGCTAGTTTTGGAGTTTGGTCCAATTGGCTGAACCTGAAGGATGTTTGTGTTTGACGGAGTGATTCTGGTGTGGGTGGAGGACATTGTAACTGACCCCATATCACCACCTGTTTCTAAAGCCATGATAGAAGATGAGAGATGCAGACTTAAGGTAATCAGTAACAAATGTCTTTAACTCAGCATGACTGAACAAACTCAAACAGTGCAGTGGGATGAGGTCATCAGTAAAGTCAGTAGTGTGTGTGAGTGTGTGCATGTGTGAAACATGTAGTGTGGGGAAAAGATGTTGGCTGGATGTGACAGACCAAAGGACGTGTCGGTGAACTGGGCTCTAATCCAGATCTACACCAAGATTTGATGGATGTGTCCATGGCCCTAGCCCAACCCCTCCACAAATCTGTGAGATTAAAAATAGAAATATTTCCCTTCTGTGGCCGTGAACACAGGTGGGAACACTACCGTCCATTAACTCTTATCTACACACTGAAGTAACTTAACTACCCCAAAATGACCCTTCCTTAAAAGGTGAGTCTCACAGAACACCTCTGCTACAGGGTCTATCCCTCAATGAATCTGCCAAAGGAACTTGTAGGATCTTTGAAATCACCTCATTTAATTTGTGTCGTGTTCGTTTCTCCCCCCTTACTTTGGTGCTCCCGGTCAAATTTGACCGGCCTGTTTTAACTGCTCTTACATTAACACAAAAACCATTGATCATCACCAAATTTTATTTAACTCCCTTTTAAGCTGTAAACAATGTCTCAGACTACTGGTTTACACGAATAACTGCAGTGAATATACAAAGAATAGACACAGAAATTGTAAATTGTATTCCAAAATTAACATTTATTGTAAAAAAAAGAAACAAAAATCAAAACAGAGACCAAATTCACAGAACATCAGAACATCAACATGAACACATCATCTGTGTGTGTGTGTGTGTGTGTGTGTGTGTGTGTGTGTGTGTGTGTGTGTGTGTGTGTGTGTGTGTGTGTGGGCGCGTGTGTCTTCACACACAGGAGTGGCATTTTGCAATCAGATCGGAGTGTGCCTTGCAAACGTAGGCATCACATTTGAAACATGTAAGACTTGTTTTATTGTCTCTAGGGGCACAGAGCTCGCATCTCTTCCGTTTCTGCCCCTGTTTTGGGGGGAGAGCGGCCAGGGCAGCGGCTGGGGCTTGCAGACTCCTCACCAGACTGGCAGAGGCTGGTGCGCGGGGAAGGTGCTGGCGCCGTTGAATTAGAGGAGTCACTAAAGCTTTCCCAAGCTCTGCCAGGAAGAGTCTCCTCTTGAAACATTTCCCCTGATTCCAGGCTGGGTCGATCGCCGTCCACACCACATATGCATTACATGCAGATACATCCAGGATGTTGTGGAACAGCGCCACAGGCCAACGAGCTGTCATTCGCTTGCAGGTGTATGTACCAGTAAGCTGCAATGAAAGAAACAATAATGAATAGATTGAAAACAATATTGAATCTGTCTTACACAAAATGCAATGTTTTACATGAATACAAGTAAATCAAATGCATGACAGATGAAAATATACATTACCTTATCAAGGCAGTCAACGCCTCCTTTGTTTCTATTGTAGTCCAGGATGATCTGGGGCTTCCTGTGCTCTGCTGTGCTGACAGCGGCGTCTTTGTGTAGCGTGCTCATCAGGATGACATTCTTATTCTTCTTGGGCAAATATGACACAAGACTGTGTGTGTCAGTGAAAGCAAATTTGGATGAGAGTGCCTCTCTCCCTCTGGTCGACACCAGTGCAGAGGGAAGTTGAGGCTTGTTCTTCCTCACTGTCCCCACCATGGTGAGCTTTCTTTTCAGCAGCTCCTGACCAAGCGCATGTGATGTGAAAAAGTTATCACATGTGATATTATGCCCCTTGAGACCGGCTGTCATGTCCAACACAACACGCATGCCCTGGTTTTTTTCTGGCCTTCCAGTAACAGGTTTCCCCGTGTAAACCTGCATATTCCAGGCGTAGCTGCTCCTGGCATCACATGTTGCCCAGATCTTGATCCCATACTTGCCTGGTTTGCATGGGATGTACTGTTTGAACGGACAGCCACCTCTGAAAGGGACCAGGCGCTCGTCCACTGTCACCTCAGGGCCTGGATTGTACATCAGTGGTAGGCGCTCCACCCACCTGTCCCAAACATTCCTGATGGCAGCCAGTTTGTCGTCTCGCCAGCAGAAAGGTCGTGTAGTTCTGTCATCAAATCGGATAACTCGTGAGAGGACATGAAACTGTTGCAGGGACATAGTTGACCGGAATATAGGCCTCCCTGACTCCGCATCCCACAGACTTTTTGTAGCCTCATTGTTGGACCGATATACTCCTGCTAAAATCAACAGACCCATGTAGGCTTGGAGGTCTACCTGGTCCAATGCTTTCCATGTGTCCCCAAACACACACCTCCCCTCCAGGTTTGTCATTTCCAGTATAATTTCCACAATGGACTCTGGTAAAAAGAGTTGGAAGCTGGACTTGATGTCATCCACACGAGATGTTGCATATCGTGTTGGCCCTGGCGTCATCCTAACAATATTTTCCACTCTTGCTCTGCCTCCTCTGTCCTGGGTGGATGAATACCAGAGCAAATTGCCATCCTTGGACTGGAATGTCACCTCAGGTGCCTCTTCCTCAGGTGCCTCTTCCCCAGGTGTGTCTTCCTCAGGGGCCTCTTCCTCGCCATCTATTGACTGGTCGGTCTCACAATGGTCTGGATCAAAATCGGGATCGATGTTGTCTTCTATTTCTGAGACATCCTCCTCTATTTCTGGTTCAACTTCAATCCCCTCTTCATCACGTTGAAAAAAAAGTTCAAGAGCCTCTCTGACAAGAAATCGTCTGATCGGGCGCCTACTCATTGTGTTCAGAGTAAAATGAGAGCAATGCACACAAAAAAAGCTATATATAAGGGGTCTGTGAGAAGATATGATACATTTTGTATCGGAAAGTGTGGTTCACGTGGGGGGATGGCCACATAAGCCCGGGAAATAGACAGGTTCCCATAACAAACACCTAATTGTTTACTTTGAAATGTGGAACAGGTGTTATACGTTTAGTCTGGAAGGTGTGGTTCACGTGGGGAGATAGGCACATAAGCGCGGGAAATATGTGGGACGAGGAGACACCTAATTGTTCAGTCTGAAAGGGGTTCACGTGGGGTGGAGTGTGTGTGTGTGGAGTGTGTGTGTGTGTGTGTGTGTGTGTGTGTGTGTGTGTGTGTGTGTGTGTGTGTGTGTGTGTGTGTGTGTGTGGAGTGTGTGTGTGTGTGTGTGTGTGTGTGTGTGTGGAGTGTGTGTGTGTGTGTGTGTGTGTGCGTGTAGGTGTGTGGGTGTGTGTGTGTGGTGGTGGTTGTGGATTTGTGGTTGTGTACTATCTGATGGATGAACACAATCTAGGGTCACCCATTAATTTCCTATGGCGGTCATTTTTGACCGGGAACACCACAGGTGTTACAAAGTTGACTAAACCACTCAAAATTCAATGAAAGTGGTGATCAGCAATTGTATATGTTCAAATGCCTAGTGTGGAGGATATCATAAGGCCTTGAGACGATCAAATGTAAAACACAATATTTATGATTGATGAAAGTAGGAAATCGGTCAGATTTGACCCGAACACGACAGAACAGGTTTTAACAGATGTTTGGGCAAATTACTATATTGTATTTTTTTAAATCATTTCTGGCAGTTGAGTCTGTGGCTCCATTTCTTTTGTCCTTTTGCACCAGTATGTTGTCTTTCAGAGGGGTTGTGTTGTAATGTTGATAAAGTTATGTTTATTAACTTTTTATCTTCTGTATTCTGTTTCTCATACAGGTTCCTTTGTATGACTCTAACATGGACCACATCATCTGCTGCTTGCTGATCCTGGGAGCCACAGTGATGGTCACTCATGCATGCCCCAAGTACTGTGTATGCCAGAATCTGTCTGAGTCCCTTGGCACATTGTGTCCCTCTAAAGGTCTTCTTTTTGTTCCTCCGGACATTGACCGCAGCACAGTTGAGCTCCGTCTGGGAGGCAACTTCATCCTTCGCATTACACAACAGGACTTTGCCAATATGACCGACCTAGTGGATCTGACCCTCTCCAGAAACACCATCAGCTACATTCAGCCCTTCTCTTTTGGTGACTTGGAAACATTGCGCTCACTTCATTTGGACAACAATCGCTTAATGGAACTGGGCCCTGATGACTTGCGAGGCTTGGTCAACCTGCAACACTTCATCATTAACAACAACCAACTGGGACGCATCCATGAAAAGGCCTTTGAGGACCTGGCACCTGCCTTGGAGGATCTAGACCTCTCCTACAACAACCTTATGTCATTGCCCTGGGATTCTGTCCATCTGATGATTAACCTACACCAGCTCAGTTTGGACCACAATCTATTGGACTTTATCCCAGAGGGCACATTCACTGACCTGGAAAGGTTGGCTAGACTGGACCTGACATCAAATCGTTTGCAGAAGCTCCCCCCAGACCCCATTTTTGCGAGGGCGCAGGACTCAATGATTCTGACTACCCCCTATGCTCCCCCGCTGTCCCTAAGCCTGGGTGGAAACCCACTTCACTGCAACTGTGAGATGCTGTGGCTTCGTAGACTTGAGAGAGATGATGACCTTGAGACTTGTGCCTCCCCTCCTGCTCTGAAGGGTCGTTACTTTTGGAATTTGAGGGAGGAAGAGTTTGTATGTCAGCCGCCTCTCATTACACAGCACACCCACAGAATGCTGGTCTTGGAGGGCCAGACAGCCAGCCTAAAGTGTGAAGCAACTGGAGACCCTTCACCTACCATCCACTGGATCTCCCCTGACGATCGGCTGCTTGGCACCTCCTCCCGAACCGCAGTGTTCAACAACGGAACCCTAAGTATTACCATCACCACCTCCAAAGACTATGGAACCTTCACATGCATTGCGGCCAATGTGGCTGGGGAGTCTACTGCCTCTGTGGAGGTGTCCATTGTTCAGCTCCCCCACCTGAGCAATGGCACTGGGCAGCCAGCATCGCCAAAGTCACGCCTCTCTGATATCACAGGGTCCACCAGGGTCAGCAAAGAGGCAGAGAGGACTGTGTCGGTGTCTGAGGTGACATCTGTTTCATCGCTTGTCAAGTGGACAGTGAGCAAGTCAGCTCCTAAGGTGAAGATGTATCAGCTCCAGTACAACTGCTCTGATGATGAGGTTCTGATCTATAGGTAAACACCTTATTATTTTATATCAATCTAGAAATGTAGCAACATCCACGGTGTGTGTGTGTGTGTGTGTGTGTGTGTGTGTGTGTGTGTGTGTGTGTGTGTGTGTGTGTGTGTGTGTGTGTGTGTGTGTGTGTGTGAGATGTGGCTAATGGGAGCCATAGAAACGAAAGCAGGTACCTCAAACAGAAATTTGCTCAGCTCTCCTGATGATGACTGCTGAGGTTATCTGGAATTTGAATATGAGACAGATAAGAGCAGAACCAATATGTCCTTAATGCCAAGCCAGTTACTTACCTGCTCAAACAAGGTGTTAGCAAAAGCTGCATCATATCTAGAGGGATTGATAATTCATACATTATTAAGGCAGAAAACCATATTCTCTTGGCAGCATGAAAGCTGTCTGTTCTGTGCATTGTTCTGAGCACACCTTTAGATGTTCCACAGAGTGATTTGTTAAAGCAGTGCTGAATTTAGGAAAGTTGAGTGTAGGCAACAGTAAAAGCTGAAGATAAGGATGGAAGTTTAGAAAGAGGCCAGCAGCTGCTGGAATTCAGGCGATCCAGACAATGGAATCATTTCAGCTGTGTCTCACTGTTGTGCACAAAAGATAAGAGTTGTCAGTTGTTTCCTCTTCTAAACGGGAGCTGGAGGACAATGTTATCACTGCTCCAGTTTTCCATGATTGGCACATCGTTACTTGAACTAAAGGTTTTATGTGTATGATGGGTGAATGTGAAGGCCTGAGGGCCCAGACAACTTATTCAAAGGAGAAGAGACTTTAAAATCATGTGCATTTGTTAGGTTGAAATGTTTTTTTTATTCCTTAAAGGTCTACTTGTTCCAAAGTTTATGACTGTGGTATAATCAGAGGTACAAAAATGTACTCAATAGTTAGAGAGGAGCAGCTTTAGTAATCTACTGGAAATACAGTGTAAGAACTGACTAATTTTATAAGATGTGTTTCTGTAACAGTGCGCAAAAATCACGGTTTGCTATAGCGGAAACTTTGGTACGATCCACTTGTCTTTGTCCATCATCATTATAGTTGATGTGAAACTGAAGTGTTCCCACACAGCAGACTTAAATGATGAGGGAGGGTCTTCAGACTCCTGTTTCAAACAACATCCGGTCCTTCACTACATTTGGCCCTCGGAGTCTGAGTCCTGTACGCACAGGAATAAGTTCCACGTGTGCACTGGCTGCATTCGTTCTGTACACGTGTACTGAAAAGAAAGGCCGTACTGAAAAGTTTAGTTTCGGATACATACATACTTACCATGACCTGGATGACAGAGAATCTACACAAAGATACGTACCATTACACCTCTAGTTTATGATGATAATCACAGGTGATCTGACTCGGTTAAAGATAAAGAATTAAACACACACCTGCATCTATGGTAAATTTGAAATGAAAGGTCAAATCCTTTGATGAATTATTTAGTTATATTTTTGCCAGGACAATATTCCTAAGTCACAGAATTCCTGAATATCACATCAGTGTTACATATGTCAGTAGGTAAGCACAATTGTTCATGTTGTACTAGAAGAGTTTTTCACTTGAACATATACAGTTGTCATGAGGTACGAGTTATGCTGTGGTTCTTTGTGGTAGGACTTGTATGCATGAATTCATTAGCAACACAACACCTCTTTGCTCAATTCAGGAGTTCTGCTGCTCCATACTTACTTAAATTGTTTAGAATCACACACCAGTGCTCGGCATTCCAGACTAGTGAGGATGATGTCCATTGAGAATGTAGCACATTTAACAGCATAGCTTGTGGATTTTTTGTATGAGACAAATGAGTACAACCCCAAATCCAAAAAAGTAGGGGCATTATGTACAATATCAATGAAAACTGAATACAATGATTTGCAGATTCTTAATATAACCTAAATATAAGTGAATACTGTTCAAAGACAGGATATTTAATGTTCAAACTGATAAACATTTTATAAACATAAACACAATCTAAACCTGATGCCTGATGTTGGGACAGGTTCTTAACTCTTAGGCTCTTAACAACACTCAGTGACTGCTTGGGACGAGATGATGATGTTTTCAAGATAAGCTAAGCTAAGCTATACTTTATTGACCCATCCCTGAGGAGCAGTGGGCTGCCTTTACGGAGCCCGGGGAGCAGTTTGGGGTTCAGTATCTTGCTCAAGGATTCTTTGACATGTAGACCTGGGGAAACTGGAGATCAAACCACTGACCTTCGATAAGTGGACGACCGCTCTTACCACCTAAGCCACAGCCGCCAAAGTGAATTCTGTCCCATTCTTGCTTCACATAAGACGCCAGTTGTTCGATCTGTTGTTGGATTTGGCACCTCATAGTGCAGCACACATTTTCAATGGGGGACAGATCTGGACTACCTTGGAGGGTTAGGATCACATGTTTTCATCTTCTTATGAAAAATAGATGTATACACAGGCCTGAGGTGGCACCATTTTCAGCACAACTTCCTCTTCCTAATGTAGTCATCCATCACAATTGTATTGAGTGTATGTTTAATTGCAGCCCAGAGATATTCAAGGGTATAGACACAGACACAGGAAATGTCATAGCTCATTGAATCTTCTACAGTACAGCTGTCTGGGAGTTGCAGAGTGAGGAGCAGCTAGCCAGAGGCCATTAGTATTCTGATTTTAAGATAAACACATTCACATTTCCCAGCATCCCCCTTTTGTTTAGGCAGAGTCAATGGGCCAGGAGACCTTGTCTGTATTTGTCTAGAGAAAAAACCTTAACAAATCAATAGAAGTAAAGAATAATATTTTCTAGCTGGAAAAACAGAATCCACGAAACAGTAAATGGATTTGGACAGTAAACACGCAGCCTGGAGTAATGAAATATGTTTTGTCATCTCTGTCTTCCAACTGAGAAAACATCTAAAAAATTAAAACTGTAACTGACAAATCTGTCACAAAGCTTAAAGAAGCCTAAGCCCAAAGCCCATCTCCTTCTTCATCTCCTCTTCCACGCTTCTTTTCTCTCTCTGAGTAATGCTATGGCCTCACGCCATCATCGGGAGCAAAGCAGGCCATTTCACAAATTGCCTTTTGCAGGCTAGAGGGGGGGGGGGGGGGGGGGAATACTTAAATCTCCCTGTGATAAGCTTGGGCATAGGTTTTCTCTGGACTTCATTCCTATAAATTAAATTGAATTAGCCTGTCTATTCAGACAACCTGAAATCAATTACAGCCAGACACAGGAGCAAGAAGCGTAAAGCTAAAGCATCACCAAGCTAAAGAATTTTGCTCCCAACCCCAGGAGCCCATTTTAATAGTGTAATGAACCTTGTTGGAAAAGTAGAACTTTTTGGGGGGAAAGCAGATTCTTTTGTTTGAGCTGTGGTAACAAAGTGGGATAATTCCAACACTGAGGCTGTGATGCTTTGGGTTCTGAATTCATCTATGATCTTTGCTGCATGACAAATAAATATCCCTCTAGTGAAGAATATAATAATATATTTAGCAACAGTAGAAACGCATAATTTTAAAAACCCAATATTTTCCTTTCACTAGCCCTAATCTACTGAAACAAACAAACATGTGATTCACTGAATAGACTTTTTTAAGTACCCACAACCAAAACATGTTAAATCATGAATAACAATCATTTAGTCTTAACATAGAAATAACAGTCATTGGTGCATTTCAGAGTAAACCATGATGTTGGTGAGATTTTTTTCTGCATGATTAAAAAGTCCTGGTCAAGGTGATAATTTACAGGGTCTAATTAATGTCCTGTAGCACAGATGTTACAGATGTTATGGCTCATTGCACAGTGGAGGCAGATCACATTTAGTGACAAGTCCAGATTTAACTTGTACACAGCTGGTGGTCGTTGGCGTTTGTATCGTCACTGTGGGGAACGCTATCCTGCAGCATACATCCGGGAAGTGGACCATTTTGGTGGTGATGTCATGATGTGGGGGGCCATTGCTAATGGATGGCGGTCAGAACTTGTCCACATCCTCGGTACACTGACATCTATCCGTTACCGAGATACGATCCTAGGTCCACATGTCATTACCAGGATACAACAATCAGGCATCACCTTCATGCATGACAATGCCAGACCAGATGTGGCTCATTATCTGTCAGGAGTAGCCTACCTGGACCAGAACAATGTCCTTCTTTGGCCAGCATATTCACCAGATCTCAACCCAATAGAGCATCTGTGGGACGTTCAGGATCACCGGGTGAGAGAGAGAGATCCTGCTCCAGCAACACATGAACAACTTGTCACAGCTCTGCAGGAAGAATGGCATGTCATCCTACAAGTCCAGATTAACATCTTATCCATTCAGGAGGTGTAAAGTAGTGATAAATGCTGGAGGTAGACACGTACGGTAGTGACTATTGTTGTTCTCTGTCTCACCATCCACACTTTCTGACTTGTAAACACTAAGACAAAAACCACTAATCTGCACAAAAATGATTTTACTGTATAGCTAAAGGGTGAATAAAGATGTGAACCATAATTTACCTTTGATATTTAATATGAAGAGGATGGGATGATATAAAGAAAGAAAAATGCATTTCTACTGTTGCTCAGTATATATGACCCATAGTGCTTTTTAATCTCATGCCCCAGCTAGCAGGATGGCATCAGATGCCAATGTGTTTCAAATCCCTTATATCACCACAACAGAAATTAATCATATCAGTGTTTTCTTAAACACACATGAATAATTTGTGTCACACTACTTAAGTTCTCCCCGTAGGAAAAGATTTGAAGAATAAAATTGAAAATCAGAAAGCCCTGTATTCCCTATGACTGGAACATTGCAGCATGTGTCAGGTAGCAGAAGAGGCTGATGAATGATGTGCTGGTCAATCTGGGAAGACTGGGAAGTGATGGGGAGGTGAAGGGAGCACATCATAGCATCATGAAAGAACTAGAGGTACAGAGAGACTAGTATTTAAAAAGACAGCAGCAATATGATTGGTTATCAATGAAGGTGTGTTACTTTGCTATTGGATCAATATGACCAGCTGATTTACCCCAGTGATAACATCTGGCCTCATGTCTACCCCACTCTCACCCTCACCAGCCAATACAAGAGCCAATGAAGGGGTGGAGGATTCAATAAAGGACTCCCAGTTTCACACACATTCCTCCCAGTCTTTCTCTAACCAACACTGGACTGGCCCTGCTGACAGCAGCGTGGTGGTCGTCAAAGTGAGCACTCTGCAGCGCACTTATGTAGTCCACCATGTGTGAGGAAGTGGAGGTAACCTATATATAGAAAAGATTCAACAATGCAGTAAATTCTCATGAGATGTTTCCTGGCTACATTGTGATTCAGAACACTGCATATGTGGAAAGCAACAATCAACTCATTTAACATCAGGACGAAATTGTTATTCTTACAAAACATAAGATGGCAGTTTGTGAATCATACTCTGTTGTGCTGGTGAGTTTCCTAAATTGTGTAACTATGTATATTCAAATCTCTGGGATTCACTGACATAACTGACTACAGCTAAGGAGGGGCGGGACAAATACCACAAAATCTCATGAACCCACATAGACCTGCAGGTCCGTCCTCTCTCCCTACTTCCTCCAGCCTTCCCTTCATCCAGAACCAGGACCAGAGCATACAGTATAAAGTGTGAACAATATTGGTCCACAGAACTGAGTAACAGAGGAACTTTGGTGTGCATTAAGAATTTGTCCTTAACATGTACAAACGGAGATTAATTAGATAAATATGACCTTTCATGCTAATTAAATATTCAAGTCTTTGATGATCAATGGTGTCAAATGCAGTAAGTCCCTCATCTGATTCCATTAGAGGGTTGTTAGTAACTTTGACCTATGATGCTCTCTGAAGCCTGACTGGAAATCCTCAAATAAACTATTGTTATGTAGAAAATCACATAACTGAGTAGCGACTGCTTTCTCAACACTAGACAGCTGAACATGTCACCTCTGGTCAGATTTGGCAGGGGCCCAGAGAAAACTACGGAGTCCACGTGATTTTTGCAAACATTCACACCGACTCGATTGGCATAGTTGGATGTCATTACTGCCAATCTTACTTTATTTACATGTATCCTCAGCCAGCAGTTTGATTTCATGTCGCCCACTCTGGCCCCAGGAAGACTTCTAACTTTTGTCGCTGGTGTCACAAGCTTCACGTTTCTCAAAACTGAGCTGTTTGTTTCTTGGTGGGTGTGTCTCTGAGTGGGGAGAACCTGTTAGAAATGTGAACTCAGTGGTGGTGAACTGTGGGTTTTGTGTTGTGGTTGTGGGTGAGGGTGGTGAACTGCTTAGGACTATGTTTCCTTTCCACAGTCACTGAGCCTCCCTGCTTTCCCGGCTGCTCAGGAGCCTCCTTGGGATGGCTAGGACGTGCTACACTAGGTTGGTCCACAATGGCTACTGTGGGCTGGCTAACTGCAGCAGCTAAAGTTTGCAGGAATGGCAGGGGGCCGGCTTTTGTTTTTATTAATTAATTTTCAAAATGTCTGGCCAATCTACCCTTCCTATAAAATATCACCAATGATGCAACCGTAGTACTACTCAAAATCCAGGTCCACTGAAGCCACTGTTAATTCTTTATCAGTTCTCTCATTGAGTGTCACACAATCAACACACACTCAGTCTCCATACATCATGTAGCTGTACAATAGATCAGATCATCAGCAGGGTGAGAGAGTGAGACACTGTGGCTTTGGTCTGCAGAAAACCATAGATATGAAGAATTAATCTCGGTTTGTCCTCTTCAAAATAAGGCCATCAATGGCTGCCGAAGCAGCCCACAGCTGTGGTTCTGGAAAGATATAAATCACAAAGTAAATGAATTCTGTAACTATTACAATAAACCAACCACTGAGTAACGGATGAAATGAATACCAGTCAACATATCCAGCTCAGCCTTTATAACTATTGGCAAGAAATAGTATTACAAAGTACAATACAAAGTATTAATGTGGAAATACTGCCATCTGCTGGTAGAGGAGGTGAATATCAGCTTGACCTACTTTTACTCAAGCATGTGCCATGAAGTCAACACTCAATTAGACCAGCAGTGGCACAGTGGAAACACTTTACCTAATGGAATAGTGATGATATACACTCTGTACACACCCTCTGAACTGTTATGCATGGGACATGACATTTCTATTGAACCAAACTTGTGTCTAACATTGAACAGAATACTTCACAATATTCAGTAGAACATAACACCATCAACACTCCCTGACTTAAGACACAATGTCCACACTAATGCCAAATCTAAAAGGGAAGCCTTTAGGAGTGTAACCATTAACTCCTCTGTTAAGAGTCACAGGGGTCTGATCTGGGAAGGGCGGAGCATAACCTTAATGCACTCTGATAGGTTAGTAGCACAGGTAGGACCAGCATAGGAAACACCTGAGCAACAAAGATCCCTTTTAACCCATTACTTAAATGGTGGGCAGGAGACAGTAAGTGTATACTGTTTCATACCAGCTGCTGATTTGATGAGGATGATCCTTGTTAAAAAGAATCCTCGATGAGACCTGGGTAATAGCTGTCCGTTGTCTACTTCTTTTTGTATTGATTATATTAGTATTGAATGGCCAGCAGTACCCTGAGAACACTAAAAGGGAGTGCATAGAATGAATTAGTGATACAAAACACAACCACCAGTTACATGTGATTGTTTGCCGTAAGCTGTTAAGGCCATGCATATGTATCTTTGAGCTTTCCTGAATGCTGTTGCATGGCGATGCTCATAGGAGTCTAAAAACAGGATGTGTTTGAGAGTCTAGGTGATATGAGGACACTGGACCTCAATGGGCTTTCATTTGACTAAAAATGAATGGTTTAGTGCGCTCTCCTTTTCATGTGAAATGGTATTTGGTTTGTACTTATGTTCATATGTTACTGTTCTCCACTGTAACCGTAGCCGAGCATCATTTACAAAGGAGCTGTGTGAGTAACTGCAGCACTACAGCCTCCAGTCCTCAGCTGCTAGCCTCTGTGCAGCGCCTCAGGCAGGCGGAGACCATCTATCTCTGACATCGTACTAGTAGCTGGAAGAAGCATTTCTTCCTTGGCACACACACACACACACACACACACACACACACACACATACTTGTGCATATATCATCAGAGCTTTCCAGAGCTTAATATCACAAGGTCTCCTGACAGTTCCCACAAGTCTATCTTGTACAGGCCTTGGAAATAGTCTTCACTTTCCAGTCGTTCTTGTCTTTCCTGGGTTTTCTACGTATTTATTTATCAGTGTTCCAGAGCTGTAATATCAAATGGACCCTCTATTCTGCAAGATAGATGGTTCTGAGAGATAAAGCCAATTACTGCTGGCTGTCTGTTAAAGCAGCAACTGCTGAGACCAGCAGAGGACAGAAATGCCAGGGAATGGAAAGCCTGGAAAGCTGCACCATGAGTAGAGTTTGCATCATCTACCACAGATGTATAGTTACGTCTTAAGGTGATGAAATACACCATATACCTTGTTTGGATGCTGATGGCTCAATCAATCAGTTAACAGCATTTACTGTATCTCTTCTGTAGGTTTTTACAGCTGCATCTTTCAGATATATCAAACCAGAATATTACCAGGTTATCTTTATAAAGTAAATAACCTGCACCTGTTTTTCCTCTTTGTTAAGGATGATTCCAGCCTCCAGCAAAGCTTTCCTGCTGACAAATCTGGTGTCAGGGACCCGCTATGATCTGTGTGTCCTGGCTGCTTGGGATGACACAGCCACCACGCTCACAGCCACTAATGTTGTGGGCTGCACACATTTCTTCACCCAGGATGACTACCCTCAGTGCCAGTCTCTGCCCAGCCAGCTGCTTGGAGGCACCATGATCCTGGTGGTGGGAGGCATCATCGTGGCCACTCTGCTTGTGTTCATCATCATCCTCATGATGCGCTACAAAGCGGCAGATGCTGAACCTCCACTGGGAAAGCTGACCAGTGTATGTGAGACACACTCTCAGACGAACGGTGGACGACTCAGGCAAAATGGTCTTCTGCCCCAGTCTCAGTCTCGGTCTGAGCCAGAATTGAAGGTCAAGGCCAAAGTGACTCTGCAGGATGAGATGGTGGAGTTTAAGTGTGGCTCCCTCCAGAGCAGCCTCACTTCTTCTTCCTCATCCTCAGGCACCATGGTCGTGGGCTCGTACAGCCCCAACACCACACTTGCCAACATTTGGAGGTCAGCCCAGTCCAAGCCCCAATCCAATCTAGACAACCTCCTGGGAGCCTTCACCTCTCTGGAGCTGCGGGGGACTCAGAACTGTGGCCAGGGAGCCTCCAGTAGAGATGCAATACAGGTTGCAAAGCCCCACACAGACAGGGCGCCGCTGCTGGGTGGGACCATAGACTCCAGCCTCACCCGGCTCCTCGTGCGGGACTCCAAACCAAAAAGGAGCCAATCCTTTGACTTTGGGGATGTAACAGCTGCTAAGGAAGCTCAGCTGTGCAGCAAACCACGCAGGATCAGCAGTATCTGGACTAAGAGGAGCCTGTCTGTGAATGGCATGCTGCTGCACTGTGAGGAGGAGGGGGACACTGGAGGGAGCAGGGGGACGATAGAGAGTGCTGACTGGGTGATGGAGAGTACTGTCTAACTGTCAGACACTGAATGGTACAGCTTTTGTACAGCATGAGTGGTTTTCATTTTCTGCTCCACCACTGAGACTCAAGGCGGGTCCAGAGGATTTTACAGTCACAGCCAAACACAAACTATAGGAATAAGACCTTAGGGTTGGTTTGTCTCACACATTGTACTGACAAGGATTTGAATGGCTGATCAGCTGAAGGGAAATGACGAAGTAGTGCTGTCTGTCATAGAATATGTGGTCATGCCCAGGGACATTATTATTGTGTATAAATTTAAAGTATGTAATGAAATTAAAGTTTTATATTCTTTATTTTACTGCAAAAACGATCCGTTACTGATGCAAGGTGGGACCAGTCCCCACTATGAAGTATTCTACTGTAAATTCAGAAACCCTTCTCTGACTGAATGGAGCAGTGTATTATATGTAGATGTGATGCTTTGATTCATTAATATTTAAGGAAAAGATTTAACAACAAAGCTGTATATGATTATATTTACTTTCTATAGCCCACAGAATATATCACTCAATACTTCTGTATCCTAATCACACCTAATTTTATGTGACTGCATAGATTTTAAAACCCATGACCTCTTAAACGTTGGCTGTTCTGTATGTGAAGCCTCAGTTCATTGTTTTAAAAAATGACAAACTACTGTGGAGGAATCTGGTGCAATGAGTAGGACGCTCCTGTTTAGCTTGTGTACACTGGATTTGTGAGTCCAGTAGCAAAATAAATGTTTTTATGGGCTTGATGGTTATCCAAAAGTATGTTTTTTGGTTACGTTTTCTGTCAGTTCAATGAAACTAACTAAATATTCATGGCTTCATGCTGATATTGGATGCAATGACAAAATCAGGATGTCAAATTTTGAGAATTATTCTGGCTTATTACAACTTGAATCTTATTTTTGTAGTTGTTGCCATAATTCCACTCAGCAATTAGCCGGCACATACCTATACCAGCATCATTGGCATTAAAACTGAAGCAATCATGAAATAGTATCCAGATGAAGCCATAACAATAGCCTCTAATAAATGTTCATCAGAAACATATCAACGATTTATAAAACTATAAGTGTGTCCACCAAACACTGAAGGGCCTCAATCACAAGCTTTCTATCTGCGTTTATGTCTGTGTAATCACTCTCAGTGTATCCTTTAACTCAAATAAAAAGATATCTGAACTATAATAAGACAACAGATAACCAAGGATTGTGATATCACAAAGTTTTGTTTCTTAAATACTTGAACATGTATAAATCAAGAATGGTATTATGAAAGGAAGAGAAGTAACCAAGACATCAAATATGAATAAAGGATAAGATGAACGAAGACAAGACATTTCAAACATTTCATAGTTTAAATGCAAAAATGTTACTAAAATCTGCATTATTATTATTATTTGTTGAGAAACTGAGGCATCTCACAATGTTAAGAAAGTGAACAAAACATTTCCACCCTCAGAATCCAGTCACGTATTTCACATTCAGGGGTAACTTCTCTACAAAACTATTGAAATCTGTTAAGAACTTTGTGTGATATTCTGCTCACTAACTGAAAAACAGACCACAGGCGATGAAAACAGAGGTAACTAGTGTCCTGTTAAACATTTATTCACATAAAATAGAAAACAAGTTTCCATACAAAGAAATTATATATATAATTAGAAAAAGCAGCAATTAAATTTAAAATCCTAAAGATACTGTGTCTGCATTTATATTTCTTAATATTTTACTTTGAATGAAAAAAAGCAAATGCAGAAACAAAAACAATATGAATATATAATGAAAATAAAATAGTAAATTAATAAGATAAATAATTGTGAGAGCACCAGTGTCAATGGTTTGACACCATGCAGTGAGTGAAAATAAATAAGGAATTCTCGACCGGGGCGACGTGTCATTTCCTGTCTGCAGAGGAAACCCGCCTTCGTTGTTGGTGAAAACGAAGCTGTTTGTTGCTACTGTTTTCATTCATTCATTCACTGTCTTTACACCATATGTATTTTCGCACTGTATTATTTTTTTTAATTAAAATGAACATAAAGAACGTTTTCTATGGCATATAAATATCAATAAACTCTTTGAAATAATGTGAAACTACGTCACACAGCCAAACTACAGGCTGCAGGTCTGGAGCTTTACCAAACATCCTTCTGATTCATGGAAAGATGAACCAACATCATGGCCAAAGGTAGAGCATGGTGATATTTACTGCTACTTGATTGAAAGTCCTGGTAATAAATTTTTGTTTCTCATATTAGCTACTCTTCTGTTCATACGTTTGGTCATAGACTGCATTACAGTTAGTGTAGTTTCCACCAAGCACAGGCTGGACCACAGTGGAAATAAGTATGTTATACTTTATGTATTATCCTCGGTATTTATCTATATTTGTATGTATTTAGATAAGAATTTTTACCAAATAGATTCAATCGATCAAAGACACAAGACAAAGACACACTTTCTTGTTACTGGTTTATTGTAAAGCTTCTTCTCTCCAAATCCACTGTGAAAACTCTGTGAAAAGTCAGTAAACGAGAAAATACAAATCATGTTGGCATAGCATAAACAAACAATAGCATGCCCAAAGTAAAACACATATAAATAAACAAATACCTCATTGGCTGCATGCTACAAAGGGAACAGTACTCAGGTTTCCTTATAATCTTTCACGTCCCATTAAAGTTCGCTGTGATGAACAAACTTTTCACCAGAGCAAAAAAAGGTCCATGCTTGATTGGTTACCGGTGTGTGAGCTTTTATAAGATTTGTAGGCCAGTTTATACATTACTTTAGTGTATTTCTGGAATACAGATGTCTGAAAAACATCAGGTACCTGAAAAACATTTATAAAGGCATTTTCCACCCTCACAGGTTTTTTGTTCACACCTGCCAGATATCGATTTCTTTGGTCTGGGGAACGATTTCTCTGTGGAGAAGTACAAAATGATACTTCCCTTCTTGTTTGGGGTTGTGTGAACAACAATACCCGGCTTCACAACTCTTAGGCATGGTGTGAGTTTAACAGTGGTTGACAAACAGCTTATAGGTGTATTACTGTCAGGAATGACAGTCTGCTGGGGCACAAAGTACCGTATGATCCCGGTGGAGAATATCCCTCCAAATAATGATTCAGATCTACATTTAATCCAACGTATTTATAAATATTGGTTTGCTGAATATTGCTGAATATTGCTTGTTTATTTATTGTCAAATATTGTTTATTTATTAACGCCTATTGTTTATTTATTGAGAAATTAAGCCTAAACCTAAGCAGACCCTCAACATATCTGGTTTGTAAAAACATTAATAAAGCCACAAGTTGTATAGGACCAGAATGTCTCTGTTTTACATGTGATCTGAGATTCTTTCACTCACTTTGTACAAATGTACTTTTTTCAGTGGTCGAGATCAAATTTTAGAAACTAAATTTCCTTCATGTTCTTTTAATCTGTTTATGGGATATGTTAATGTTCATGGTTGGATGTATTAAATCATCTGGAGGAAATATGGGTTCAATAAGCTTTTAAATGCATAAATCTATTAAATGAAAGATTTTTGTCCAGAGGCTGAAACCTGTTGCATGTTTCTGCAGAACTGACCCTTGAGACATGCTGTCATTTCTCCCTTGTTGTCTCACTGACCTTTTTGTGATATTTCTTACATGACTGTGTGTACAGTGTCTTTGTAAGTTGGATTTTTCTACCCTACTCCAGTGGGAATATGTGTGGCAGTTGTGCAGTACAGTAGGAGAAGCAGCAACACCATGTTGTTACAGTGCAGCTGTACACATTTCTTACCAGGAGCTGTAAGAGATTTAAGTGGTCAAATTTGTTTTTGCTACAAAGATAAAAATAAAAATCTCCAGAATTTTGAACATTTATTGTTTGGCTTTGTGTGGAGAAAAATAAAAGCTATCATTCTGGTGAGACCCAGTGGACTGGAATCACTAAATACCAACCTAACAGCTTATCAACTTAAATGTTATGATATATAAAGATTAACTTGTGGTGGGGGTGATTTGAATGCAGCAGCGTTTGTGGATAATGTCCTTTACAGACAGGAGTGAGGTCCCAATGATTGCTTCTGCTGTCCTCACCACTCTCTGCAGAACCGTCCGGTCTGAGGCGTTACAGTTCCTGTACCAGATAGAGATGCAGCTGGTCAGCACGCTCTCTATGGTGGGCCTGTAGAAGGTGGTGAGGATGGGAGGGGGAAGATGTGCTCTCCTCATCCGTCACAGGAAGTGCAGACGGTGCTGTGCTCTTTTGTTCAGAGCTGAGTCCAGGTCAGTTTGTCAGTGATGTGCACCCCTAGGAACCTGGTCTAAATCTTTTCTCACCAGATGTCTAAAATGACGATTCTTAGAGTGAACATCAACCTTTTAAATATAGCTGTTAAAATCTGAGTTCTAAAA
Source organism: Chaunax sp. Z400 (assembly GCA_037577475.1). NCBI lineage: Eukaryota > Metazoa > Chordata > Actinopteri > Lophiiformes > Chaunacidae > Chaunax > Chaunax sp. Z400. The sequence goes on along the minus strand of CM075202.1, from coordinate 23,008,814 downwards.
TAATGTAACTATGACAAGCTTCATTCTACAATAGTTTCATAGGTTATTGCACAGAATCTCAATGGTGATTCTCATCGAGGGACACAACTGAAACTTTGTGAAAGTTCACAAGTAAACATGTCTCATCTTAGTGCTTTGTTATGCATTTTTTGCTGTTTTCAATGAATTATATTACTCACATGAAATTATGCACCACAGCATGAATGCCAGTGTTTAACCAGTCCACGTAGTGTACTAATGCACGAGTGTACTAGTGTACTAGTATACTTGTTTACTTGTGCACTATCCACACACAGGAAGTCAAGTTAGAACAAAACAGAACACTTCTGATCTTCAAAATAAAACCTCTCTAACGCCAGTCTCACAGAGGTACCAGTAAAGTAGCGTGTTAAATGAACTAAATGCCTTAAATAATAGTAGAACCTCTGACAGCAGCAGTGATTGTCTTTGTGACTCTAGTCTAATGGTTAATTTTATTTTGAAAATAAAACAGGAAACTACGGCAGCCTACCAGTGTTCTGTATGGTTCTGAATATTGTTGAGATGATGCAAGTTTTGAGTAACTGAACGAATTTGATGATGAAAAAATATGATCTATTGTCTTTAATGCATCAATAGTGAAGTGGATTTTCCTTACATTCGGCCATTTTAACCTAATAAAAGAAGATGGAGAAGGGATAAGGTCCAAAAAGGCAAAGACTCCAGCAACACTTGTATTAGAAACAACTTCCAGCTTGTGGCCTTCATCAGATTCATCATAAAATATTATAATATAAATATTTCTTCCAAGTGATACACAGTGGCAAAAATATATCTGCTTTCTGGAAAACATGTCTCACCTTTTAGGCCTAATATTTAATTTCCAGTTCAGTTCCAGAGCTGTATGCACTAACCTTAAGAAATCAAAACCCTCCAAAGTTACTTAATAAATGTTTTAATATAGATTACACCTTTATTATGAGAAACAATACACACCTTGCAACATGGGGATGCCTTCAATCTATTTGATTGCATTACTTGCATTATAATGTACTACAGTCTAAGAATTATTCAACACAATTTGACAGACCATGATATTTAATAGCAGAGATCAGTTGAAGCTAATGGGTTCCTTACATTGTTGGTTTGAACACTGTCTCTCACACTCTGCTGTCACTCTAGCTGCAGAAGTGATGTTATTTTTCAAGATGGAATTCATCCTCTGAAACCTCAAACTCACCTTTTGTGAGCAGGAGGTTAAAGACACCTGCAGGCAGCTGAGGGTTTACTAACTGAGGGGTTTCTTTCCTATTTTGAGAAAAGAAGTCCTGATCTCTTGTGGCTCAACTTATCAACATTATATCTAACAAAACTAAAATTTGTTTGAGCATCTGAAAATTATTTCTGTTCAGTCATTACAACATAACATACAACATACAATTCCAAGCCCTCTTGTTGTTATTGTGGTTGAACGTGTGTGTCCCTGTCCCTCACTCCCTCTCTCTCTCCACCTATACTCCCTATCTCTCTATCTCTCTCTCTCCCCATCTATCTCCCAATCTTTCTCTCTCTCTATCTCTCTCACCTCAACCAGTCAAAGCAGAGGCTCCGCCCACCTTGAGTCTGGTTTTGGTTGAGGTTTCTGCCTGTTAAAAGGCAGTTTTTCCTCACCAATGTCGCCAAGTGCTGCTCATGGGGGTCGCCTATGATCTAGACCTGCTCCTCTTGGAAAGTGCCTTGACATAACTTTTGTTGTGATTTGGCGCTATATAAATAAATTTAATTAAATTTAATAGAATTGAAATTAAAATTTTTGAACTAAGTCCTCTCATCTCAGTCTGCCGACGGCATTTGGGCAGTCTGCCAATGTGTTGATGTTTATTGTTGGTAATACAAGGAACCAAATTAATGTTTATTGACTAGTGAATGTGCTGGTAGGCTTTAATTTGGCTGTAAATAATGCAAAGCGGAGGCTTATGCCAAGCTTACACCTAATGACTTCTCAAGAGGTTTCACTGTCACAGACTAATTTCCAGTGACTTAATAAAATCATGATGGTTTTACCAGAGTTGCAGAACACTCCCGTCGTCTCCATTGTTAAGTGTAAGGTGGTCATAGAACTCAGTCTGAGCTGTATTAAGTCGGTCTTTTTCTCGTCTTGACGTTCCGATAAAATCAGATTTGTTTAATATTATTGTAAGTCTTTCGTCTTGGCTCTTGCAAATAGCGACGTTCAATCACGTGAACATTGTCAACCAATAGGTGCCCTCTCTCCAGCACCAAACAGGAAGCAGCAAACTGGGAAGATGCGGCCCCTGACCACAGCACATAGTTCACATTCCAGATGTGGAAGCATTCTGTTCAGCATTGGGCACCCAGTTTAGTCTCTCCTCTGGTTTCAAACCTCAGTCTAACGGTCAAATTGAATGAATGAACCAGGACTTTGATGCAGCTTTTCGATGTGTGGCAGTGACAAACCACTCCTCCACTCTTTCCCCATCTGAAAGGTCCCTAGGGTCTCAACCACTGCTGTTCCTGGTCCAGGAAGGGGAAGTCGCTGACCTTACACACTGCGGGAAGATTTGGAGAGACACCTAAGCCACCTTGCTTCAAACTGCTGCACAAAATATAAAACATTTTCTTAAAGACCTCCAGAAAGCTTTTGCCTCAATTATTGGACATCTTGAGATTGAAAGTATCCTTAATCCTGTGACTGTCAGACTTAAATTGCCCATTTCCATGAAGTAACATCCCATGTTCCATGTCTCTCAGGTCAAACCCTTCACTCCAGTCCACTATGCCCCCCTTACAGCCCCCCTCAGCCCACCGAGATCATTGATAACTACTCAGCCTACACATTCAGGAGCTTGTTGGATGTCCATTGCTGAGGAATGGATCTCCAGTACTTGGTGGACTGGTAAGGCTATGGTCCAGTAGAGTGGTTCTGGGTCCCCTTTGCCCATGGTAACAGACTTTCATCGTTGCCACCCAGTGAAGCCTGTTGGGTCGTCTAGAGACTCCCTGGAGGAGGTGGTACTGTCATGGGCTCTTCCCTACGAGGGGTTTTCTTCTTCTTGCTCCTCTCTCCCTCTTTCCTTGTCTCTGTATGTTTGTGTGTCTCTGGCTGTGGTTGTATCGGGAGGCGCAGGCTGGCAGGTACAATCAAGTTCTGCCGATTTTAACCTCCACAGTTCACCAGATGGTTTCGTCCAAAAAATGTATATAGTTTAGACGTAGTAAGATACTTATGCCCTTGTTACTGTAGTTTACTGAAGCTTCACAGAGTAACTACTTACCTCACAACGCTGCCTGACACTGGGCTTGACAATCAAACTGCAGTGTGTGCACTGCATTCAAATCATTAGCTTTGGCCTCACATAGCAGATTATTTACTTGTACAGAGTTGGAATTGAACTTTTAAATGCATTTTCAAACACAGGTTTTCTTTTACTGCAATGCAGCAGCTCTGCTGAACTCAAAGTATTTGAATGCTTATTTATCAGAATTAGCTACAGCTCTAGATCAGACAGTGCTATGCTTATGGAACATTGAACAATTACAAGAAGCAATGATGTATAATTACAGTATGGTGCATGTCATGTTACGGTCAGTAACCTAATTTTAGGGATTGGAATTGGTGACAAGAGAGACAAAAATGATGCATGCATACTAGCTTGCTCAGGTAAATTGTACAGTGTTGTGCATTAACATCGTAAAAAGAACATGTTCACTCAATGGACTGAATGCATCAGTTTACAACTTGGGAATGTGAATGTGAGTGTCAATCACTCTCGTGAGAGCAAACTGCTTATCGAGATTTAACAATGCTCAGGTTCAGTTTTCTGGCACCTTCAGCCCACTGAAGTCACCTCTGTATTTGTTCTGAGGTGTTGACAAAAGACATGAAATAGTTGCCTAAAAATTACTCTTTTTTGGTGCTGCAAAGAAATTGTCCAACACAAAGATCGCTGACTGCCTCATCTGGTCACCATGTCATTGCTTGTGTATGTCTGTGAGTGGAGTGAGTGATCTTGTCCTTACTACAACTCTTTGTTCAACACGGTGATTCTATTATTCAAACAAACCAGACAGGTATCTGAATCCACTGGAGCATGACACAGGAACTACAGAAGTTAACCAGTGGACTGCTGGTAGTTCAATGACAATCTTCTCCATACATCAGCTGACAAATAGCTCCAGTGCAGTCATGCTACGTTAAACATGTTAAACAGAGGCCGGTTGTCATGATGCCGGCTGGTACACATGAATGAATTAACACACTCAATAGCTAACATGTATTCATCCATCTGATGTCAGACAGGTAAACAACAGTTTAAATACTTTTCTTTAAATTCAGTTTGTGTAAAGGGTTTAAATGCATGTTAAAATGAGGTCACATAATTTTTATTTTTAATTTCACTGTAATATTAACCAATCAGAAGCCAGTATCATTTACATATAAATATAAACTGACCCTATGTACAGATTAACATGAACAGAAGACTGCAGCAGTCAGAGCTCAGGTTTGATAAAAGAAGAGAAACAGAACATGAAAGAGAGAAGGTGATGAAGATGATGAGAGAGGAAGAGCAGGTACTGCCCACTGTGACCAGGATGTTCGACACAAACAAAACCTGACCTGATTACATTCAGACATTTTAGGCCTGATTCCACAGACATATACTGTGTGTTCTTTGTAACAGTGGAAGCATCATTTGTAAACAGATTTGTTTTGAGTTGTCTGGTTATATGTTACATTGATGAAAATGGTAAATACTCCCATTGTTTTTTCTCAGCTTTTAAAAGTAAAAGTCTGTTCGTGATTCTATGTAATATACAGTAAACTGGTTCCTTTTTGGGACTGTGAACTGAAACTTGAACCAGTTCATTTTAATTAGTGTGAACTGAACTTTGACTGAGTTCATCTGAACTTACACAACACTGATTATGTCGGTATCCTATTTATTGATCTCAAGTGTCAGTCAATGGACTAAATGATTTCTCAAAGCTTTGGTTTAAACTGTTTATAAGTGCCTGGTAGTTGAGCACAGTTGGTCCTTGACAGTTTCAAGCTATGTTTGGGCGATTAATTCATTTCAGATGTCTAATAGAATCTCCTTGAATGCAGTCAAACCTGTAAGCCAGGTTGTGTGCATTCTTTAAGATGGATGATCTTCAGTGAGCAAATGTAGATGAATGCAAGTGCAAACTTTTTAATGTTATAGGCCACAAATATATTAAAATTAATTGTTTCTCAGACAAATTCTCAGTGTGTGGGAGACAATTTCTTTCATTGCTATTGTAGGAGCTGGCAACACAAGTTTTGCCTTTCTTGACTAATAATATATCAGACAACCTATACTATTGTCACATGTCCAGTAGATGGTAATGTTTAGCCTATCACCAGGAAATGATGTTTACCAGCTGAGCCAGCAGGGGGCATATTCAATCTACAGTGAAGCTCCACTCTCACAGCATCCATCCCATCAACTGACAAGGCGAGCACTAAATTTATGTTCAGGTCTGTATGAAGGCTGCAAAACATTTATGAGCTTTAAAGTATGTTTCTTTTATCCACTGACATTAAGTGCTCTTGTCTTTTAATGTTTATGATTGAGCAGTCTAAAATCATTATTCTTCAAATGAGTTCTCTACTATTGGTGGCTTCATAAATCATTGAATTATCTAAAGTTAGGAAGTCAGGAAAGAATTTTATAAGACTATAACTGTCTAAGTCTGATTTAGTGTTGCACAATGAACAGATTAATGTCTAAACAGTTTGCCCTGATTTAAACACATTCTGTGGAATATATACAGTAAATGTATATATATAAAAATGTGGACACAATTTCCCATTCAAGTGGATGGGAAGGTATGTCCAAACTATTGACTGGTACTGTATATATATGGCTTTTGTCCACTATGCCCAACAGAATCAAAAAGCATACCCTCAGATACAGACCCTCCAGTGCTTTGAATGGTTAATGACCACCCAGATCTTAAGTGACAGGACAGAGCAGTGCCCAAAACTGATGGAAGACAAGGATTTAGTCATTTTGTGGAGGGGGTTTGGTTGTAATTTATGTTATGAGAACTAAACTAGGAGCAAACTCTGAGTAATATCAAAGATGGATATAAGATGATATATGATGAATCATATTCACTGTATGCTGTAGTTCTCTCAGGCATGCAGCAGTTAGACCTTTTCTTCAATGGGTTGCTTTCATGCATGGAACAAAACACGGAAACATACAGTGAACAAAGTAGTGTGAATTCTGCACAAGTCTTTACGTTATGAGATTTCAGAACCAGAACCGCATGAAGTGAAGATAGATGATTGCTGCTATTTTTTCATCCTCAAGGTGTTTTCTGCAGGACAGAGCTATTATGCTAGGACAGAACCTTATGCTATTGTTAATACTTTGTACAGTATATTAAAGTATTATCAAATATAGAGAGAAAAATATATATACAATTATCAAAGCCACATATATCAACTGGTAAAAGTGTGTGCATATGCATTAGACATAATTTGATCCCACAATTGTATTGTACCAAATACTGTAAGTGTATGTCTATATAGAGGAGCCAGCAGAACAAACAATCGTTTGTCTGACGGCTGAAGAGGTTAATGGGAAATGAGAGGATCTACTTTCTGTAGCTCTGGTTGTGGTTGTTTTTCTTACCATTGTTTTGTAAAACAAAGGTTACTAACCAACCACATTTCAAACACATATTCGCTCAGGATAGGGAGCACAACATCAAGTTTTGCTGTACACAGCTATCCATACTGGTGTTATTTTCACACCTCAGTATCCTGGGAATTAGGTTCATTTTGGACAAATTTTGCCACACACAATTTGGGCTGGTTTCTAACCAGTGTCTTTTTGATAGCCATTGCCCACATCGTTAAAGTAGCACTTGAACCTATTTGTGCATCCATTAGAGTGTTGGTCTTTAAATGAGGTGTGGTCATTCACATTGTTTTCAGCAGCAGAAACTGAATGTGCCATTGAACACCAAAATCTGAATCTAAAGTCACTGGTGTCGTACTTTTATTTAAAAGGCATGTTATTTTGACAGTAAGATGTGCCTTTATAGCTGGACCACATGTAAACATGAATTAAACAAATCAAATAAATGTCCACATGCTTGATTTCTGGCCTAACAATTATCAGAAGTGAATGCAGTGATGACAAAGGAAACACCAGAGAGAAGAACTGCCTGCCTTACAATCACAACCAGGCATTCTGAAGAGATGCAATGCATTCTGGGATGCTTGAGCATGTGCAGTAAGCACATCCTGCATACTCAAAAGTTCTTGCTAATCTATTACACATCCACACATTACTCACAGACAAAATACACAAACTATGTAGCTGAGACACACTGCATACCCAACTCAACATCCTTCTATTGGTATGTGATTCTGAACACAGACATAGAACAGCCCACTGGAAGTCCTCCTACTCTTGATGACGTTACTGTTTTGGTGGCTGATGGGTGATGAGTGATGGCTCCAACATCTCAGACCACTGGCCCAGTTTCAGGTGTGGTTAGTGATAGTAAGTGACTCGTGAGGTTTTGTGGCCCTGCTGCACCCTGAGGAAACCCGTTGTTGTGGTGACTGTATTTATTTCTCCTCAGCTGATAAACTGACGAAGCTAACATGCCATTTTGTCCAAGTGTTTCATCAAACAAGTTTGTCTATGTGTGTGTGACTCTTGATCACTTTCCAGAATGTTAAATCATATTCAACTAGAAAAGTAATTTTCCTCACCACCATGTACTAGATAAGGCTCTCGAATGAATATGAGGTGATATTGTCTCTTGTCCAAGGATGCAGATTGGATGGTGTTCCCATGCTTTCTGTGGCTGACTGCTGCAGGGTGATTAATGTGTTCATTTCCCATTATTAAAGACTAGAGTAGTGCTGCAGGCTCCAGATATGGGGCCTTGTCATAAATCTAAGTCAAATGAACAGTCAAATAATCGCTCATCGGAAATGAACTGTGGGTTCATTAATGCTGATGCCCAGACTAGGTGTAAGAATACACAGACACACACAGACACACACACATACATGAGTCTGGGCATCTCATTCTCATGCAGTCAAACACCCACATGAATACACACAGTAGCACACAGAATGAGGACTTGAGGGCTCTGGTTAGTGACAGGCTAATCATCAGAGGAGAACACACACAGACTCATTGTGGGTCTTCTCTCATGTCTCAAATCCCACACTGTGAGCAGTGACCCATAGGTGTGAGACAAAGACATCACATGACCTGGTTTGAGCAGTAAAAAATAACCTCAGCACATTGTTTGACTTCCCACCTCTGACTCCCTTCATATAGTCATAACTTTGTCTATTTCTTGGTTAGAGTAATGGGTATTAAATAAACAATAAATATCAATCATGTTGGGAACATAAAATGAAAAAGACCTTATACAAGCTCAGAGTGGAGAAAGAATCCTAAAAGTTCTGCCATTACCTCAATATATTACATTTCATTTATTGATTAATTCATTATGCATTATGCATTAAAATGTATTTTAAGGGTTCATTTTGTGAAGCAATTTAAATGGTAAATGAACTGTACTTATATAGAACCTTTCTAGTCTGACTGACTACTCAAACCATTTTACAACACCAGCCAGCATTCACCCATTCACACCAACATTCATACAGTGACTATCACGGAAGGAGCAGTAACCATTCACACAATCACACACACACCAGTGGAACAGATACTGGGAGCAGACTGGGGTTCAGGGTCTTGCTCAACGTGTAGAGTGCAAGAATAAAGGTCTCTCAAACCTAGAAAGTTCAAACTTGAACAGGGGTGGACCTAGGATTTTTCTAACTTAGGGGCCACAAAAGGGCCACATTCTACACAGAGGGGCCAAGTGTATGTCCAACATCCATGTTCATTTCCTTGTTCAACAAGATCTATATGCATTTCATTCATTGTTTGCCATTGGCTCTGTAGCTCTGGGAAAAGACACATAATTAAGTATTAATTAGGTATAATTTAGGTATATTTTGTAAATTGTGCCTTGTTCTAGTTCATCGTGTATGTCAAAAAAGCTTAGGAAATAAACATTATTAATTTTCATATTTATTGAATTTTAAACTAGGGTGCAGAAAACATAATACATAAAAGCCTTTTTTCCAGAAACAGTAACAGCACTACCCACAGCTCACCGTGCCACCTGTCAATGATTTACTTGATAATTGTAATAGAACTTGTCAGACTATCCTTGACGACATTGCCCCCGTCTCAATAAAACGAGCAAAACATAACACTCTACCCTGGATCAACAACCATACAAGGGATTTAAAGGATCAATGTAGAAGAGCTGAAATGGAGAAAAGACAATTGCAAGGCGTCTTTAGACACTCTGAAAAGTCTGATGTCGGCCCATCAGCATGTAGTCAAAGAAGCCAGGTATTCATATTTCTCCAATCGGATTGCCAGTAACTCCAATAACCTTCGATAAAATAGATGAAATTAGACTTCAAATAACACCTATGTCACCTGCACTGAACCCTGTCCCAGCCTGTTTCACTTCAGAACTAGAGGAGTTAATCTCCCACTTACATTACCCCACCTGTCAAATAGACATCACCCCCACGAGATTTTTTCAGGGAGCCAATGCAGAGAGGCTAATACAGGAGAGATATGATCTCTGATACTAGTTCTGGTCAGGACACGTGCAGCAGCATTCTGGATCAGCTGGAGAGTCTTTAGAGACTTGTTGGGACAGCTTGATAATAGGGAATTACAATAATCCAGCCTGGAAGAAATAAATGCATGGATTAATTTTTCTGCATCTTTTTGAGACAGAATGCTTTTTGATATATTAACAAGTGAAAGAAGGCAATCCTAGAAATGTGTTTTATATGAGAATTAAAGGACATATCCTGATCAAACATAACTCCCAGATTCCTCATGGTGGAGCTGGAGGCCAAGGTAATGCTGGAGGCCAAGGTAATTCTATCCATAGTGGTTATATCATTAGATAGTGTGTTTCTGAGATGTTTAGGGCCCAGCACAATAACCTCAGTTTCGTCAGAATTGAGTAACAGAAAATTGGACGTCATCCAGTTTTTTATATATTGTAAGACATGCCTGAACTTTAATTAATTGATGAGTTTCACCTGGTTTCATTGATAAGTATAATTGTGTATCATCCGCATAACAATGAAAATTAATAGTGTTTCCTGATAATATTACCTAAAGGGAGCACATATAGGGTGAACAATACTGGTCCAAGCACAGAACCCTGAGGGACTCCATGATTAACTTTACTGTGCATGGAGGATTCGTCACACTGCTCTTTCCAGTACCTGAGGTGCTGCTGAGAAAAGTGTCCGATGGCCAGCCCCTGAGGTTCAGGTCCTAGCTAGGGGCTATATTCATTAACAAATGAGTAAAGACTCATGGACTCTAAATCGACGGTAGGTGTTAATGTGGGTGAGAATGTTGTTTGTGTTTCTATGTGATGAACTAGTGACTTGTGCAGGGTGAACCCTGCATCCAGCCCAAAGTCAGCTGGGATAGGCTCCAGCCCTTCCGCGACCCAACACAGGAGAAGAGGTTACAGAAAATGAATGAATGAATGAATAAAGACTCATGCTAGTCGCTGTGTCTTTACTCATCAATTAATGAATATAATTTGGGTGTCTTTTGATGTAGTGGTTTTACCATCTCCAAAACTGATGGAAATATGAACATGTTATAATTAAAAGGAGTCAGCCTTTAAAAGACCACAGTCAGCTTGATTCATCAGAAAAGTGATACCGATTAGTCTAACCTTTACTCAGACCTCCACCAATTACAGTACAGCTGTTTGGAGATTTTACCCATAAACCATTTCATCACATTTCATTAACACAGTTCAGCTCACACAGCAACTCGGCCCAGATGAATGCCCAGACCTGCCATATACATGCTGCTTATAATTGATCAGCCATCCTCATCAACCCCTCATCTATGTGTATACAACAGCAGCTCAGTGCTATTGCTCTATGTCAAACACACCCACACCCTCGCACATACACACACACACACACACACACACACACACACACACACACACACACACACACACACCAGTCCTCACTGGCATTCAAAACCTACATTAAAAAATATACATTTGTTCATAAAGGTTTTTGCAGTATGGCACATGGATATTACTTATGTATGCATATTTGCATGTTATCACACAGTCAAACCATCCCACAACTCCTCCTCTCTCTCTCTCTCTCTCTCTCTCTCTCTCTCACACACACACACACACACACACACACACACACACACACACACACACACACACACACACACACACACACACACCTCCACTGAAGTCTCTGCTGGCCTCTTTTCCAAGCCAGTTGTGACAATGCTAATGATTCTCACTGAGGCACAGGATGAGTGTGTGTGTGTGTGTCTGTATGTGTGTGAGTGTGTGTGTGTGTGTGTGTGTGTGTGTGTGTGTGTGTGTGTGTGTGTGTGTGTGAGAGAGAGAGAGAGAGAGAGAGAGAGAGGAGAGAGTATGTGGGAGGGGTGGGGGTAGAAGAGGAGGTCAAGGATGATGGTGCACAGGCCGCTTCTCTGGTGATCCCGCTCGATGGTAATTTATTACATTTAAGACAAGGACTGACACCCTAAATCAGCCTCCATTCAGATCACGTTGGCTGGCGGGTGGTGGGATGTTGTGTGTAGAGAAGGAGCAGGGGCCGGTGTCGGGGTGGGGAGGCTGAAAGCTGGAAGAGGAGGACACAGAAAGAGACTACACGAAAATTATATGTGATGAAGAGAAATGTAGCCTGGGGCATGGTGCATGTGTTGCCTGTTTCCTCATAGTTATTGTATTTATAATTCAAATATATGCCTTTAATAATTCACTGATGGGGAATATCAAAGGAATTTGTATAAGATGTTTCTGATGAAAAAAATTAATGTCCTGGAAATATGTGACAAGCAAATGCTTCATCAGTGTGAATAAGGAAGCTACAGAGATAGCTGATGAAGACACCACAACTAGACTGAACAAGTCATCTGAAGATGACATCACCCAAAACTTTGTGCAACAAATGCATCACTTTGTGTTGTTTTTTGTGTTTGTTTTCCTTTGGTGAGCCTAGTCCTATGTGTTATGTTAGTGTTTAGTTATGTTATTTTGCAATTGCTTAACAAAGAAGTATGATGTGTAAAAGTTTAATAGGTCACAAGATTTTACAGGGGTAAAAAGGCATTTTCATAGCTACAGTGGTTTTCATGAAATCAAAGTTTGTTTTGGGACAATAGGTGTATTCTGCCTGGAATGTTGAGTAATAGTGGGTGACATCATTCACATCATTGTTAGAGTGGAGGGGAGCTATAAAGATTGCATTCACTCCCTCAGTTTTTACTCCACATCCATAATTTTTACATCAAATGTAGAAAGATTTGTGCTGGTTGTAGTGAAAATCAGGGATCAGGGGAGTAGCACATTTTTACTTTATAGCCTACATACAAAATATGAATCTACATGTTCAATAGCTTCTTCCTTCTTTGAGGGGGCGGCTGTTACAGCCGGCTGATCCGGAGAAGAGGGGCAGTGACCTGACCACCGCTGCCAGCCTGCCAACCAGAGAGGTGAAGGTTGGGCACCTCCTGAAGAACTCGTCCCGGACCAACGCAACCAGAGAATGCAACCAACTCCAACCAGCCCCTGAAGCCCTATAATTAAACGTTTGGGGAAAAAAATGTTTTTCTGTCAGCTTTCATCATGTTTTTGATATAACAGGTTGATACAATAAATATCAGACCATTAGATATTTTTTTGCTGCTTCAATTGTTGTGAAATACAGTTATTTAAGTAGCAGCATTGGTAGCATCTCTGGTAATAGCACAAGCTACTTCACAGCATTAATAGTCAGTGGAATGTCTGCTACATGAACCAGACCTACATGAACCAGATCTACACGAACCAGATCTGCACGAACCAGATCTTCAAGAACCAGATCTACATGAACCAGATCTACACGAACCAGATCTACACCAACCAGATCTACACCAACCAGATCTGCACCAACCAGATCTACAAGAACCAGATCTACATGAACCAGATCTGCACGAACCAGATCTTCAAGAACCAGATCTACATGAACCAGATCTACATGAACCAGATCTACACGAACCAGATCTGCACGAACCAGATCTTCAAGAACCAGATCTACATGAACCAGATCTACACGAACCAGATCTACACCAACCAGATCTACACCAACCAGATCTGCACCAACCAGATCTACAAGAACCAGATCTACATGAACCAGATCTACATGAACCAGATCTACATGAACCAGATCTACACAAACCAGATCTACACGAACCAGATCTACACGAACCAGATCTGCACGAACCAGATCTACACGAACCAGATCTACATGAACCAGATCTACATGAACCAGACCTACATGAACCAGACCTGCATGAACCAGATCTACATGAACCAGATCTACATGAACCAGATCTGCATGAACCAGATCTACATGAACCAGATCTACACGAACCAGATCTGCACGAACCAGATCTACACGAACCAGATCTGCACGAACCAGATCTACACGAACCAGATCTACATGAACTAGATCTGCACGAACCAGATCTACACGAACCAGATCTACATGAACCAGATCTACATGAACCAGATCTACATGAACCAGATCTAAATCAGTCAGTCAGAAACGAAGGTCCTCCTCATCCTCCTTTAGAGATTCATTAGATTACATTTAAAAACGTCTGTAGACTGACCAATCAGCAGTCATTAGCAAAATGCTAGCAGTTTGTGGGTAAAATCACCTTCCTTGTAAGAAAAACAAAATAACTTTGGTGTGTTTTCATTTCACTTCTTACATATAATCAATGCTATATTTGCACAAACTGAAATAAAATTTTGACTTTTTTTGTTTAGAAGTACTGTAGGTGAAAACTACTATTTTAGCCGTTTAGCTCCACTCACTCCCATTCATTGATGACACCTTCACTAGAGTGCTCTAGCTGAAATGCCGCTGATTTTGGTGAATCAGAAACATGTAATGGGTTGTTCCCTGATAGTGGTTTATATGACAGAGAATAAACAAGTCTTGCACTATTCTTAAATGTATTTTCATTTAAGTGACTGTGTCGTACATCTTACAGTGAGTGTGGACCTGATACCACACACCAGACATGAAAGAACAAGCAGCGAAAAGAACAAGTCTTGCATTACATCTCAGCGCCTATGACAGGGCCAAAAATTTGCACTTTGAATACACCACACAAAGACTGACAGCCAACAAGCGTGAACATTCTGTACTCTAGAGAAATATCTCTCCACACCAGCAGATGGCAGTAGTCTGTACTCACCGGCCATAAGGGGGAACCATAAAACCTAGGACTGCAGATTCACAAACCATTGGTATGATTTTCACACCACTCTCACCAGTTAGACACTTTCAATTCGTCATCAGTTGATTTATTGTCATTGTGAAAAATATTACTGTAATGAAAAAAAGGAGGAGCAATCTGTGTGTGCCTCCGTGACTGTCGTCTTTCACTTCGACTTTCACTCACTTTCCTCACTTCTTCTTGTGCACTACTCCTTCATCAGTTCAACAGGGTATTCCACTTCACACTAACCTCACCTCCAACCTTCCTCATGTCATAAAGACTCTATCACAATTTCAAATCAAGAAAATTTGCTGGAGAAGTTTGAGGTTTGAGTGGGTTTTACTGAAAGATACAGCTGTGTATCATCAACATAGCAGTGGAATGAAACTTTGTGTATCTATATTACAGTATGTGGCAAAATGAGACCATATTGAAAATAAAAATCATCTCAGTATCGTAAGATTGTAAAAGTCAAGGAACTCAAGATTCAAGGGTGTTGATATTATTGCTCAAGATGTGTAAACATTATTTTTACTTCTGTTGTATAGTCTAAGAAAATAGTATGAATGTGCACAAAGTAGTTTTTCAATGCATCTTACTGAAAAGAACCTTGAAAGGAATCAGGGCCTTTTTGACAATGTAATGATATATTTTATACACTGAACATGAAAAAATGAACCAGTCTCCCATTTATTGAACAACTGCCCCACACACAAGATGTATGAACGACGACAACAATACAGAAAATGTTAGAACAGAAATCATTCAATCCTACAGGAGGGCAGTATGCAAGTCTGTGTGCAGTGAGATAGAGATGTTCTGCACACAGTGTTTGTGTGACGGGGGCATACATGCTCTCAATGTTAGTGTGTGACTGTGTTCGTGTGTGTTTGAGTGTGTTTGAGTAGATTTTGTGGTGTGTGGATGATAAAACTGGTTGTGTTCAGCTTACACAGAAATATAAACAAAGGCAGTGTTTCACTTTTTCTAATGTTTGGGTCACCCTCGGAAAAGTCATCAATCTTCAAGTAGAAAAACAAATATCAGTGAGGGAGTTAAACATATGGCAGGTCATTTTGAACCGGGACTAAAATACAAGTATTAAATGTAAAGGGGACAAAGAGTGTACTTAGGGCCCCCAAAACGGCCTTAAATGAAATTCTTAATCTAAAAAATATGATCTGCCTCCCTTTGAAAAATGTGCCAACATTGACGGGGTCAATAAAGGTTTAGTAGTCTGGGTTTATTTTGAAAGCAACGACCGGAAGACAACACTGTACCTTAATGGGCTGGGGCTACGTGCCCCCCCCCCACACACACACACACACACGTTCTGTGGACCGCAGAGCGATCCTATAAGCGGCTTCTGAGCACACATGCGGACAGTGTGCGTGTCGGCGCGCAGAGACATCGGTATGAGGAGAGCGTCGGAGCACTCTGCGAAAGAGACATCACGGAACTAACATCAGACACTCAGCCTCCACATTATCCCTGCGTTGGAGAGCCAAAGGGAAACAATTAACAGTTCTTACCAGAACACCCAGTGAGAACAGATGCTGTTTTTTGATCACTTTGCCTTGGTTGTAATTGTTATTGACTTCCTTCACGCTGAAGAACAGGGCAGGATTTTAATTCCCTTTTGGATTTAAAAGTCACCGACTTGGCATCAGCACCAAACTTCTCTTTAAGTCGTCTGAAAATTGCACGCGGAGATGTCGCAGCGGGTAGGCCTATGAAATTTGAGAGATTATTTTAGAATTTTTATTATTGAAATGATTTTACATCATTAAACGAACCCCTATCTTTACATGACATTTAATGTATTAATGCTGAAAACAATAAACGCATGAGACAATATGAATGTGTTTATTATGAATGAAGATTTTATTTTCCCGGTCATGACCTAATGTCTTCTCATTGTTTTATTTTATTTTAATTTATATTGATTTATTTTTATTTTTATTTATTTATTTTACCTCAGTACGATGAGCTGGCTCATTACGGAGGCTCGATGGATGGACTCCCCACCTCCGTGTACGGAGACCCGCATGCCCCTCGGCCCCTGCCCCAGGTCCACCACCTGAACCACGGGCCGCCCCCGCACCCGACTCAGCATTATGGAGCTCATGCGCCGCACAACATCATGCCCAGCAGCATGGGCAGCGCCGTCAACGACGCACTGAAGAGAGACAAGGATCAAATCTACGGGTGTGGATATAATAGTGACAACACAACTGATGTGCAGATGTTTTTATAAAGAGGCAATATAAACAATTATGAATGAAATATTTAATATTTAAAGCAAATTCAGTGTAACTGAGTTGTAACTTTCACTCAGTTGTAACTGAGTGAAATGTGACTCTAACTAAAAAGTTAGAGTCACATTTCACATTAAGTCGGAATAAAATGTTTTTCTTAAACGTAAATTCTGCTATTTATCCATGCACTGCTCTCATTTAGCTGCTTACAACAAGACGAAATAATGAACCTCATACCTAAGAATTGCTTAAAATCTCTGACCAAATTGTTTCCATTGGACATGAATGAAATTATCTCACATTTCTTTCCTCGCAAGGAGGAAAAAATAAGTATTTGTCGCAGTTTGCAAAGCGCGTTTCTGTTGTTCGGCTCAACAAGCATAATGTGAACTGTTATCTGTTATTATTAAATTAATGATTTAATAAATGTATTGTTATAGTAGTATAGATAAATAATACTCTCACAACAGACGTTCACTAACATGCTCTTTACTCCAGGATCACACGTCTTACCACCGCTTTACGACTGACGTCAATCATCCATCAATAACCACATGTCCTTACAGCTACTGATGTCAGTACAATATATTATGGGCAATAGATCACACACACACACACACACACACACACACACACACACACACACACACACACACACACACACACGCACACACACACGCACACACACGCACGCACACACACACACACACACCTAACAATGGTTGTAGAGTACAATGGGCCCGTCTTCTGCTGTGTTACAGCCACCCTTTATTCCCTCTACTTGCTCTGGTGTTTGAGAAGTGTGAGCTGGCCACCTGCACGCCCAGAGAGCCCGGGGTGGCGGGAGGTGACGTCTGCTCCTCCGACTCATTCAACGAAGATATAGCCGTATTTGCAAAGCAGGTAGGAGCGCAAATACCTTTAGGCCCAATACAGTAAGAGAGCAATGACACAAGCAGTAGAAATCTTCAGCTAAAGCAGGTGCAGACAACTGTGTTTACGACCAATACGCAATTTTGCCGAGTAAAATTAAGTCGAAATTAAAGGCTTGATTATAATTTAGTCACTTTTTAATAATTACGCTAATTTTAACAAACTTAGAAATCAAATTCATTAGAAAACACTGACTGACAATGACTCATGTTCTCTTCTCAGATCCGTGCAGAGAAACCTTTATTTTCTTCCAACCCAGAGCTGGACAACTTGGTGAGCAGATTATTCCCTTTTAAGTGTCACCATGAGATTCCCAACCGTGACGTCACAGAGTACCGGGGTCAGCCTCCTAGGCCGACTTTAATGATCATATTTAAAGATCATATTTGTATTATCCTCGTAACTCTCCTAGTATGTTGGTCGTCTCTAAAATATCTTCTTCTGTTATCATGTAGCCTGATTTCTTCTCAAATTTTTTTAGATGATTCAAGCGATTCAAGTCCTACGATTCCATCTCCTGGAATTAGAGAAGGTGAATATTGTCTGTGTTCCTGTTAGATATGGCCCCAGATATGGCCCTAACTCTTGTCCTGTCTAATTCATAGATGATGTATATCATTTTATTATTCTCATCTAAATGAAATACTGATTTCGCAGGTTCATGAGCTCTGTGATAACTTCTGCCACCGCTACATCAGCTGCCTGAAAGGCAAGATGCCCATTGACCTGGTCATAGAGGAGCGAGACGTCTGCAAGTCGGACTTCGACGAGCTCTCGGGATCCTCCACCCACCTCGGAGATCCTGTGAGTCAACCCGCCTGCTGTAAACAATGGTTGATGACAATGGTTGCATCAGTGCGTTCTATAGAGAAGCAGCAGCTTTAAGAGCCAGAGGTTTGCCTCTAATCGGTAAATCCTGTTATTTCGGTTAAAGTTAGGCTACAACTGTTTTTTGACCAACGCAAGTACAAATGTTAGCAAACTTGTTGAGGGGCTCAAACAAAGGGTCGTATAATAGGGTATATTTAAAAAGATATAAAGGTTTTTATCATCCTCTGACTTTGAATTAAAGGATTTGTGTTTCTTCAGGTTTTTAAAACAAATTAAGATCAAATGAAGGGGAAAAAATCCATGTTTGGTGGAATTTCTCATTAATATCTGCAAAGTGTGTTGAAAGAGGACATTGTTTTATTTTAAGAAGTCATAAGACAAAAACATCCCATAAAAATGAATGAAAAGTTGTTTTGTTTTGTAAGGTTTTCGGGCCATTAATGAGGATGCTGGTTTTAGATAGCGGGTCAGTCCTGCTGAGGATATGAGGACATGAGGATA
The DNA here is from genome assembly GCA_037577475.1 of Chaunax sp. Z400. Classification (NCBI taxonomy): domain Eukaryota; kingdom Metazoa; phylum Chordata; class Actinopteri; order Lophiiformes; family Chaunacidae; genus Chaunax; species Chaunax sp. Z400. The sequence continues at coordinate 22,989,883 of CM075202.1, read as the reverse complement.
TGAAGAGATGAGGACATGAGGACATGAGGATATGAGAATATGAGAACATGAGGATATGAGGATATGTGTAGACTCTCTAGATTACTATAAAACATAGAGATAATCTGTTCTAATTAACCAACACCTATAGAGGTTATCACTGCCACCTAATAACAGTATGTTTCTGGGTTCTAATCCAGACCTGGGGCCTTTGTATGTTTTGAGTTGGGTTTCCTCTGGGTTCAGTCTGAAGACATTTGATGTAGGTGAATTGGTGACTCTGAATTTGCCCTAGGAATGTATGTGAGTGTGTTTGGTTGTGTGTCCCTTTATGTGTCAAACCTGTGATGGGGTCACTATGGATCCTTAATATTTTTTGTTGAAATCATATTTTGTCTGTAAATGAGGTGTTGTATATTTATATTAACTATATTCTTATTAGATTAAATATTTAAGTAGTCTGACACGATAATGCTGATTTACAGTAACAGAAGGAAGTGTTGCTGCTGGGGTTCTGTTTGCTGTTGAGATTTGCATTAGACCTCTGGACTGTAACAGCTGTAGTTTTCTTCCATGTGTTTTAGTGGTGACTCATAGACAATCTGCTCTTAACAGCTCAACATTTACTCGAGTTCATGGTTGAAGATGAGGTCAAGGAAGATTTCTAAAACTGACATTCAGTCAGATCGCTCCCACCTAGATGTTATTTTATTTAGTTTGATATCTCACAGGTTTTTCTATTAATTACTCTGAGTTGGATATTGAGTTCCACTGAGTAGTTGTTATGTTTGGTTTATCATTTAGTGATCCAGATTATTATTTAGATATTTATTTAATTAAAGTGAAAGATTTGAAAGATTTCCAACAGCATCTTCTTTTTTTGTGTGGAGGTTGTGGTGATATCAGCTTATTGATTGTCTTTTCCTGCCCAAAATATTGTTATTATATCAGTCGTTAAAAGTCCATCTATAATTTTTATCATGCAAAGCCTACATTATTCAATATTTCAACTTCAAATCTGAATACGCACACCAAATGTTATCAAGCAGCAGCTTTAGTGGAAAATATCAACAGTAGCTTCAGTGACTTCCTGAACTCACATTGTGTTTGTTCTTGAGAGAGCAGTTCCTCATATGCTTCCTTCTGCATCAAGCCTACAAACATCATTTGTTTGTGTATATGTGTGTTCATTTGAGGCCACCACTTGATGTGACAGGATGCCCTCCTGCTAACGGCTACATAATGGATGTGCCGTGCTCCTTTGGGTACAAAGACATGCCTTGCTGTGTAACTTACATGCATCCCAACCACTGAGTGCCACACTTTGCTTTTCATTCAGAAGGGCTGAAAACAGTGTTTGTGAGTAGTTTACATGCATTTTTATGAGTCAAAAAATCATTTGATTCTACGTTTATTTTGCTGGTATAATATCAGAATTGTTTATGTTTTTATTTTATTTTCTATCACATATAACATTAATTAATATTAATTAATATATTAATGTATAACATACATTAATATGTATTTATATCATGCAAGGCCTGTCCAAAGCCATGCCTTAAAAGTTTATTTTTAATGTGTGATCTTAAACTCTGCTCGTTCCTCGTGGCACAACAGTGGCGACTCTATTTCTGACACTGCTTCATTCTTCATCATCACTTGTGCTTGTTGGTTGTGTTGATTTTTCAAGTAAATGAACTACTGTTCTCCTAAACCTTGCTGGCCAGTGACGGATGATTTGTTGTCAGGTGTCTTTTAAGCTTTTCGGACTCATTGCTCGGTTTGACAGTTTCATACCATGCACATAGGGAGAGAGCATGGTGGATTCCAGTAGTGATGAAAACATACGACATGTAGCTGTCATCATGCTGTCTTTGCCTTGCTGCTGGCCTTTACTACCATTGCTTCTAAACTACCACTGGATGATGAAGTTGATGGCTCAGATTCAGAGTTATCTGATTCTGGAGCCTTTCTTTTTAAAAACTGCTGCGTTCTTGTCTGTGTTCCTCACTCAACACTCTTGTAATGCATTGGGTGTAAATGAAAGTTGTAGTAGATTACGCAGTTGAAGGCTGACCAGCAATGCTGAGTCATATGTTGACATTGTGACATGAGGAAAGGGGCATGTGAAACGAATTCTGATGATGCACAAGATCTGTATTTTCATGCTACGTTTATTTTTTTTTGGGGGGGGGGGGATTTTAATTAATTTTGCACTAATACAACATCAGAATATTTTTTGCAGGACCCCTGATGAAGCCAGACTGCTGCAACACTCTGGCTGAAAAAGGTGGCACTAGAGCAGTGGTATTACACAGTGTTTTAATGGCAAACACTTAATGTAACATTAGCTGCTGCCATTCTAAACTAACATTTATTATGACACTTTAATTTTACATATCATCTTTATTTCACTTCATTCATAAATGTCTCTTTCTACAAAAGGAAGCACATCAGAAACAAGCATCATGTGGCAGGAGATACTGATGACTGTGTCTTCATGTTTCTTTGGAGCAAAGGGAAAACCACAGACCTTTTTGTCTGTTTTCTCTGATCATGTAGAACCATTGTCAGAAATATCTGTCAGTCTGCAGCACAAACAACCCAGTTTTAAGAAAAGACCATCTTTACAGTGTTTAAATTTTTTTTAAGGCTTCGTTGTATTTTTAATGATATTTAGTGAGACCAGGGAGAACTTTTAAATAAATTATGTTAAGTATCAGCTTCTCTGTTATTATAGCACAACTGACTGATTAATAATACAATATTTGCTCAAACTTGATATTTTGTGTACTTCCTGTTAACTAACAGCTGGGGTGTTGATTAAGACTGTCATTGGCTTCTGAAACATGGACACACATTGGGCCTCTTCGAGTGGCTTTGCGCAATGAAGGCTTGTAATTATTGTGTGTCTGGATAAGAAAAGAGGGGCCATCATTGAGAGGCCTCATGCACACTGTGCCATTGTCCTGCGCTTCTTGTTGTCATCTGCTGAGCTCTTCATCTGATCGCCATCCGGCAAACAGCTGACACTGAGTGGCTGAAGGGGGAGAGGTGCTGTTTGTGTGAGTTTCCAGGCCAAGCAGCCCAATAAATACAGGGATTCTCCCCGACATTTGTCACAGACACAGCCAGGACTCTAAAGGCTCCTAAACTTTGCTCTGAACTCTTACTCCTTTTCCTCCTGCAACAATATTTCAACTCTTCCTTGTGAACATAATGGTAATGTTGTTCTTTTCTCGCAATATTGCTGCCTTTCAATGCTAATCATGCTACGCAGATGTCTTTGCATCTTTGGGAAACTGCATAATGGACCTCATACTGGATCTACTGGACCTTCCTCATCTATTTTCCCCCTCTTCTTCTCCCTTATTTCCTTATCTCCTGTCCCCTGGTGTGTAAAACTCTCCCTGACCTTCCAGAATCCAGCGTCCTGGAGAGACATGGATGACGCCCACTCCACACCCTCTGTGGGCACCCCTGGACCGTCCAGTGGGGGACATGTCTCCCAGAGTGGAGACAACACCAGTGAACTCGGTAAGAGCGTCCACAGACCTCCTGCATCCTCTTTCATTTCAAAGCTCTGACTTTCCTGTGACCTCTCTCTGAGCCATGGTGACTCGGGGGGGGGGGGGAATCTGTGTAGAAAGTTCATTCCCTTAGTTCATCTCATTATGTTATCTTAATTATATTGATTAAAAAATATAATAGAAGGTCAGAACAGATGTTTTACCTTAACCTTAATGCAGCTGAAAATAGTTCTGAACAAATTTTCTGCTATTTGTAACATTTTATTTACAGACTTTTTACAATGAAACCATACATTTGGCTAAACATTAAGATTGAAGGGGCTTTGGGCTTAGTGCTACAGAAAGTATTGAGACAGACTGTAGATACCACTGACGACAGTGTGCTCATCTTCTATTTTCTACTTGGACATTGGGAGCTGTAGAAACCTAGGGCTGTTCTATATTTTCAAAAAATGGTGATACATTGACAGTATGCCATCTAGTAAATAAAGCCATCTTCTCAAGTTTAAAATGTTATTCTTATTCAGGAAAATCTCAAAGAAAAGCTGTGGAGGACCTTAATGATCTGGCTGCAACATAAATTGTTAGTAAAATCTTTAATGTATGGAAGAGTGAGATCATTAAATGCTTTGTAAACAAGTGAGATAACTTTCTTTTATTGATCATTAGAAACAGTTTTACCCCAAGAAAAAAACCATGAAACCATGGTGTTATAATGTTTTGAATTCTAATTAAGAGGCATGTTAATTGCTTGTGTTTTAGCCTTAATGTACATCAGATCATTGTTTTTCTGAGATTTCTAGTCTACAGCTGTAGTTTATCTTCTGAAAAGTCATCCGCAAACATTTTACAGAGCAAAGATACCTGTCCTTGACCAGCAGCATGTTTTACTGAAATGTCAAGCAATAACAGAGATGGAGATATGTACATTTAATTTATTTGAAAAACCACAAAATGAATAAATAGGTAAAGAATTCATTAGTTCACTGCCAGGATTCAGACCTGGCTCTGGGTGTCGAGTAAGAAAACCAAAAGAGCAGTGATTTTTTATTTTGCCTTACTTTTAGAGTCAGTTTGTGCTGATGAAGATGTCTGCTTTTATTAGCTGCAGTTATCTCTCTCTGATGCATCTAACCCTGGCCCTTATGTGTCACCGTGGTGTTCCTGCACTCAGTGTGATTTCTGATGTGCTAATTGGAGGCTATAAGAGTTTTTATGACTTGTTTCTGTTTTTTCTGCCCTCTGGGCACAGTAAAATTAGAATGGACTTTAAAGAAACTTTCTACCCTCTGCCCATCAGGCATCAAGGAGTAGAGCATTAACAAGAACAACAGGAGGATGCTTTGCATGACAACACCATCTGACAGGATTAAGAGACCATTAGAAACAAAGGAGGACTCTCCCGTTGGTTTGACACTTTTGAAAATAATATTAGCCTTTCAACTTCATCAATGATGCACTAACATGTTTATTTTTGGTAAATCACCCATTCACTATAAAGATGATGCAAGTTGAGGTGGGGTGAGGAAGGCCACTGTGTGAATAACTTCTTTTTAAACATCAGTAGGGGGAAAACCCAAGGCTCATGCCCTTTTGATCTGGGAGAGAAGAGGATGGGGGTGCAGAATGCCCCCTGTAGGGATTTAAGGACAGAGCACTTTATGTGTGAGGGACAAAGGAAGAGAAGAGCACAGAATGATCAGAGCTGTGGTTGCTGCTGCAGATCTACTGCATGCTGCCTGCTGCTTCTTCCCAGCAGGAGGAGGAGGCTCCTGGCTTTTTTCCAGGGGCCATTTACACGACGACCGTTTCACCCAAAAACAGAGACCTTTGGTTGTCCGTTTATACAAGAACATTGTTTTCAGGGACTGAAGCCTCAAACTTTAGAAGACGGGCTCCAGAGAGGAAACTTTTCAAAACGGCACCATATCAGTGTCGTGTAAATGGACAAAACGCAACTGGCTGAAAACGATGACGACACAGCCCCGCTCCATGCATGCCTATTACGGTTCATGCCAGCCTTTGTTGCGTACATAGACAGCAAACAGGACACAGGCTTATCATGCCTGTGTCCTGTCTGTCCTTTCATAATGTCCTTTGGAGCAGATAGATGGTACTGAAAGTTGTGATGTTGTCATACGGTAACAAGTCATGTTTTGTTTTCTTTTTCATTTTAGTAGTAAGTAGCTGGGTTTACATGAGTTGTGATCTAATATGATCTGTCGTTTACGTGAGTTGTGATCTAATAGATCTGGTGTTTACGTGAGTTGTGATCTAATAGATCTGATGTTTACATGAGTTGTGATCTAATAGATCTGGTGTTTACGTGAGTTGTGATCTAATAGATCTGATGTTTACATGAGTTGTGATCTAATAGATCTGGTGTTTACGTGAGTTGTGATCTAATAGATCTGGTGTTTATATGAGTTGCGATCTAATATGATCTGGTGTTTACATGAGTTGTGATCTAATATGATCTGGTGTTTACGTGAGTTGTGATCTAATATGATCTGGTGTTTACGTGAGTTGTGATCTAATAGATCTGGTGTTTATATGAGTTGCGATCTAATATGATCTGGTGTTTACGTGAGTTGTGATCTAATATGATCTGGTGTTTATATGAGTTGCGATCTAATATGATCTGGTGTTTACGTGAGTTGTGATCTAATATGATCTGGTGTTTATGTGAGTTGTGATCTAATATGATCTGTGTTTACATGAGTTGTGATCTAATATGATCTGGTGTTTACGTGAGTTGTGATCTAATATGATCTGGTGTTTACATGAGTTGTGATCTAATATGATCTGGTGTTTACGTGAGTTGTGATCTAATATGATCTGGTGTTTACATGAGTTGTGATCTAATATGATCTGGTGTTTACGTGAGTTGTGATCTAATATGATCTGGTGTTTACGTGAGTTGTGATCTAATATGATCTGTTGTTTACATGAGTTGTGATCTAATATGATCTGGTGTTTACATGAGTTGTGATCTAATATGATCTGGTGTTTACGTGAGTTGTGATCTAATACGATCTGGTGTTTACGTGAGTTGTGATCTAATATGATCTGGTGTTTACATGAGTTGTGATCTAATACGATCTGGTGTTTACGTGAGTTGTGATCTAATACGATCTGGTGTTTACGTGAGTTGTGATCTAATATGATCTGGTGTTTACGTGAGTTGTGATCTAATATGATCTGGTGTTTACATGAGTTGTGATCTAATACGATCTGGTGTTTACATGAGTTGTGATCTAATATGATCTGGTGTTTACGTGAGTTGTGATCTAATACGATCTGGTGTTTACATGAGTTGTGATCTAATATGATCTGGTGTTTACGTGAGTTGTGATCTAATAGATCTGGTGTTTACGTGAGTTGTGATCTAATAGATCTGGTGTTTACATGAGTTGTGATCTAATAGATCTGGTGTTTTCGTGAGTTGTGATCTAATAGATCTGATGTTTACATGAGTTGTGATCTAATAGATCTGGTGTTTACATGAGTTTTGATCTAATATGATCTGGTGTTTACATGAGTTGTGATGTAATATGATCTGTCGTTTACGTGAGTTGTGATCTAATATGATCTGGTGTTTACATGAGTTGTGATCTAATAGATCTGATGTTTACATGAGTTGTGATCTAATATGATCTGTCGTTTACGTGAGTTGTGAGCTAATATGATCTGGTGTTAACATGAGTTGTGATCTAATAGATCTGATGTTTACATGAGTTGTGATCTAATATGATCTGTCGTTTACGTGAGTTGTGATCTAATAGATCTGGTGTTTACGTGAGTTGTGATCTAATAGATCTGATGTTTACATGAGTTGTGATCTAATAGATCTGGTGTTTACGTGAGTTGTGATCTAATATGATCTGGTGTTTACATGAGTTGTGATCTAATAGATCTGGTGTTTACGTGAGTTGTGATCTAATAGATCTGGTGTTTATATGAGTTGCGATCTAATATGATCTGGTGTTTACGTGAGTTGTGATCTAATAGATCTGGTGTTTATATGAGTTGCGATCTAATATGATCTGGTGTTTACGTGAGTTGTGATCTAATATGATCTGGTGTTTACATGAGTTGTGATCTAATATGATCTGGTGTTTACGTGAGTTGTGATCTAATATGATCTGGTGTTTACATGAGTTGTGATCTAATATGATCTGGTGCTTACATGAGTTGTGATCTAATATGATCTGTCGTTTACGTGAGTTGTGATCTAATATGATCTGGTGTTTACGTGAGTTGTGATCTAATATGATCTGGTGTTTACGTGAGTTGTGATCTAATATGATCTTGTGTTTACGTGAGTTGTGATCTAATACGATCTGGTGTTTACATGAGTTGTGATCTAATATGATCTGGTGTTTACGTTAGTTGTGATCTAATAGATCTGGTGTTTACATGAGTTGTGATCTAATATGATCTGGTGTTTACGTTAGTTGTGATCTAATAGATCTGATGTTTACATGAGTTGTGATCTAATATGATCTGGTGTTTACGTGAGTTGTGATCTAATAGATCTGATGTTTACATGAGTTGTGATCTAATAGATCTGGTGTTTTCGTGAGTTGTGATCTAATAGATCTGATGTTTACATGAGTTGTGATCTAATAGATCTGGTGTTTACATGAGTTTTGATCTAATATGATCTGGTGTTTACGTGAGTTGTGATCTAATACGATCTGGTGTTTATGTGAGTTGTGATCTAATATGATCTGTGTTTACATGAGTTGTGATCTAATAGATCTGGTGTTTACGTGAGTTGTGATCTAATATGATCTGGTGTTTACGTGAGTTGTGATCTAATATGATCTGTGTTTACATGAGTTGTGATCCAATAGGATCTGGTGTTTACGTGAGTTGTGATCCAATAGGATCTGGTGTTTACGTGAGTTGTGATCTAATACGATCTGGTGTTTACGTGAGTTGTGATCTAATATGATCTGGTGTTTACGTTAGTTGTGATCTAATACGATCTGGTGTTTACGTGAGTTGTGATCTAATATGATCTGGTGTTTACATGAGTTGTGATCTAATAGATCTGGTGTTTACATGAGTTGTGATCTAATAGATCTGGTGTTTACATGAGTTGTGATCTAATAGGATCTGGTGTTTACATGAGTTGTGATCTAATAGATCTGGTGTTTACATGAGTTGTGATCTAATATGATCTGGTGTTTACATGAGTTGTGATGTAATATGATCTGTTGTTTACATGAGTTGTGATCTAATATGATCTGGTGTTTACATGAGTTGTGATCTAATATGATCTGGTGTTTACATGAGTTGTGATCTAATAGATCTGGTGTTTACATGACTTGTGATCTAATAGATCTGGTGTTTACGTGAGTTGTGATCTAATATGATCTGGTGTTTACATGAGTTGTGATCTAATAGGATCTGGTGTTTACGTGAGTTGTGATGTAATATGATCTGTTGTTTACATGAGTTGTGATCTAATATGATCTGATGTTTACATGAGTTGTGATCTAATAGATCTGGTGGTTACGTGAGTTGTGATCTAATATGATCTGATGTTTACATGAGTTGTGATGTAATAAGAGCTGTTGTTTACATGAGTTGTGATCTAATACGATCTGGTGTTTACGTGAGTTGTACCAGTAGATATTCTGTTCCACCGTTTACATGGAACGGTTATTCTTCTGATCGGTTTAACTTAAGGTTCATACTACCCCTCTGGGGCGTTTTTATTTTCATGAGGTGTTTATATGGAGCATTTTCATTCTGACTGAGCTTTTAAACTGATTTAATCGGAATAAAGAGGTCCGTGTAAACCCAGCTACTGTCTTACTGCACACAAGTCATGGGGCAGTAGTTTAGAACCATGGTTGGGCATATAAACCTCAAGACCTCAAGACTGAGTTTACATCCTATCTTCCACATGTTGTTTTGGCAGCTAAAACACTTGGTTAAAGTCAGGGACTGATGGTGACTCAGGCAAAATAAAGTCTCTTGTCCACCTGGGGCCTGCAGAATTTTTTGAACCATATCCACAACTTTTCCCTAATGCTAACCACTGTTTTTGCTATACATGCAGATAGCGTGGAAATATGTCATTATAGAAAAGTTGGTATTGAATGATGAAATCATCCCTTGTCAATGTCCTGTTGGGCAATAATATTTATTTTCAATACTTAACCAAGGTCACAATTTATTCCTAAACTAAACCAAGTGCTTTGAGCTACCTAAACAAAAACATACATACATGGAAGGATGTATGTATGTCCCCACAAAATCTAAAATAACTGCAAAATTGATGCATTTGGATTCAGCACAATTATTTGGGAAGCCTTTTAAAGTTAGTTTTTTAAAACTGTTACCTAGATGAACAAGGCAGGAGAATAGTTTAAGCCCTATTATTTTTAGCCATGTCACTTATAGTTTGTCAGGAGGATTATGTAAAAAAAATAATGGAAAGATTTCCAGAAAACTTGGGGCATTACAAAACAAAACTTTGTGATGGCATGGGTCATGGACCAGGCAAGCTAAAAACATGCATCAGATTGTTCTGTCTTCACGTAGGTATACACTCTTGTGACTGCCATTCTGATTGTCTCCACCAAGAAGGTTATGGTTTCAAAATGTTTGTCTATTTGTTACTTATTTAGCAGAATACCTCAAAAAGGTCTCAATGGATTTAAAATCCTATAATTTAGAGAGGTGGCTCCTGGAATGTGGAAGAGACTAGATTTTGAGGCAGATCCAGGAAATTCTCTTCCAGCCTTGGCAGAGGAATACACACTTCGAATGCCCTTCTAGTTACAAATGTATTCATTACATTCATACTATTATATCAATTTGTCCCAAACCTGAAAATTCCATTTGAAATCTTTGAAGTAACTCAAACACTGGGATGCATTGTGAAACAACAACATAAAATGAGTTCAAACTTAAATCAAACTACATTCCCAGTTTTAACAACATTGAAAATATGAGAGATTTATGATGTTTTCTTTGGCAGATTGATTGTGATAAAACTGAATGACAATCCAGCAGAACTCAGGATGTTGTTGTGTTGTCCTTTTGTAGTGGGATGTTGTTAGCCATGCTTCCATGGTCAAATAAAATCTTTTGAAATGCACCGTCATTTGGGAGCACCAAAGTGGTATCAACGGTCCTGGCTGTAACCACATGTAGATGATCCATCCTCTGTGTGGCTGGTGGTTTGGCTCATGGCTGCTCCCAGGTTGTGCTTGTTGCCCTGTAAGCTGTGTGATATGCAGAGGGGGCTGTTAATGGTTAGTTCTGTTAACCACAGCTAAAGGGGCTGAGTTCTCCCAGGAAATCTTAGGAAGGGGTCTGGGCGGAAGGAAAAGAAGGTGGCATCAGACGTCCATCACAAAGACTGAAATGAAACAAAAGGCAGTGGGAGTGCCCCAGAAAGAATCTGCACACTGGTGTTGAGAAATGGAACGTAAGGAACAGGATGTGTTGCATCTTTTTGTCACATCTAGAGCCTCAAGTCAGGAGCAGCAATGTGCCCAAATGGAGGTGCTGACATGCCATTGGCATCAGACCCTGACCACAGGGTCTCTTTAGCATCAAAGAGGGGAGTAAATTCTGTATGCAGAGGAAATGTGTACCTGCCACACTGAAAATAAGTATTTACTTGAAAAAAGACCAAATTATGAATGGTTTTTTTTAGTATGCTATGTAGTGTGTCCATCCTGCTGGATTTGAACAAACACACCTGACCTGGCACACATATATTGTAAACAGCCTGCAATTTGTTGATTGGCTCCATTTTGATGATTGACACATGGTTTGTGTGACCTAGTGCTTGTTATAACCCAAGTAAAGCCTAATCTATGAATTTATTATGTATCTATAACTAAACTATAACACACAGTAGAGCACATACTTCTGCCAAGACCCAACAGTCCATTTTAATTCAATCAAACCCTAATCAAAGTTCCAGTTATTAACCTAACCTGAAATGGTTAGAATTTCAGGTTAGGGAATTTAGGTCCTCGGGTGGATTAGAACCCATGATAGATGATGATATATACATATACATATATATATATATATATATATATACATATACATATATATATATATATATATATATATATATATATATATATATATATATATATATATGTATATATATATATGGGGTTAGGGTATTAGATCCAGTTCAAAATGAAAGGCTTCTTCCTTGCCACTAACTGAACCACCAAGGTCCATGAAAATCCAGCAAGGATCTGTTGTGTAGTTCTGCTAACAGACAGACAAACAGACACAGATGAAAAAAGATCCAGGAATTTTCATTTTCTTTAACATTGCGAGATAACACTTTTTTCTCTCTACTTATGTAAAAACTACTGAACATATTTCCAATTTACGTTGTGAAAGGATGGGGAATGGGTCAAGTTCAGGAATTGGAAGAATCAGGATTTTTTTTCTCACTTTCCTGAGCATTTATTATATAATATAAGTATTCTCCCCAATTTTGTCAAGAAATAGTCCACAAATTGGATTGTAAAAAAAAGAAAAATGCATATTTATGGTGTTCATAGCTGTGTATAGTGTAGATACACCAGATCTACTCTATCAAAATATGTATTTGTGGGGGCTGATCTTTATTTAGCAGTTGGAACTAGACAGGCATATGGAGGATTCTTTATCCTTGGAGGAAGTATGCTCTCTACTGAGTGGCATTCTAGTTTTCAACTGCAGTTCTTATGAACTACCCCTGGAAAACCAACTAGGAACTTTTATGTACTGTATAAAAACACAGCAGAATCATTATTACATATTGGGAGGCTGCATCATAGAATAGAGTATAGAGTATGCCCTGTAAATTCTCCCTTTAAAAGATACAAATAGCAAAGAGAATTCTGGTTCTCTTTGGCAGGTTGATTGTGATACAATTGAAACTACACTACCAGTCAAAAATTTGGACACAGTTTCCCATTCAAGTGGATGGGTAACTGTGTCCAAACTATTGACTGGTACTGTACATGTCGTAGTTGATGGTTAGAAGCCTTTTATTAATTCACATAGTGAATATCATTTTTTGCTTCCATATAATTTGTTATATGTTAGGTTGTGACAGTTTATGTCCCCAAAAAGGGTCACCTGTTAGTCTGAAAAGTTAAAAGGATAAACTTTATTAGCAACTCATCTAAAGCAATATTTCAGTGGTTTTAGGGATGTACAGGTGCACTAACTAGTCTGGACTAAATCATAAAATCACTGTAATATAAAAGCATTAAACTTCTAACAGCATTATGGTGGGTCAATGCTTTGAACACGCAATTTAACACATCTTTGTAGCATCCATGTTGCTCCCATATTAAGACTTATAAGCTTGTGAACACACCGTCAGACATAGTAACAGTGACATGCAAGGGGTCTTGAGTAACTTCTGGATTTCTGGGACTGCTGTAAAAAGAGTTTTGCTCACTGCCATTTGGTGCTACCAGGCAACAAATAGCTTCACTTTAAACAGTTACATCCCCCCATCAAATGCATCTAATAGTCATGTTCACCTCCTCATGGAGAGGTCTGTCTGTGGAAACCTTCCAGACTACTTCATTTAGAGCTGTGCATCATGTCTAATAAGGGGAGGGCCAGCAAGGTGTCACTGATGATGGATCAGGGCCCTGCTGAGCTCATTAGATGGGCCACACTGGCTTTGCATCACTGATGCAGCTGCGAGTGTTGCAATCAGTTCTGCTAGCTGATCTTTGTCTCATGCACATGATATCCACCGACATCATCTCCCAGCACTACCAACCACTGAGCTACAGAGAGCAGGGACAAAAATATAAAAATACATGTGAAAAACAGTTTCAAATGGCAAGACTCTGTGACATGCATGAACAAGGACAGTGTGTGGCAACAAAACCTTAACAAAATGTTGCACTGGGTAGGCAGCTAAAGCAGCTGAAATATGTGTAATGTATTGCCAAGTAATTTTTGTCTTGTATTTCTATCAGCTTGCTCACATTCACCTATGATAGGAGGAATATTCTATTTGTATGAAGTCAGTGCAGTAGATTTCTTTCCCCATTTTGAATTCAGCTTAGTTGAAATTTTTACACACACACACACACACACATATATATATAGATATATATATATCTATATATATATATATCTATATCTATAGATAGATATAGATATATATCTATAGATATACAGTACCAGTCAAATGTTTGGACACACCCTCCCATCCACTTGAATGGGAAACTGTGTCCAAACTTTTGACTGGTACTGTAGATATAGATATATATATATCTATAGATATATCTATAGATATATATCTATATCTATCTATAGATATAGATATATATATAGATATATAGATATATATATCTATATATATAGATATATATATATAGATATATATATAGATATATATATATGTAAAACAAAATTACTAAAATTATTACTATTAATTATTACTAATTTATCCTCACAAATACATTCATATAAACATCAGAATTTGTATGACAAAAGAAATAAATAAGGACAATCTTTTAATATTACAGTTCTGGAGTAGACCACATACATTTCCTCTGGAAAATTACATTTACTTTCACCTTAAAATCAATAAAGCTTGAATGTAACTTTTCATAGGCTACACTTCTATTGAGTAAGAGTAGTAGTTATGTTCCTACTACTTCTACAAAGCTCGTTCCATAAAAGCTATCTGTCATTTATCAACAAATGGATCAGGGTATAAAAAGATATATTTTTAAAAGTGAGGCTTAGATGATCTAAATAATGTACATCTATATTGACACAGGGGTAACAGACTTGAAGAGAGGAGTCATACAGATAGAAGAAGAGGACAGGAAAACTAATCTTCATATCTTAAGGTGTTGGTTTTTTTATTATCATTTTGTCTTCATTGCCCTGGGGCAATACTCTAGCAATGCCCCCCCAAACTAAGCCCCCCTCTGGGGTCACGTGTGCAGACACTCACAGGCAGGTCAGAGAAGAGAGGGGAGGGGAGGGGGAGAATGAAGGGGGAGACTTGTATGGATGTACGACTTTGAAACGGCATCGTCACACACTTGGCCGAGTTGCTGGGGAACAGTCAGAAGAGATTAGTGTAGCACAGGATCTGCCCTGCGGCTCTACCCTCTGCAGAAGAAGAAAGGGATGAGGAGAGGAGAGGAGAGGAGAGGAGAGGAGAGGGTGAATGCAGGAGAGAACAGCAGTAGATAGATATAGATGATTAGGCCGAGTCCTGTTCTTTCTTTACTTCTTTCTTTCTGTCTTTCTGTCTTGCTTTCTTTCTTTCTTTCTGTCTGTCTTTCTTTCTTTCTTTCTTTCTGTCCTTCTTTCTTTCTTTCTGTCTTTCTGTCTTTCTGTCTTTCTGTCTTTCTGTCTTGCTTTCTTTCTTTCTTTCTGTCTGTCTTTCTTTCTTTCTTTCTTTCTTTCTTTACTTCTTTCTTTCTGTCTTTCTGTCTTGCTTTCTTTCTTTCTTTCTGTCTGTCTTTCTTTCTTTCTTTCTTTCTGTCTTTCTGTCTGTCTTTCTTTCTTTCTTTCTTTCTTTCTGTCCTTCTTTCTTTCTTTCTGTCTTTCTGTTTTTCTGTCTTTCTTTCTTTCTTTATCATTGATGCCTCTCTTTGATTTGTGTATTGAATAACTTGCCCTTTATTTTAAGAGATGTACTCGTCTCATCAATTACATCCAGCAGGTCTTTAAAAAGTAGTCAGATTACTCATGGAGCTGCTTTTCATTCTGATTTGACTAGAATACTTCAGCCTAATCATCAGATTGATTGATTGATTGTATTTTCATCATTTGTCTGTTTGTTCGTTAGTTAGCAGAATATCTCAGAAAGTGTTATCACAGATTACAGATTACTCTTTTTAGAAAGAGAGAGCCCTTAGAGAGGGGAGAGGTTAGATTTTGAGGAGGATCTGGATCATGGTGCAGATCAAGGAAATTATTTGGAGCCTTTCGGTTTTTAGCTGATTTGTTGATGAGAGTTGAAAACTGGTTATGTTGTTCATCTCTTACTTAATGTACAAATGTAAGTCCACATGGACGTGTGCAGCATTTCCTTTGTCCTTCTCTCTCTCCTCAGTGTCGTTCCCTTCAGTTTCCTGCAAATTCCCTTTCACTATGGGTTTCAATGGAGTTAGGCTGGAAGGTTCTATTTACAGTTTTGAAATACCTGCACCCGTTAAGACAGTCAGACTAATCAATGACCTGAGCATACAGCTCAGAACCTGAAGCAAGGCTTGGCTGATCCTGCAGAGAGCTTCTGTTGACTTTCTCCTCAGAAGTATTGAGACTAAATACACAAACATGTTGTTCCTAAAGGTGTTTTAAATGGTTGAAAAGCAGCATTTATTAAAGACATGAACTCTCTCTCTCTTTCTCTCTGTCTCTAAGTGATGTGTGTGTTTTAAGGACACACAGTGCTTATGAATAGCTTTCTCAGAATGCTGCTTTATCACTTATTGACCCATATTTCCTTTAACGATGACCCTAACTTGGCCGTCTCATTAACTGCTGGATGTTCAACCAATGTTTACCCTTAAAGTCTCAAAGTAGGTTTTCTAAACTCTCCAAACACAGCAGACATTCATTATGTCCTTTTAAGATTTTCCCCACCCACACTCCTCGAACCTTTGTTTAGAAGTAATGTAGAGGTGGAGGACAAAACAAAGTACAGAGTAGAGGACAGAGGTGGAGCTGGACACAATCCTTCTAATCTCCCACAACCCCCAAAGCCCCTGACCCAAACACTTCTTTTTTAATGTCATTATTCATTAGCTGAAATATTTATGCATGAATATGGCTCATATAGGCATGTTTGATTGATGCATCTCTAAAAACAAAAAGACATGCTAGGGCAAATCTTAAGCAAAGGAAGGGTCCTATCCCACCTCGGGGGAGGAGTCTCTCAGATGCATTATTCACATGCCCTCCAGCGAGGCTTTCAAGGCTTCTCTGCCCCGAAGGCAAGAAAAATAACCACCACTGTTAAAAGTAAATCATCTCGGCTGATGCACAATTAATGGCAGAGAGGGAGAGGGAGAGGGAGAAGGAGTGGAGTCCCCCTTGTGTTGCAAGATCGAATGAGTTAGCTAGCAGGGGCGGAAATCTTAGCTTAAAGGAAGCCTCCTGCCTTGATCCAGGCCAGTTTCCTGCTGAATTCAAATCGCTAATGGAAGGATCCAGGGCCTGGCATGACGTTGTGTTTCAGACAGTCCGACACAGACGTAAGCAGAGGCGTGGGGGGAGTAAGTGAACACATGGGAACTCAAGGGTGAAGGCCTCATGCCCTAATGACTCACGCACACTCACACACACCCCCAAACCAATGCCTCGCTTCCAAATTCAAAGAGCACACACAAAACTGAATTTGAAGTCAACTTAAGTATCTTATATTGGTGGCTAGGGCTCAGGAGTTAGAGCGGTTGTTAATGGAACGAAAGGTCGGTGGTTCGATGCCCAGCCTCTACCTGTCCAAGTATCCTGATTTGCTCCCCGGGTGATGTAACGCCAGCCCACTGCTCCTCAGGGATGGGTCAGATGCAGAGAAAGAATCCCCTTTTCTCCCTGTGGGATTAATGAAATATACAAAAGTTCTTATTTCAAGCATTTGATCCATTTAATCTCTTCACATACATTAAGAACATAACTGTATGTATCATTAGATCCCAGCTGATGACCTTTAATGAATAGTTAGGCTGTGTGTTGTTTATTATGAGACTTATTATTATTTATCATCTTGCCATATATCATTTCATTATTGCCTAAGATTGATTTCTTTTGCCTTGTAAAACAATGTCATTTCCAATAGTAGTAGTAGTAGTAGTACAGTATTTTAAACACAATATGGTCTTTTTCCAAATAGGATATTATGTTTAATGTAAGTATTTTCCAGGTTGTCTGGCCTTATTTCAAGACAAAGGTACCATTGGATGCTACATAGTCAGGTTGACTTACATTGAGTTTGAACCCACCTGCTCGCTACAGCTGCTCTGTGGAAATTGAATCTTAAGCTGTCTAGGGTATTTTTGTGAGTAACTTCATCATTTAAAGACAGAAAAGGTCATGTTGGCAGCTCTTGAATGAAGAGAAATGATCCTGTTAAGTTGCTCTGGTTTAATTAAGAGAGAAAGAAGCAGTGAAAGAAGATGGACAAACTAGTTTTGAGTGTATTTTAGTTATTGGTTTGCCACTCATTTCAAGACATTTCTCAATTTTCTTGAGTCTACATTATTTCTATTATTTCAAGAACTCTTTAGCACAATTATCTTTCTGCACTGGCAGATAAATTCACATTTTAGCCGGTGTTCTGAAATCAGCAGATTTTTGCAGTGCTGGTTTTCATATTAGGTTTATACTTCATTCACTTACCTATGAGGAGGTTATTAGTCTTATTTCAAACAGAGGTCACATATAAATAACAGCATGTAACACTGAGGTCTACAGTTTGAACATTCATTATTTCATGTCAGGCACAGCTCCTGCAGTCATTACCTCATGTCAAACGCAGGGCTCACATTGAATTAATAGCTCTTCATCGCATCGAGCTCCCACACTACAAACTCTTCATTACCCAGTGGCCACATAGTCATACAGAGGTTAGAGGAAGAATCTGCCTCTGCTTCGCCTTTCCGTGGC
>CM075202.1:22844228-22964228 GCA_037577475.1 Chaunax sp. Z400 | reverse complement strand
TGGGACGTTGCTATCTGGAGGCAGCAGGTCATTGAACCCGTGACCAACAAAAGGTAAAGTCAGTGGTTTTTGTGTTTTTCCTGCTATTTTAAGGCCACTTACCATTTCTGCTCAAAGGGGACATCTGAAGATAATGTAATTATATTTTCCTCATAATGATGTATATTTCTCCCACTCATTTCTTTCTTCCATTAATCAGAATGAGAATTTTTATGATGTTACCAGCCCTCTCTACAGATTACAATCTGCATGCATCAATAAACGTATTACCTACACATGGAAGTGATGCAGTCCTCCTCCTCCTCCTCAGTTACATATTGGTGCATTTACTCATATGCAGTCAAATGGAGTTGATGGCACAGACAGGCATAGGGTCCAACCTCCACACCATACACATACCTGTCCCGCCTCAGCAAGACGAGAGATGCTGTTTAAATAGCAATATGCCAGGAGCTGGTTGAATTAATACACTGAGCAACAGTAGAAATGCATCTATTTTGATGTCATGCCATCCTGTTCATATTAAATCTCAAAGGCAAGTTATGGTTCACAAATCTTTATTCACCCTTTAGCCATACAGAAGAATCATTTTTGTGCAGATTAGTGGTTTTTGTCTTAGTGTTTACAAGTCAGAAAGTGTGGATGGTGAGACAGAGAACAACAATAGTCACTACCATGCATGTCTACCTCCAGCATTTATCACTACTTTACACCTCCTGAATGGATTAGATGTTATTCTGGACTTGTAGAATGACGTCATTCTTCCTGCAGAGCTGTGACAAGTTGTTCACGTGTTGCTGGATCAGGATCTCTCTCTCTCACCTGGTGATCCAGAACATCCCACAGATGATTCTGGTCCAGGTAGGCTACTCCTGACAGACATGAGCCACATGTGGTCTGGCATTGTCATGCATGAAGGTGATGCCTAATTGCTGGAATGACATGTGGACCTAGGACCATATCTCGGTAACAGATAGCTGTGATGGTAAATGGTGAATTAACTGTACTTATATGTCACCTTTCTAGTCTGACTAACCACTCAAAGCTTTCAACAGCATTCACCCATTCACACCAACATTCATACAGTGGTGACATTCATACCACCTGCTCATTAGCAGTAAACATTCACACAAACACTCACACACCAATGGAACAGATACTGGGAGCAAACTGGGGTTCAGTATCTGCCCAAGGACAGTATCTGCCCAACATGTAGACTGCAGGGGCTAGGGATTGAACCACTGACCTTCTGATAAGTGGACGACTGCTCTACCACTGAGCCACAGCTGCCCCTGTCAGTGTACCGTGGATGTGGACAAGTTCTGACCACCATCCATTAGCAGTGACCCCCCACATCATGACATCACCACCAAAATGGTCCACTTCCTGGATGTATGCTGCAGGATAGCGTTCCCCATGGCAACGATACACACACTTACAACCATCAGCTGTGAACAAGTTAAATCTGGACTTGTCACTAAATGTCATCTGCCTCCACTGTGCAATGAGCCATAACATCTGTAACATCTGTGCTACACATGTCTGCAGAGTTCAGACCACCATCATCATCATCATCCTAACTGTCTGGTCACATAAGTTTTGTGGAAGTCGTGACATCATCAGTTGTTTCAGTAGGACATTAATTAGACCTGGTAAATTATCGCCTTGACCAGCACTTTTCAATCATGCAGAAAAAAATCTCACCAACATCATGGTTTACTCTGAAATGCACCAATGACTGTTATTTCTATGTTATGACTGAATGATGGTTATTCATGATTTAACATGTTTTGGTTGTGGGTACTTAAAAAGTCATTTCAGTGTTTGTTTCATTAGATTAGGACTAGTGAAAGGAAAATATTGGGTTTTTAGAATTACGCCTTTCTACTGTTGCTCAGTATATTTCAGCCAAAACAGACCTAGTTGTGTATAATTAAGACTTGAGCTTTGCTCCTACTCAATTATGAGCTATTTAACCAGCTAAATCAGCTGGACATACCCTAAATACACTTGTGCCATGGACCACTTGTGCACTTTATATAATTTAGATAGGGGCCGAAGTTCCATACAAAGGACGTGACCCTTGAGTGAAGTCCATCTGTGAAAATGGCTGCAAAAAACAAGAAAGTGACCCTTGAGCTGATCAACATTGATCACATATAGTATACAGTATGTGTTCCAATTAAAAGAATGTTAGAACTTGAAATGGATTGAATTTGAAACATACTGCTGTCTATGTGTAAGCCTTTAGGAAGAGTTGTTCTCTTCATCTCCATTCAAGATTTAATGACTTAATGTTTTCATCAAATAGTTCACATGATGTTCTTTTTCCTCAGGTTTATCAATGCAAGGAGGCGAATTGTCCAACCTATGATTGACCAGTCCAACAGAGCAGGTAAAGCTCAGTATTGTACTGTATTAAGTACCTTCAACTCAACAGACAAATCCAAATGAGTGTGGCTTCTTACTGATATCATGTATCCAGTCCAGTGCTGCTAGAGAGTGGAGGAGACAATAGTGTGAAAAGTGAGACAGATTACGAATCAGAGGAGCTGGTCTAAAGATGGCTTGAAGGAATAAGACGATGTCTTTGGATTTGAAGAAAAGTGATTTTAGAACTCTGGGTTGCTCACTCTAACAGTCTTCTTTCTCTCCTGCTCTCACAGTAAGTCAGGGTACAGCTTACAGTCCAGATGGCCAGCCAATGGGAGGCTTTGTTCTTGATGGGCAACAGCACATGGGTCTCCGACCTGGAGGTGAGCAATTACCCATAGATTTTTCAAACTTAACAGAGAAATCTCTAGTAGAGATTCTCTACAATGTGATAATTTTCTGCTTGTGGTCTGCAGAGTTCTTAATAAAAAACTAAAGCACATACCATCTAGAGTTCAATACTCCTAAATATACTGAGCAACAGTAGAAATGCATAATTTTAAAAACCCTGTAATTTCTATTCACTAGCCCTAATCTACTGAAACAAACAATTATGTGATTCACTGAATAGACTTTTTTAAGTACACACAACCAAAACATGTTAAATCATGAATAACCATCATTTAGTCAGAACATAGAAATAACAGTCATTGGTGCGTTGCAGAGTAAACCATGATTTTTTTCTGCGTGATTGAAAAGACCTGGTCAAGGTGATAATTTACCGGGTCTAATTAATGTACTACTGAAACAACTGATGATGTCACGGCTTCCACAAAACTTATGTGACCAGACAGTTGGGATGCTGATGATGATGATGATGGTCTGAACTCTGCAGACACGTGTAGCACAGATGTTACAGATGTTATGGCTCATTGCACAGTGGAGGCAGATCACATTTAGTGACAAGTCCAGATTTAACTTGCACACAGCTGGTGGTCGTAGGCGTGTGTATCGTTGCTATGGGGAACGCTATCCTGCAGCATACATCCAGGAAGTGGACCGTTTTGGTGGTGATGCCATGATTTTAGGGGCCACTGCTAATGGATGGTGGTCAGACCTTGTGCAGATCCACGGTACACTGACAGCCATCTGTTATCGAGATCCCAGGTCCACATGTCATTCCCAGGATACAACAATCAGGCATCACCTTCATGCATGACAATGTCAGACCACATGTGGCTCATGTCTGTCAGGAGTAGCCTACCTGGACCAGAACAATGTCGCTGTCCTTCCTTGGCCAGCATATTCACCAGATCTCAACCCAATAGAGCATCTGTGGGACGTTCAGGATCACCAGGTGAGAGAGAGAGATCCTGCTCCAGCAACACATGAACAACTTGTCACAGCTCTGCAGGAAGAATGACATGTCATCCTACAAGTCCAGAATAACATCTTATCCATTCAGGAGGTGTAAAGTAGTGATAAATGCTGGAGGTAGACACGCACGGTAGTGACTATTGTTGTTCTCTGTCTCACCATCCACACTTTCTGACTTGTAAACACTAAGACAAAAAACACTAATCTGCATAAAAATGATTTTTCTTTATGGCTAAAGGGTGAATAAAGATGTGAACCAAAATTTACCATTGATATTTAATATGAAGAGGATGGCATGACATCCAAACAATGTGTTTCTACGGTTGCTCAGTATATATCTGCTTCTTGGTAGCACAATTTCATAGATGACCTCTGTATAGCATAATAATAAACTGCTCTTGCAGTCCACTATAAAAAGAATGATGACAATTACGCACCTCATGATCCTACATTCACTGACAAACTTCAGTGCCAAGTGAAGATGTGGAGGTGGGGTTAGTGGATGAAGGTGTGTCATGTCCAAGTGGACTTTGTCTCATATTACAGACCA
The DNA here is from genome assembly GCA_037577475.1 of Chaunax sp. Z400. NCBI lineage: Eukaryota > Metazoa > Chordata > Actinopteri > Lophiiformes > Chaunacidae > Chaunax > Chaunax sp. Z400. The sequence continues at coordinate 22,959,928 of CM075202.1, read as the reverse complement.
GCAATCCACGTGTTTAACCAGAACCACTATTTTATTAAAACCTTAATAATATTGAAGCTTTTAGAACAAAATGTGTTAACCTTGCATGTACAAATAGTGTTATCATTTGAAGAATGGCCTGTAATAAGCTCTTCCAATTGTATCATTTGGACCAAATGAAATGATTGGATGGTCTACCTGCCGCTGTACCAACAGTGTATACCTGACTACCTACAAAACATTCTTCTCAAACCACAGTCTTCCCCAATGATTACATGCTAGATTAACAATAGCAACAATAGCCATGCTCTTTGTTAAAGTTAATCATGATATTATTGTTGTTTTCATACATGTACTGTAAATGAGGTAGTTGGATACCGTTAGCCATGATAATGAGAGGAAGAATGAGACTTGTTACAGCAACAAGAACAGTTCAACAAAGCCAACATGAGCAGCAGTGAACAGGCTTTAGGACCGAAACACACGGGCTAATGGTTGGCCTCAGTAGGTAAGGATCGATAAACCAGTTTTTGTGAAGTGTCCCTTACCATTGGCATGAGTCGGCCCTTTGTTGGTGCCTTTTCAACTACTGTAATTGAGCATGTTAAAATGGTGAAGGAGCCAGTTCATGAAAATAATTGTTGTTATTGGTTGTTCATCTTAAAGGTATACTCCCACTCAGTAGTTTCCTTCTCAAGACGTGTGAAGAATTTTGTTGAATGTTATTCTACAGCCTGATATAACGGTCATGTTTTTAGCACAGCAGAATACAGAGAACAATTCTGATTTTAAGCCCTTGAGGGGCGAATATTCTGAAGGCAACAAAGGGCCATTTTCAAATTCGGTGACGTCACGTCACGCATGACAAGGGCTTTCCCAGATTTCTACTCTTCTACTGCTGGTGAAGTGGGAAATGCAAGTTGAATATGTCGTTATTTTTGCATTATGAACTCATAGAAACATATATTATAATTACTGGTTGTGGGCCATCTTCCCCCATTGTATTTGGAGACATATATTTGATATATTTTGCTTGTGTTTATATGATTGTGGTTTTCAATTTAAGGAGTTGCTTTTTGTGTGTTTATTAAACTAAAAAGCCAGCTTAAGAGAACTTGTTGAACATGGAAAACTCACACATATCTCCAAGCCCACCCAAAACAACAAAAGAACCTTTCCTGTATCACTGAAGAGAGACAGCACAAGCTACAACGTTTCAGAGGAACCAACTTACATGAATTCAAATTGCTTCCAATTTCATGGTCAGAGGCAAGTCCAACCTATACTCTAAGCACTGTGTATGTCTCATGGAGGAAGTATACAGATACATTATAGGTTTTGTTCCTATTGTATAAGCAGAGGACCAGAACTAAGAACTACTGTACTTCCATCAGCCTTTTGAAAGCACAGAGTTCTGACTAGTCTCATCTTGTCCGTCTTGTTTTCTCCTCTCCTTTCAGGGCCAATGGGTGGCATGGCTATGAACATGGGCATGGATGGGCAGTGGCATTACATGTAAATCCTCTCCACTGAGGCAAGCCTGAAAAACAGGGTGAAGTAAGCAGCAAAATCTTTGTCTCTCTTGTTTTAGAAGAAAGAAGCACTACTCTCCCATGCAACGTCTCCCCCACTGTTTCTGACTGATTTTGCTGTTGATACAAGAAACATTAGTAGAAGTCCAGCAACTTTTTTTTGGTCTTTCTGTTTTGATTGTTAAGGCAACATAGTTTGTTCTCTGCTTTTTTGTATCTGCAGCAATATCTTAGTAATATTAAATGTTACGAGGGGTGGAAGTAACTGAAATCAAATGCTAAAACTGAAGGTATGAAAATGCAATCCACTTTTCAATTCACATGCATTTTCATCACCTCCAGTTTTGGCATTTGATTTTAGTTACTGCCACCCTTGAGGCTACATCCCTAAAATGATAAATAGTAATGGTTCTGTTTCCATCATATCACAACTGTTTTCATCAAATCAGCTTTAAATTAATCAAATGACTTATCATTTAACACTCCATTTCAAAATTCTCTTTCACTTTTACTGCTCCATTTTTCAAATCACGTGCATTTTCATCACTTTCAGTTTAACATTTAATTTCTGTAACTTGCGCACCTTATAGTTACTTACAGCAGATGTACTCGCTGTTTTTTAGCTGCTTTCCTTTGACTTTCACATAGATGAGACTGTTTGTGATAAGACACCACTAAGCTATACTATACAGCTATACAGTGGTGCTTTAGTGCTATTAATAATGGTCAGAATTGAGGACCCTTCATTTTGAATAAGCACGAACATAAATCTGATGTTTTTAGCAATTTATCATAAAGGTAAGAAAAATGAGTTGATCATCAGGTGTGTGCAAAGATGCAGATCTTATTATGACTGTTGGGGGAAATGATTCACTGGAACAGATGGTGGAGGTTTATATTATATGTAGACATAAAGAAATAGGAGTTAATGAGTGTCCTCTCTGTCTTTAAGTGAACAAACACACCTACCATATTGAATCTCCAGGTAATGTATTTGAAACTAGAAATTAATTACAATGCTATGGAAAAGTGGGAACACTGTTTTGACAGCCATCTGTGCTTTTATACTACATGCTGAGAGAAATAGGAAACAACTGGGTTTTAGTTCCTCTAACAAGGTACAACATACAATATTAAAGCTAAGTCAGCTCAGTGGATGTGAAATCTAATCATTCAAATAATGTGTGTGTGTGTGTGTGTGTGTGTGTGTGTGAGTGTGTGTGTGTGTGTAGGTGTGTGTGTGTGTGTGTGTGTGTGTGTGTGTGTGTGTGTGTGTGTGTGTGTGTGTGTGTGTGTGTGTGTGTGTGTGTGTGTGTGTGTGTGTGTGTGTGTGTGTGTGTGTAGGTGTGTGTGTGTGAGTGTGTGTGTGTAGGTGTGTGTGTGTGTGTGTGTGTGTGTGTGTGTGTGTGTGTGTGTGTGTGTGTGTGTGTGTGTGTGTGTGTGTGTGTGTGTGTGTGTGTGTGTACTTCCTGTGATCTGTGTGCAGTTTTCACTTGAAAATAAATACAATAATAAAAAATAGAATAATATGAAGAAATGTGTGTGTGCGATACACATTCTCCTCCTTTGCTTGCCACACTATTTCCTCTTATCCTCGCCATCACTCTATTCCCCCCTTCCTCCATTTTTCTTTTCCTCCATCTCTTTGCCCCCAGCAATCTGATTAAGAATTGGGGTAATACTCCCCATCCTCCTCTGCCTTCTCCTCCTCCTCCTCCAGCCTCTATCAACTCCCACAACTGCTGACAGTTCTCAAATCAAGATATATCGCCTGCCAGAGGCACCCTAGTGCAGAAAATGTTATTTAACACCCACTCTCCACTGCTTGATGAGCCACGCTGTAATGACACTTACCTTGATTAATAGAGCTCTTTATATGTAAATAGCTGCTACATTAACTTCATTTTTTTCACCAGGCCCAATCTTCATCAACACATCCCCCTCTTTCTGTCAGATAATTCCCCAGGTTTACTAAGAAGCTCAAACAGCAGGTAGTGATGCGTCATCTAAAGATAATTAAATAAATACATCTATCTGCATTAAGACATCAGCTCTCATCCTGAATAAATGTTCCCTTTATATATTTGAGAGTATTTAATCCAATTATTTCTCACTGAATGAGCATTGACTGTTACAATAATAGCTCAGTAAAGCCCCCCCCCCTAATTTCATCTGTGGTGAGAGCGTATGCTGACTGCAGCAGTAAATCTACCCAGGACAGCAGGAAGGAGTAAAACCATATTTAGAGTAATTTCCATGGACGATAAAGTCTGAGACATAACATTTAAGCATAATGGAATACACACCTAAATATCCACTGTTTTACTCCCCTGTCTGCTGCACAATACAACTGACTCCATATGCTTCATCATAGACTGCATCTCAACTTCATGCACACGTGTGTGAGAAACTAAAGGGAGAGTTCATTTCATGTGCAATGTAATGAATGGCGAATTAGACCAAACTCATTTTTTAATTAATCATAATGGAAAAAAGGGGTAGTCGTAATCAAGACTGTATCTTAAGAATGTAATGGTTGAAAGCTTCAGTAAAATTCTATGTAAGTGTACCTTGAGTTAAAATGTCAGTCACTGACAGTAAAAATATTTTTGATCAAGGTTTTTTATATCAACAAAAAGAGCTCATAAGAAACAAACATTCTCCTGTTTAACATTACTCACAAAAACACTTCAGCTAGATGATAAATCCATTAAGATCAGGAGACTTGATATATCAGGTACAGTGTTGGTTAACTTATTTCACATAAAGGTTAAAGGTGTTATGTCCAACAGAAATTCATAATTAACCTATTTGGACGGCTTGAACTCTTCATATATTAGAGGAAATGGTTGATTAAACAAAGTCATCATTTTAAGAAAATTCTGAAATCTGAGGGTATGAATTCAGAATTCTTTGGCACACCGCTTGTAGAAATGGCATTAAGGGGTTAGAACAAAACATGTCCCTGAATCATCTGTCACATCTCGTCTATCTAGAGACCAAAGGTTTGTATACGCTCCTCATATTGGGCTTATTGTTGTTGACAGATCAAAAATATTCATCAGGGAAATCCGAAGAGTGCATTCATGTCCTGTCAGAATAATCGGACAGATGAGTCCCCTACTGGAAAATTTATTATGAATGACGGATCAAGTTGAAACAACAACTCAGAAACATGTAATTTGAAATATGGTGTTAACTATTAGTTTGTGTTTGTGTGGAGTGACCTAGTTATGCATTAGCATTAACCCCGATAACAAGTCAGGTTTAAAACAACATTTTAGTGTAAATAGTCTGCGACAAACTCTGCTGGCCACATGTTTAAAAGCTCTGAACAATACCTCATATTTTCTTCATGTTGCCCATGAACACACAAAAGACGGAAGAACAGCTTTCCAAGTCGGAATTGAACCATGCAAGAAGCACATAAATGCACTATATGACGTCACGGTCACAGAACTGTCGTTTAGTTGTTAATAAAAATGATCACGAGAATCTTCCCAATCTTACTTGTGTTCTTCCGACCTCACTTTAACACACTGATTTCAGACTAATGTTTTTCCCGCTCAAGAAAAAAACACAATGACACAACTGATGTGTATAAAGCTTGGTGTGACTCTGTCCTCTGTGTCCAGGCCTCAGGTCGGCTCAGGGATTTTCCTCCATCTGGCTGTGGAGCACAGTACCGAAGCTGTCAAACCCACCTGTCCGTAAACACACCTGACCACTCCAATTTCACTTTGCCCTAACCAGCATGGTGCGTGTAAAGGATCACCATGGAAACGCCTGTCCTCTGCACCAGAGGCCGCCCTACAAAGTTTGGCTTTAAGTCAACTCATTGTGAACTGAGGAACTTGATGGCTGCAAATGAGACCAAGGACTTCACAAGTGAAGAGAAGCAGTTTGACACATTTCCTTCTAACTTATTTATTTATTTTTACACAACTACGGAGTTTAATGACTTCTTGTTTTTCTTGTTTGAAGTAGAAGTATGTCCTTCCCTTCTGAATGAAGATGTACAAAGAACAAACAACACGCCCTCATACAAAAACACTGTGAACATCTTAAACCTTGAGGACATACTAAGAGTTTTAATTGTTGTGCTGTACAGATTTGTGCTCTTTATTAGGCTGTTTATATCCATGTTTGCGCTTGTGATCACTAGAAGTTAGAGTTATACCACTGATAGCCTATGCTTATTTTTAATTCCAAATAAAATCAAGATTTTTAAAGATTTATTTAATGTGAATGTTTGTTTCTGTTCTATATGCACTCCACCTCTTTCTGCTTTTACTCTAGGCTTGTGTTCAATTGGGACTGAAAAGAGGGAAAAGGCTTGATGACGGACTTAATTTGTCTTCCTTTTTTGACAATATCTGAAATAGTTTTACACCAAAACACGGAGAAGAATTGTGAACAAGAAACAAAACAAAAATAAAGACTTAACTGAGGAAGAGGACACAGCAAAGTGTTTAATCATGCGCTGAATGTGTCTGTTCCGTTACTCATATGGCGGTGAAGAAAACACAGTGAGCAGCAGCATCAGTTGGTGGAGCAGGTCACGTAGCCTAGCCTGGTTCGATATGAGACGGGATTGAGGTTGTCTCGCATTATTCGATTGATGGTGACATGAATGATGGATGGCCCGGCTGCGATGTGTGAGAGAGAGAGACAGAGAGCGGGAGAGAGAGAGAGACAGAAAGGAAACGTGTAGCAAAATAAAGAAAAAAATACAATATAATCAACTCTTTTCTAAAAAAAAAAAAAAATTTAAATAAAAGTGGAATAAATTATTTTGTTTTTAGTGATGATCTTAGATTCGTTTTGGCTCTCAATGTTTACAAGATTTCCCACATCAGCATCACAGGAGAAAATAAATACAGAATAATAAAAACAGGGACCGAAGCAGCGCGGTGCTCCGTCACTGTCAGCCTGTAACGATCCTCCGTGGTTAGCTGACAAGGAAAGCCTCGGCTAGACTGTGGGAGAGCCGGAGAAGGTCTAAATGCGCCTTTATGTTATTTGATAAAAAATATTGAAATGATTAATGATAAATATTTCAATCCACGATCTAACAAAATTATAAAGCACAGCGGAATTAACTTATTTTACGTTATAACTAATATCCGAATTATTATTATTATTATTATTATTATTATTATTATTATTATTAATTATTATTATGCTCTCCCTTTATTTTACAGTGAATTAAAATTCCCTCGTCCTCGAATAAAACCTCCTTTTTTTAGTAGTTAATTTAAGTCCGTCTAATTCAAATGTTATCCAACTTTTGTCTTTAAATTAAACTGAATGAAATCAATAATATATGATAAGATACCATAAAAATATAATAAAAAATAATTTTATCCTACCGAACGAAACAAATAGCGCTGCGTAATGCAATCGAATACAATACAAGAGCACTGACTCAATTTGAGTGTAACATTTATTGCAGGGTGACTGGTTGAATTGTACTTGCAATATGATTCAGATAATAATAATAGATAGTAAAGCTTCCTGTGAATTTCCCCTTTTGTACCTTATTGTCAGCGGGTGAAAATACTGTTCAAATGTCCGTAAATGACTACCCGTTCATGGAATTATTGAAGAATTCTTTTGAAAATAACCTTCATCTTTAAGACACTGGTAAATTGTAGAATATACTGTAGCTGAGAAAAGGTAGTGAGAAGACAATTAGGAGAGAGAGCAATGATCTGTTTCTGTTTTCTCTTGTATGTGAGCGCAGGCCTAATTCATTCAGACCTGCCAACTGTGCTGAAGATAAATGCGTTTTGAAGGCTGCCGGAAACAAGCGCGTATCCCTATGAAAAATGGGTCAGAGCTCCCGCAGAAAGCTGCATTACATGATGCACAAACTCTGCTTTTTAATCTACAATCCCTCCTAACAACAAACTATCCAAGAGTAAAATTCAGATTGAAATGGTACAGTAGGGATATCTGTGTTAATACCACCAAATCAAATCCATTCAAATCCATTTGACTTCTGGTAACATCTGTACATAAGGACAATATGAATATAAGATATAAGATTTTGTGACTAATAAAATCTTTCATTGATCCTCAGAGGGAAATTTGAGTGGTACAATAGGGCAAAGACAAAAATATATGGCCTACAAATAAAAAGACAATGTTATAAAACAAATAATTATGTGTAACTATGAAAATATGACTATAATAGAATAAATCAGAATTATACATTCAATATTATAGAGCTAAACATAAGAAATCAGAAACATTCAATATAATCAAGAACAGAGTAACTACAAATTAAATAGGCAGACACCATAAACTCATAAGGGCCACAGACATAGAAAATGATAGAACATTCCAAATATTATAAGATATCACTGGATCAAAAGGGGGAAATCAACGGCAATGTCTATAATCTCATAATTTAATTCACACCAAGTCGATATTGATATTATACAGTGTAAACAGGCTATACTTCAAGAACTGTACTGAATGGGGAATATTACACAGATAACATTTTAAGGGCTATAGTAATGCACATTTCAGTAGAGAAAAATTATAGATGACCATAAAAAGAATTACAACAATCTATAACCCACTGGTGAGTTGCATAAATTCCAATACATGCAGGTTGAACAGTACATTTATCTGATTCCTGAGTGCCAAATGTGCAAAAACAGTATTATATTATATTATATTACATTAAATTATATTATACTATATTATATTATATTATATCATATCATATATCATGTTACATTAGATTACATTACATTACATTATATCATATTATATTATATCATATCATATTATATTATATTATATTATATTATATCATATCATATCATATCATATCATATCACATTATATTATATTATATTATTATAGAGATATAGAGATATTATATTATAATATAATAGAGTTCCATACATATAATACAGATTTAAGAAGGATCAAATACTGATTTGTTAATCAGCATTATGATCATAGAAAATATAACCCATGTTTTTTTATAAGAATATTATATCACTTCAACATTTTATTGAGACCGTAATCATATATTCATACAAAGCATCAAAAGCTACATCTGCTTGTGGAACTGATGATCCACATAAAATGATAACTATGCTTAATCAAAATCTGGATCTTATTTTAAATTTAGATTTCAGATTCTTATAGATTTGTCCATCATTTTGATCATTAAAGTCAATTTGATTTATTCATATAGCACAACAAAAGTTATGACTCTTCAATAGAGCAGGTCTAGACATTACTCTTTAATTTACTGAGAGCCAACATTCTCCCATGAGCAAGCAAAGTGACTGTGGTGAGGAAAAATGGGCTTTTAAAAGGCAGAAAACATGGAGCAGGTGGACGGCCATCTGCAGTGACTGGTTGGGCTGAGAGAGAGAGAGAAGGGGGTGGGGGAGTGAAGAATAGAGACACAGAAATTTACAGCAACAACAATACAAATAATAGAAATTTTCATTTGTATTATTTGCAAATAGTAGCAACTATAATAATAATAACAATAACACTGATAATAATAAGAATTAACCCTGCAAGCAGCGTTGAAAAGGCCTTCGCTCCCCGGTGTGCTCCAGCAGTGGCCTCGCTACTGTACCTGGAGGTAAGCATGGATCTTAATTTGCATGCATTACGGACTCTAGTTGAAGCATTTTGATTCAACATTGTGTGTCCACTATGTGAGACCACCCAGAGCTTAACTCCCTCCGCAGTTATATAAAGGCCAGACCATGAAGTTTGTCACATGAGGCTTACTTCCTGTTGTCTGCAGGTGATGCTGCAGTAACTGAATGTTGTCATGTGGATGCCTTTAGGCCAGGACTCTTATCCAACATGTGAAGTTTGAGTCAGACTGGATGATGGAAAGCAGACTTGAGGCGACTTTTTTCATGGCGAAACATCGAAATTCTTTAAAGTTATATAAAAAATTTAAGAAGTTTTAATCCTTGCCTTATTGGAACAGTATTGATTAATGTGAAGTTGATTGGATGAAAACTGCAGGAAGAGTTTATGAAAATACAACGACTGAAAAAAGGTGAAAAATACACCTCATTTTCTCAGTAAATTCAAAATGTCCAACTTCTTGTTGGGTTTAGGACATGGCTCCAAGAGACTTTTTTATGAATTGTCCAATGATACACATTGTACCAAATTTCGTGTATCTAGGTGAAAAGCACAGCAGGAGCTGCTTTTTTAAAATATTGTAGGGGGTGCTGTGGAGCCAATTTGCCACAACCAATTGTGTAACCATCAGATCATAAGCAGTGCGACCTCTGAAGAGTGTGTAAAATCAACAGTTACGAAGCCACCATGGCATAAAACCTGACAGTAAAGCCTCATCCAGCCTCACAATCTTCAGAAGAACGCATCGTTTCAACTTGTTATAGCTGTTCTTGTCAAATTTTAAGTCAATGTGGTCAATGGCCTCGTAGTAGTAGATGAAAACGTAAATTAGGTAATTTCCTGTTGCCACTAGGTGGCACTATGACTGTAGCTGAATGAATAACAGCCTTACTGCATGCAGGAGACTATCCACTCCTGCAGCGTGGAGTTTGTTCCGCCCACTGAATCCTCACATCCTCTCAAGTCCATCAAAGTAGAACATGGAACAAGTAGTGTCAAAGATATGAGCAAAGCACACCAGTTACTGTGTTGTTGGCTGCATACACCAATACAAAAGCCTGCATGCAGTCCGTACATCTGAGGATTTGAAGACCCAATGGATTCATTTTATTTTTGATGGAAATGTCCCCATATCAACTGTAAAAGTGTTGGATATGTGTGCTAACCATTTTACTTTGCACTGCTTCCTCAATCAGAGCAGGATTTGCTTCAAAACAGAAGTTATAGGCTGGATCAGTAACAACTGTTCATGACTCAACTTCAAACTTGGGAGCTTTAAGTTTTGACATTTTCATGTAGTTATTGTTTATTTTGCATGTTAGCCTGGTGAACCTGGCATTAGCACCATAGCTAATGTGGATAGTTTCCATTGTAGGCCAAAGTGCAGGAGTAAATAATATTTTGGGACGGTAAAGAGAAACTGTGTGACCGTTCGCCTGTGCGCCTCATCATGAGACAACTAACTAGCCAGAGTATAAGCTGTATGATTGTAACTGTTTTTCATGTTGCTTTTTGTGAAATGTCATAGTGCAACGTAACTTCAACTATCGACATGTGGGGGTGTTAAATAGTGCTTATTATATAACTGCTGTGAAACAATCAAAAAATAACTTTTTACTTCTCTGATCACCGTCTTTGTTGCTGCCACCGCTCCCTTCCCCCACTCAGTTCAGAACTAATGGTGCACTCTCTCTCAAAAGCAGAGTCTAGTGACGTCTTGCATTACATTACAAACAACAAAGAGGAGGCATCTGTGGAGCGTGCAGGAGGACAAGGACTCATCCATAATTATGACTCTTGGTATTAATATCAAGATTGGTATTCACACAAAGCTCATAATGACTAGATAAGTGAAGAGTTACAGGGCATGAATCAAACAGGCTACAATATTATATCCTTTTGGACTACTTGTAGCTGTTGCTGTAACGATGCATTTGAGAAGAAGTTGTAACCTCTATGTCCTGTATGCAGGCCAGCACACCCAGTGCATCGCTACAGCTTCATGCAGCAAGACTTGCCAGAATGAGCCACCACAGAAAAATCTTTTCTTTTAGGCACACAGTTGTACCTGAGGACTCTTCAGCCTCACATCCCAAGTAAAGGTTTGTAGCCAACAACTACTTTTGATAAAACATAGAAAACTAGCTGTTGCCGGGTTTTAGTAGTTTTAATGTATTATTGCTCTGTGTTCATGTGTCACACTGCTTGGATTTTTTTTTAAATCCATTTGGTTATAGGTGTCCAGGCTATGATGTTGGCACACCCTCAGTTCTCTTTGACACCCCATTACATCATCACCAATAAAGAGACCGTCAAAGGCAGGTCTTGATGCCCAATTCCCATTTGTTGCCTATATCCAATTTTTTTGACCGCCTGCTTACATCTACTTTTAAAAGTGACCCATAAACGATATCTGCATTTACACTGGTTAACACTTGGGGCAACATCCAGTAAGCATATTCGTGGGTTTGACCCGGAAATGTTTAGGGTGAAATGGAAGTAAAAGCAGCTCTATTTATGATGGAGGGTTAGTGTGACATAGGGCTGATGATCCAAGCCTGCTTTCCAAAGCAGTTTTAGAGGTGCACAAAATATTGGCCACATTTCAAGAGAGACCTGTGTGTGGATGTCTCTGTCTGTGTCCACCTATGTTTACGTCATTCACCATTGTTGCATTTTCAATGACATATGACTCACATTGACAGGCATCTGATCTGTCCACTTAGATAACACAAATGCATATATCAGATTCATATCAGATTTATTTCCACATATGAATGAGGCCTGATTCCAATCTGAGAACATCCGATTCCATGTCCTTCTTTCCTGCTTACATGTTCAGGATTCATATCCGATCTGAGCCACATGGGAGGAAAACATTAGAATTGGGTCACTTGAACCATGTCGTGTAAAGACAGTCAAAGAGACCATGTCTAGACCTGGTAGAGAAGGAGGAGGATGACGATCCAGGAGAGGGCAGCTCAGGCTTCACAACGGCTGAATGCTACCTATGACCCAGCAGACTCAATCACAGCCTTGTCAACAGAAATGTTGTGAGTTACTCTAATGTGCCTCTGTATGTGTGTATGTGTGTAGTTTGATCATTTATTAGCTGAAACAAATGTAGTAATACATGCAAACAATCTATGTTAATGGAAGTTATTATGTTTAGTTATTGATGGAAACCTTTTAGATGGTGCTGATTCAACTTTTTGATCATTTTGGAGGATGTAGTTTGTCCTGCAGCTGAATAGTATTTCATTATACTGACAAGGGGTAGCCTATGTGTGAGAAAAGGCTCTCTATACAGTGAAACACAGTTCAACAGCCCTACAAATGACATACACTGAACATTATTACCTCTATGGCAAAGGCTTTTATTGTAGGGCTGAGGTGTTATATGACATTCATTTTAGGTGAGTGTGTGTCTGTGTGTGACATTGGAGACCAAATGGGCAGAGTGAGAGGGAACCAGGTACATTGTTGTGTAGAGACCTAAAGGTGTGTCATGGCTGACATATTGCCCTAATTTACTTCTTTTTAATTGATAGAGATGAAGCATCCAGTCCCACCCATATGATCAATAAATACATAGTTTACCAGACCTGCATTAGGGAGCTGTTTTAGGTGTGTCCTGTGTGCCAGTGGGTGTGTGATGACCTGAAGGCGTGGGTCATTCTTGTCTGTGGAACAGCGGTGCTCCCATTATGAGTTCTACCGACAGCTGGAACAGCCAATTCTAGGAAGTACTTGAGCCGGAAACCTCCTGCTTCCTGTGTATTTGAGTGAAGGGGTTTCTTCACAATTGAGGGTACATGAAGAGAAATTACATTACATTGTCATGTTTCTGTAAACATGACAACACCTTATAGTATATACAGGGTAATAGGTGCTACTATAATGACCATACTATTTATATTATGTAAAAGGTAATAGGTGTTACTATAATGACCATACTATTTATATTATATAAAAGGTAATAGGTGTTACTATAATGACCATACTATTTATATTATGTAAAAGGTAATAGGTGTTACTATAATGACCATACTATTTATATTATATAAAAGGTAATAGGTGTTACTATAATGACCATACTATTTATATTATGTAAAAGGTAATAGGTGTTACTATAATGACCATACTATTTATATTATATAAAAGGTAATAGGTGTTACTATAATGACCATACTATTTATATTATGTAAAAGGTAATAGGTGTTACTATAATGACCATACTATTTATATTATATAAAAGGTAATAGGTGCTACTATAATGACCATACTATTTATATTATATAAAAGGTAATAGGTGCTACTATAATGACCATACTATTTATATTATATAAAAGGTAATAGGTGTTACTATAATGGCCATACTATTTATAGTATATAAAAGGTAATAGGTGTTACTATAATGACCATACTATTTATATTATGTAAAAGGTAATAGGTGTTACTATAATGACCATACTATTTATATTATATAAAAGGTAATAGGTGTTACTATAATGACCATACTATTTATATTATATAAAAGGTAATAGGTGTTACTATAATGACCATACTATTTATATTATATAAAAGGTAATAGGTGTTACTATAATGACCATACTATTTATATTATATAAAAGGTAATAGGTGTTACTATAATGACCATACTATTTATAGTATATAAAAGGTAATAGGTGTTACTATAATGACCATACTATTTATAGTATATAAAAGGTAATAGGTGTTACTATAATGACCATACTATTTATATTATGTAAAAGGTAATAGGTGTTACTATAATGACCATACTATTTATATTATATAAAAGGTAATAGGTGCTACTACAATGACCATACTATTTATAGTATATAAAAGGTAATAGGTGTTACTATAATGACCATACTATTTATAGTATATAAAAGGTAATAGGTGTTACTATAATGACCATACTATTTATAGTATATAAAAGGTAATAGGTGTTACTATAATGACCATACTATTTATAGTATATAAAAGGTAATAGGTGTTACTATAATGACCATACTATTTATAGTATATAAAAGGTAATAGGTGTTACTATAATGACCATACTATTTATAGTATATAAAAGGTAATAGGTGTTACTATAATGACCATACTATTTATATTATGTAAAAGGTAATAGGTGTTACTATAATGACCATACTATTTATAGTATATAAAAGGTAATAGGTGTTACTATAATGGCCATACTATTTATATTATATAAAAGGTAATAGGTGTTACTATAATGACCATACTATTTATATTATATAAAAGGTAATAGGTGTTACTATAATGACCATACTATTTATAGTATATAAAAGGTAATAGGTGTTACTATAATGACCATACTATTTATATTATGTAAAAGGTAATAGGTGTTACTATAATGACCATACTATTTATATTATATAAAAGGTAATAGGTGTTACTATAATGACCATACTATTTAAATTATATAAAAGGTAATAGGTGTTACTGTAATGACCATACTATTTATATTATATAAAAGGTAATAGGTGCTACTATAATGACCATACTATTTATAGTATATAAAAGGTAATAGGTGCTACTATAATGACCATACTATTTATATTATATAAAAGGTAATAGGTGTTACTATAATGACCATACTATTTGTATTATGTAAAAGGTAATAGGTGTTACTATAATGACCATACTATTTATAGTATATAAAAGGTAATAGGTGTTACTATAATGACCATACTATTTGTATTATGTAAAAGGTAATAGGTGTTACTATAATGACCATACTATTTGTATTATGTAAAAGGTAATAGGTGTTACTATAATGACCATACTATTTATAGTATATAAAAGGTAATAGGTGTTACTATAATGACCATACTATTTGTATTATGTAAAAGGTAATAGGTGTTACTATAATGACCATACTATTTGTATTATGTAAAAGGTAATAGGTGTTACTATAATGACCATACTATTTGTATTATGTAAAAGGTAATAGGTGTTACTATAATGACCATACTATTTATAGTATATAAAAGGTAATAGGTGTTACTATAATGACCATACTATTTGTATTATGTAAAAGGTAATAGGTGTTACTATAATGACCATACTATTTGTATTATGTAAAAGGTAATAGGTGTTACTATAATGACCATACTATTTGTATTATGTAAAAGGTAATAGGTGTTATTATAATGACCATACTATTTATATTATATAAAAGGTAATAGGTGTTACTATAATGGCCATACTATTTATAGTATATAAAAGGTAATAGGTGTTACTATAATGACCATACTATTTATATTATATAAAAGGTAATAGGTGTTACTATAATGACCATACTATTTATAGTATATAAAAGGTAATAGGTGTTACTATAATGACCATACTATTTATATTATGTAAAAGGTAATAGGTGTTACTATAATGACCATACTATTTATAGTATATAAAAGGTAATAGGTGTTACTATAATGGCCATACTATTTATATTATATAAAAGGTAATAGGTGTTACTATAATGGCCATACTATTTATAGTATATAAAAGGTAATAGGTGCTACTATAATGACCATACTATTTATAGTATATAAAAGGTAATAGGTGTTACTGTAATGACCATACTATTTATAGTATATAAAAGGTAATAGGTGTTACTGTAATGACCATACTATTTATATTATTTAAAAGGTAATAGGTGTTATTATAATGACCATACTATTTATATTATATAAAAGGTAATAGGTGTTACTGTAATGACCATACTATTTATAGTATATAAAAGGTAATAGGTGTTACTGTAATGACCATACTATTTATAGTATATAAAAGGTAATAGGTGTTATTATAATGACCATACTATTTGTATTATATAAAAGGTAATAGGTGTTACTATAATGACCATACTATTTGTATTATATAAAAGGTAATAGGTGTTATTATAATGACCATACTATTTATATTATATAAAAGGTAATAGGTGTTACTATAATGACCATACTATTTAAATTATATAAAAGGTAATAGGTGTTACTATAATGACCATACTATTTATAGTATATAAAAGGTAATAGGTGTTACTATAATGACCATACTATTTATAGTATATAAAAGGTAATAGGTGTTACTATAATGACCATACTATTTATATTATGTAAAAGGTAATAGGTGTTACTATAATGACCATACTATTTATAGTATATAAAAGGTAATAGGTGTTACTATAATGGCCATACTATTTATATTATATAAAAGGTAATAGGTGTTACTATAATGGCCATACTATTTATAGTATATAAAAGGTAATAGGTGCTACTATAATGACCATACTATTTATAGTATATAAAAGGTAATAGGTGTTACTGTAATGACCATACTATTTATAGTATATAAAAGGTAATAGGTGTTACTGTAATGACCATACTATTTATATTATTTAAAAGGTAATAGGTGTTATTATAATGACCATACTATTTATATTATATAAAAGGTAATAGGTGTTACTGTAATGACCATACTATTTATAGTATATAAAAGGTAATAGGTGTTACTGTAATGACCATACTATTTATAGTATATAAAAGGTAATAGGTGTTATTATAATGACCATACTATTTGTATTATATAAAAGGTAATAGGTGTTACTATAATGACCATACTATTTAAATTATATAAAAGGTAATAGGTGTTACTATAATGACCATACTATTTATAGTATATAAAAGGTAATAGGTGTTACTATAATGACCATACTATTTGTATTATGTAAAAGGTAATAGGTGTTATTATAATGACCATACTATTTATATTATATAAAAGGTAATAGGTGCTACTATAATGACCATACTATTTATATTATGTAAAAGGTAATAGGTGTTACTATAATGACCATACTATTTATATTATGTAAAAGGTAATAGGTGTTATTATAATGACCATACTATTTATATTATATAAAAGGTAATAGGTGTTACTATAATGACCATACTATTTATATTATGTAAAAGGTAATAGGTGTTACTATAATGACCATACTATTTATATTATATAAAAGGTAATAGGTGTTACTATAATGACCATACTATTTATATTATGTAAAAGGTAATAGGTTTTACTATAATGACCATACTATTTATATTATATAAAAGGTAATAGGTGTTACTATAATGGCCATACTATTTATAGTATATAAAAGGTAATAGGTGCTACTATAATGACCATACTATTTATAGTATATAAAAGGTAATAGGTGTTACTGTAATGACCATACTATTTATAGTATATAAAAGGTAATAGGTGTTACTGTAATGACCATACTATTTATATTATGTAAAAGGTAATAGGTGTTACTATAATGACCATACTATTTGTATTATGTAAAAGGTAATAGGTGTTACTATAATGACCATACTATTTATATTATATAAAAGGTAATAGGTGTTACTATAATGACCATACTATTTATATTATGTAAAAGGTAATAGGTGTTACTATAATGACCATACTATTTATAGTATATAAAAGGTAATAGGTGTTACTATAATGACCATACTATTTATATTATGTAAAAGGTAATAGGTTTTACTATAATGACCATACTATTTATATTATATAAAAGGTAATAGGTGTTACTATAATGGCCATACTATTTATAGTATATAAAAGGTAATAGGTGTTACTATAATGGCCATACTATTTATATTATATAAAAGGTAATAGGTGTTACTATAATGGCCATACTATTTATAGTATATAAAAGGTAATAGGTGTTACTGTAATGACCATACTATTTATATTATTTAAAAGGTAATAGGTGTTATTATAATGACCATACTATTTATATTATATAAAAGGTAATAGGTGTTACTGTAATGACCATACTATTTATAGTATATAAAAGGTAATAGGTGTTACTGTAATGACCATACTATTTATAGTATATAAAAGGTAATAGGTGTTACTATAATGACCATACTATTTGTATTATATAAAAGGTAATAGGTGTTACTATAATGACCATACTATTTGTATTATATAAAAGGTAATAGGTGTTATTATAATGACCATACTATTTATATTATATAAAAGGTAATAGGTGTTACTATAATGACCATACTATTTAAATTATATAAAAGGTAATAGGTGTTACTATAATGACCATACTATTTATAGTATATAAAAGGTAATAGGTGTTACTATAATGACCATACTATTTATATTATATAAAAGGTAATAGGTGTTACTATAATGACCATACTATTTATAGTATATAAAAGGTAATAGGTGTTACTATAATGACCATACTATTTATAGTATATAAAAGGTAATAGGTGTTACTATAATGACCATACTATTTATATTATGTAAAAGGTAATAGGTGTTACTATAATGACCATACTATTTATATTATATAAAAGGTAATAGGTGCTACTACAATGACCATACTATTTATAGTATATAAAAGGTAATAGGTGTTACTATAATGACCATACTATTTATAGTATATAAAAGGTAATAGGTGTTACTATAATGACCATACTATTTATAGTATATAAAAGGTAATAGGTGTTACTATAATGACCATACTATTTATAGTATATAAAAGGTAATAGGTGTTACTATAATGACCATACTATTTATAGTATATAAAAGGTAATAGGTGTTACTATAATGACCATACTATTTATAGTATATAAAAGGTAATAGGTGTTACTATAATGACCATACTATTTATATTATGTAAAAGGTAATAGGTGTTACTATAATGACCATACTATTTATAGTATATAAAAGGTAATAGGTGTTACTATAATGGCCATACTATTTATATTATATAAAAGGTAATAGGTGTTACTATAATGACCATACTATTTATATTATATAAAAGGTAATAGGTGTTACTATAATGACCATACTATTTATAGTATATAAAAGGTAATAGGTGTTACTATAATGACCATACTATTTATATTATGTAAAAGGTAATAGGTGTTACTATAATGACCATACTATTTATATTATATAAAAGGTAATAGGTGTTACTATAATGACCATACTATTTAAATTATATAAAAGGTAATAGGTGTTACTGTAATGACCATACTATTTATATTATATAAAAGGTAATAGGTGCTACTATAATGACCATACTATTTATAGTATATAAAAGGTAATAGGTGCTACTATAATGACCATACTATTTATATTATATAAAAGGTAATAGGTGTTACTATAATGACCATACTATTTGTATTATGTAAAAGGTAATAGGTGTTACTATAATGACCATACTATTTATAGTATATAAAAGGTAATAGGTGTTACTATAATGACCATACTATTTGTATTATGTAAAAGGTAATAGGTGTTACTATAATGACCATACTATTTGTATTATGTAAAAGGTAATAGGTGTTACTATAATGACCATACTATTTATAGTATATAAAAGGTAATAGGTGTTACTATAATGACCATACTATTTGTATTATGTAAAAGGTAATAGGTGTTACTATAATGACCATACTATTTGTATTATGTAAAAGGTAATAGGTGTTACTATAATGACCATACTATTTGTATTATGTAAAAGGTAATAGGTGTTACTATAATGACCATACTATTTATAGTATATAAAAGGTAATAGGTGTTACTATAATGACCATACTATTTGTATTATGTAAAAGGTAATAGGTGTTACTATAATGACCATACTATTTGTATTATGTAAAAGGTAATAGGTGTTATTATAATGACCATACTATTTATATTATATAAAAGGTAATAGGTGTTACTATAATGGCCATACTATTTATAGTATATAAAAGGTAATAGGTGTTACTATAATGACCATACTATTTATATTATATAAAAGGTAATAGGTGTTACTATAATGACCATACTATTTATAGTATATAAAAGGTAATAGGTGTTACTATAATGACCATACTATTTATATTATGTAAAAGGTAATAGGTGTTACTATAATGACCATACTATTTATAGTATATAAAAGGTAATAGGTGTTACTATAATGGCCATACTATTTATATTATATAAAAGGTAATAGGTGTTACTATAATGGCCATACTATTTATAGTATATAAAAGGTAATAGGTGCTACTATAATGACCATACTATTTATAGTATATAAAAGGTAATAGGTGTTACTGTAATGACCATACTATTTATAGTATATAAAAGGTAATAGGTGTTACTGTAATGACCATACTATTTATATTATTTAAAAGGTAATAGGTGTTATTATAATGACCATACTATTTATATTATATAAAAGGTAATAGGTGTTACTGTAATGACCATACTATTTATAGTATATAAAAGGTAATAGGTGTTACTGTAATGACCATACTATTTATAGTATATAAAAGGTAATAGGTGTTATTATAATGACCATACTATTTGTATTATATAAAAGGTAATAGGTGTTACTATAATGACCATACTATTTGTATTATATAAAAGGTAATAGGTGTTATTATAATGACCATACTATTTATATTATATAAAAGGTAATAGGTGTTACTATAATGACCATACTATTTAAATTATATAAAAGGTAATAGGTGTTACTATAATGACCATACTATTTATAGTATATAAAAGGTAATAGGTGTTACTATAATGACCATACTATTTATAGTATATAAAAGGTAATAGGTGTTACTATAATGACCATACTATTTATATTATGTAAAAGGTAATAGGTGTTACTATAATGACCATACTATTTATAGTATATAAAAGGTAATAGGTGTTACTATAATGGCCATACTATTTATATTATATAAAAGGTAATAGGTGTTACTATAATGGCCATACTATTTATAGTATATAAAAGGTAATAGGTGCTACTATAATGACCATACTATTTATAGTATATAAAAGGTAATAGGTGTTACTGTAATGACCATACTATTTATAGTATATAAAAGGTAATAGGTGTTACTGTAATGACCATACTATTTATATTATTTAAAAGGTAATAGGTGTTATTATAATGACCATACTATTTATATTATATAAAAGGTAATAGGTGTTACTGTAATGACCATACTATTTATAGTATATAAAAGGTAATAGGTGTTACTGTAATGACCATACTATTTATAGTATATAAAAGGTAATAGGTGTTATTATAATGACCATACTATTTGTATTATATAAAAGGTAATAGGTGTTACTATAATGACCATACTATTTAAATTATATAAAAGGTAATAGGTGTTACTATAATGACCATACTATTTATAGTATATAAAAGGTAATAGGTGTTACTATAATGACCATACTATTTGTATTATGTAAAAGGTAATAGGTGTTATTATAATGACCATACTATTTATATTATATAAAAGGTAATAGGTGCTACTATAATGACCATACTATTTATATTATGTAAAAGGTAATAGGTGTTACTATAATGACCATACTATTTATATTATGTAAAAGGTAATAGGTGTTATTATAATGACCATACTATTTATATTATATAAAAGGTAATAGGTGTTACTATAATGACCATACTATTTATATTATATAAAAGGTAATAGGTGTTACTATAATGACCATACTATTTATATTATGTAAAAGGTAATAGGTTTTACTATAATGACCATACTATTTATATTATATAAAAGGTAATAGGTGTTACTATAATGGCCATACTATTTATAGTATATAAAAGGTAATAGGTGCTACTATAATGACCATACTATTTATAGTATATAAAAGGTAATAGGTGTTACTGTAATGACCATACTATTTATAGTATATAAAAGGTAATAGGTGTTACTGTAATGACCATACTATTTATATTATGTAAAAGGTAATAGGTGTTACTATAATGACCATACTATTTGTATTATGTAAAAGGTAATAGGTGTTACTATAATGACCATACTATTTATATTATATAAAAGGTAATAGGTGTTACTATAATGACCATACTATTTATATTATGTAAAAGGTAATAGGTGTTACTATAATGACCATACTATTTATAGTATATAAAAGGTAATAGGTGTTACTATAATGACCATACTATTTATATTATGTAAAAGGTAATAGGTTTTACTATAATGACCATACTATTTATATTATATAAAAGGTAATAGGTGTTACTATAATGGCCATACTATTTATAGTATATAAAAGGTAATAGGTGTTACTATAATGGCCATACTATTTATATTATATAAAAGGTAATAGGTGTTACTATAATGGCCATACTATTTATAGTATATAAAAGGTAATAGGTGTTACTGTAATGACCATACTATTTATATTATTTAAAAGGTAATAGGTGTTATTATAATGACCATACTATTTATATTATATAAAAGGTAATAGGTGTTACTGTAATGACCATACTATTTATAGTATATAAAAGGTAATAGGTGTTACTGTAATGACCATACTATTTATAGTATATAAAAGGTAATAGGTGTTACTATAATGACCATACTATTTGTATTATATAAAAGGTAATAGGTGTTACTATAATGACCATACTATTTGTATTATATAAAAGGTAATAGGTGTTATTATAATGACCATACTATTTATATTATATAAAAGGTAATAGGTGTTACTATAATGACCATACTATTTAAATTATATAAAAGGTAATAGGTGTTACTATAATGACCATACTATTTATAGTATATAAAAGGTAATAGGTGTTACTATAATGACCATACTATTTATATTATATAAAAGGTAATAGGTGTTACTATAATGACCATACTATTTATAGTATATAAAAGATAATAGGTGTTACTGTAATGACCATACTATTTATAGTATATAAAAGATAATAGGTGTTACTGTAATGACCATACTATTTATATTATATAAAAGGTAATAGGTGTTACTATAATGACCATACTATTTATATTATGTAAAAGGTAATAGGTGTTATTATAATGACCATACTATTTATAGTATATAAAAGATAATAGGTGTTACTGTAATGACCATACTATTTATAGTATATAAAAGGTAATAGGTGTTACTGTAATGACCATACTATTTATAGTATATAAAAGGTAATAGGTGTTACTGTAATGACCATACTATTTATATTATATAAAAGGTAATAGGTGTTACTGTAATGACCATACTATTTATAGTATATAAAAGGTAATAGGTGTTACTATAATGACCATACTATTTATATTATATAAAAGGTAATAGGTGTTACTGTAATGACCATACTATTTATATTATATAAAAGGTAATAGGTGTTACTATAATGACCATACTATTTATATTATATAAAAGGTAATAGGTGTTACTGTAATGACCATACTATTTATATTATATAAAAGGTAATAGGTGTTACTATAATGACCATACTCTTTATAGTCATTTAGTTGTGTTTGTAAACAGTATTTTCTATATGGCCTGTTGAACAAATGTTTTGTGTGCTTTCAGTGTTTAATATGTAACATGACAACCATGAATGATAAGTAGTAAGCATGAGAAGATAATGGGAACATTAATTTATTGTATTTTCTTACTCCCTCATATTTTTTTACAATAGTTTTTTGCATATAAAAATGTAATATTCTATTCTTGTTATGTATAAAGGCATGTAGTCTGTTCCACAGATGTGAAATCCATGGTTAGTTAGTATGAGTTAGAACACATTAAAACACAGGTTCGAGGTCAGCGTGATCCACCATGCATGCTGGTTGGTTGTGAAACTGCTGCAGTCTTCCTGATACCTACGGTCTTACATTTGAAAGGGTAAGTGAAGCAGGATAACAGAAGAGATAATGGCTGCATAAATATAACTGAATTCACCCAGCGTTCATACTACCTGTAGTATTTCTCTGCAGCAGACATTCTCACGCTTTGTAAACACTGCTACACAATTCCCACCTGTGCAAAGAAAGACTTAAGATGTGACAAAATTGAAGTTGTGGTTTATTGAATGATTAGTTCTAATAGTGCACCAAGAACCCTTGACTGGTACTGTAAGCAATAAAACTCTGCTGCCGGTTACCTACTAGTGGTGGGCCTTGATTTTCAAATATTCAAATAGACATTCAATTATAAGACTTCTATTTGTATACACGACTATTCTTTCATCTTAAAAATGTTTTTCCCTTGTTTGTACGCCTGGTAGTAATGCAGTATTATTACCTGTAGGTGTATTACCATTAGAACATGGGGGTAATACACTTACAGGCTGTTTGCAACCTTTATTAACGAAAGAAAAAGAACGCACTATTACCACCAGGCGCCGGCAAAAGGGTGTGGCACTATACCAACAGCAGAAGCATGCTACAGCCATCAAAAACTACAGGCAAAACTACAGTATCTTATCACAAGTTAACTACAACTATGCACCATATTTTGAAAGCAAAGTACCCAGCAGAAGAAGATCCATCCACAGTTCAACAATCAATGGCTAGCTTTGTCAGCTGATGACGTAAGACTGAGCTATGGAAAATGGAAGCTAAAGACATGCTTAGTATCAGCTTTGTTGAGGACGAGTCTGAGTTTACATCTAGAAAAACTATAACCACCAGACTGGATAATGCACGTGAGCTGCACACTCATTTAGCGAGTGGTGATACTTTTACTCCCTTATCTGCGCGCGCGCGCGTGTGTGTGTGTGTGTGTGTGTGTGTGTGTGTGTGTGTGTGTGTGTGTGTGCGTGAATTAAGTGCAGGGGGATGGAAACCCATCTAGTGTCTCAGTCCCTTAGTTTTACAAACAAATCAGTATTTTCTGTCAGCCAGAGCTTTCGTTCCCTGCAGCTCTATCCATCTAGTTCTAGACCAAAGTGTTTTCCTTCAGATCAGGGGGACACCGTGGAGGATTAGGACAGGCACACTGGACACTGAACTCGCAGCACTGGCCTCTTCTCTGGAATCAAAGTGACACATGTCGTCCCAGGTTTTTCACCTGACATTACTGTTGCCACTGTCGTACAGCCTGTGTGACAGCCCCTCACAGTAGAGTTAGCACATCTCTGCAACCCCTGACCCCACTGCCCACACTCACCAGCTCAACTCTCCCCCTCATGTGTTGAAATTCCCTACTAGTTATATTGTCTACAAGGCCAGTCTGCAAACAAACCAAGCCATATATACATATATACACATGTACATATGTATATATATGTACATATATATGTACATATATATATATATATATGACACACAATGACACATGTAAACTTCCAGAAGATAGCCTAGCCCTGGCCCAAAAATATGCACAAAAACTAAACCAAAGAGCAGCATACAGAATACAAACAGGCCAATTGTTAACACTACCTGTGCGAATGGCATAATGTTGTTCCTTTGTGAATTCCTTCCAAGTTATGAAAATACATGTGTCTGTATTACATTTGAGCAGTGGTTACAATGGTTACACTTGTTGGAGCCCTTAGGTTTTGAACCCAGCAGTCTGTTCCAGAATTCTGTGCCGCTCTGCTCCTTATCAATGTCTGCCTGCCTCCCATCTTCAGCACCCCCTGCACTCTAACTGTACTCAACCTCTGGCTCCCAAGCCTTTTCTGGATAGTTACACACTAGGTACCCTTCCTGCCCACAAACAAAAACACTTGATTGCTTCAGTCATTAATACAATGGAATTTCCACTTCTCTCCAGTACAGATGAAGAGAG
Source organism: Chaunax sp. Z400 (assembly GCA_037577475.1). Taxonomy (NCBI): domain Eukaryota; kingdom Metazoa; phylum Chordata; class Actinopteri; order Lophiiformes; family Chaunacidae; genus Chaunax; species Chaunax sp. Z400. The sequence goes on along the minus strand of CM075202.1, from coordinate 22,934,102 downwards.
TAGAACAAGTAGCAGCAGTAAAAAAGAAACTTAGTGCAACAAAGAAAAAAGTAAGTGCAAAATAAACATAGAGTGCTTGGTAAACTGAGTGTGTGTGTGTGTGTGTGTGTGTGTGTGTGTGTGTGTGTGTGTGTGTGTGTGTGTGTGTGTGTGTGTGTGTGTGTGTGTGTGTGTGTGTGTGTCTTCTCATTCTCCTAGCATAGATGGTGTCCAGTTTCAGGAGCTCCATCCTGACGATGCGCTGAGCTGCTTTCACCACACGATGCAGGTCTTTGCACTTTGCAGTTGAGCAGCGGATATATTGCTATGTAGAAATTGATGTGCATAAATAGCTGTTTATATATATATGCAAACAGTTTGATGATTGAATGAATGTTGTGTTGTTTGATAATCTATTAACGGACTGCGTTTGATAATTTACTCTGACACAGAGTGGGGAATTTGAACACTGTGCTGTTTAACTAGAGTTTTGTGACAGTAATAACTTGTGGGAAAATCCGAATACTGCATCGTTTTAAGTTGTGTTTCGTGTAGTTGAATCGTGGTGTGCCACTATAGCATACCACACAGTGATGCAGTTGGTCAGGATGCTCTGGATGGTGCTCCTGTAGAGGCTCAGCAGCAGGTTCTGTGGTAGCTGGGCCTGTTTCAGTTTCCTGAGGAAGTACATGTGATGTGTTGGAGATCCATGTCAGCTGCTGTGACACATTGACTCCAAGGAACTTTAGGTTGTCCACACTTCCCACAGGTTCACCATGTATGTAAAAGTGGAGTCGAGTACTCACTATCGTCCTCCTAAAGTCAATGATGATCTCCTTTGTTTTTGTGGTGCTAAGGACCAGGTTGTTGTTTCCTCATTGTCTGATATCAGCCCAACATTTGTGTCAGCTGTGAATGGAGGTGTGGATGGGGGTGCAGTTGTGTGTGACGAGTGTGAAGAGCATAGGGCGGGGGGGTGAGAGGAGGATTCAGGAACATAGATACAGACGTGCAGCAACAACAATAATAACAACCATAATAATAGAAATATAGAATGAGTAATATAGAATGAGTAATATAGAATGCAATTAGTGCAATTTATGACTACTACAATGACACACTAATAATAGTAACAATAATAACAATAAGATGCTGTGGGCTTCAGTAACATGCATTAATGAAGCATGAATGTCTAGAGAAGGAGATGGAGAGGAGGAGAGAGAACCTGAGTGCATCATGGAAAGTGCACCAACAATCTAAGCCTAGAGCAACCCTAAGCCAACCCTAGACCACCCCTGAACGTGATCTGCCATTGTCAGAGTTGAGAGTAAGTCACACATGTGCGAGTCACAAGCAAGTCTCAAGTCACTGTGGTGAAAAGTCAAGTCAAGTCGTGTCTCTGTTATAGGTCAAGCAAGTCAAGTCGAGTCATTGCTCAGGTCATGCAAGTCACAAGTCAAGTCAAATTCTGTTGACCTACCCAAGTATCCACATTTAAATCAGATAAAAGACAGTGGTCATGAAAAGTTGAGTTTATTTTCAACATTAGACTAACAGAAACTGTTCTACAATAGATTCTATAGAGTGAGTCTTGACACTCGGACAGGAGAGGAACACACCCTATTGTTGCCGTCGGGAAACGATTCACCAGGCGGCTCATTGTTACCTGATGTCTGGCCACATGGGATATGACAAAACACTGAACCGGATAATGACCCAGTTTTATTAGCCAGGCGTTTTGGACCAGTGTGTATCATCCGCAGACAGACGGTCTGTTGAGCATCTGAATGAGACTTTAGAGTCCATGATCTTTAAATTTATTCATGACGATGAACAGAATTGGGATGAATGGCTCAACTCTCTGTTATTTGCAAGGTTCCCTTGGCCCCCGTGGGGTTTTCCCCCTTTGAACTGTTGTCTGGTAGAAAACCATGCAGGGTTCTGGACTTGTGTAAGTAAAGCTGGGAGAACGGTCCAAGCCCCTATAAAAATTAAATTCAATACGTCCTGGACCGGAGAGCAAAATGCACTTGTGCAGTTATTACGAGAGATTTTGCTGGAGGCTCAGGAACGTCATCAGCAGCTGTATAACAGAGGTGTGCGACTGAGACAACGTGCGCCAGGACATAAAGTGTTGTATTGCTCCCATGTCCAGCTCCAAATTACTGGCCAAGTGACAAGGGACCTTTGTGGTCGGTGATTGGGGAATGTTGAGTATGAGGTCGTGCGCTCTGACAGGGGCTGAGGAACACAAATTTACCACCCCAATCTCCCAAAAGTGTGGAGGGAGGCGGAATCTGTTTTTTTTGGTGTCTGTAATCAGTGAGAGAGACGACTTCAGGCCTGAGGTGCCAAATTCCACCAATCCAACCTTTTGTGTTGACCATCTCTCATTAGCCCAGAAAACACATGTAGCCATGTTGCTACAGTAGAAACATGCCAGGCAGCCCACTTGGCATTATTGCTTGTCAGAATACTTGATCTTGGCCACTGATATTTCATCACATAAACATTTTGCTCTGTGAAAGACAACATTCATACAATGTATGAGTATAAACTTTATAAAAACACAATAAAATCACAAAATCACCCAAATAAGGCTACCCAGTAACAGTACTGAGGATAGGAGGATATGTCTTAATTGAAACAAGTGAAAATCACAGAAATCCTTACATTATTGAAACAGCACATAAACACAAGTCAGCATGTGATGAATGAGTGGGCCGGTGCTGGGTTCATCCATCACCTCACTGGTGCGCCTGCCAGCCCCAATGTGATAGGAACGGTCAAATAACGTTTAGCACACTGGGAACCTTGTGTTTGGGTGGAGATTATTACTGTCACCGCTTTAATGGATTAGCTTGGACCAGTGCAGCTTCAGCCAATGGGGTGAGAGGACTATACATTAGCATAGCTATCAGAGGTCCGGCCAGACAGCAGTAGGTTGGTGATTGACAGATGGAGGTGGCTGCCCAGCAGACATGTAGCCACTCTAAGGCCAAACAGCAAGGAGCCAATTATGTTGTGGGAAACAGGGCCATTCATCATTCAGTTAGACACCTGTCTAGCCACACAAAGAAGACTTGAGGGCCTCTGCCAGCATCCCTAGCAAGGGATGATGCTCCTTAGTTTGGACTGGGAGACATAAAGCATGCACAGGGTTCACATTTATAGCACAGAGCACATCATAATACAGATGATGGAAATGTGAGGTGTGTGCAGTTCTTTAAATGGAAGTAAAAGAGGACAGCTTTTCTTGTCTCGGAGCTGGGCTCACTTAATATCACTAGATATGATAGATTAATCCTGAGTGGAGACCTGAATATCCACAAAAAGAATGACTCCAAAGCTATGGAGCTGATAATCTACTGGACAGCTTTTATCTTACTACATGTAAATTAAGCCACACATCAGCATGGTCACTTTCTAGACTAATAACAACTGGGTTAAACTTTGACAATGCTTCAGTGTTAGATTTACATATTTCTGACTAGGCTGAAGCAAAGTTCTGTATGAGATCATTAGTCACACATCTATGACCACTCTTTAAATGACATCATTGAAAATTTCAACAATAGCATGTCATCTGCCTTAAATTCTGCTGCACAACTAAAAGTTAAAAAGAGGTCAGAATCATGCCGTGGTTAAACAATCACAGTGTTAATCAAATTAATAGAATCTGTTGTGCAGCTGAAAGAAAATCTAGGAAAATAGGCTCACAGTTCACTGTAATGTACTCTGTATAAGGATGCCATTATTGTCAAACAAAGCAATACATCTGGCAAGATTATTACAGAAAATGCTTGAAAATTGCAGTTAATTTGCTTAAATCTTGCTTAAATTGCATTGATCACAGTCCCCATTATATCCTGCCCAACTAGGCCTGCAAAATTTTACACTAATACTTTTGAAATCAGAAATAGCACGATATAGATATATATGTATTTACAGATACATGTGAAACAAGCAGCAGTGTTACACAATATTATGTGCATTGTCTTTGCACAGGGTACGTTTTAGTATGGGATAGCTTTTCTCCTGTTTTTCTTCAGAAAACAGAGGCTTGGGCAAAGCTTTTTATGGTGAGTTGCATCAATGTTGTTCCATTTATCCCACAATTGGTCAGTGCTCTCAAATTTTCTACAAACCAGTTTGCCTTGATATGTGCCCATATATTCTCTGTGGGGTCTGGTCACTGACCAAAACTCTGTTTGGCCTTAGAGTGGCTACATGTCTACATACGTGAATACGTGCATGCAGGTCTAATATGAAATGATTTTACAAAGTGGGGACAAATAAAAACCTGATTAACTTTAGAGCAGTTAGATATGACTGATGAAGGCCAGTAAAAACCAAGATGGAATTATTTCATTTTAATTTTCTTTATAATTTTCCCCCAAAGAATATTATCAGAAACTTTCAAACACGGAGACACATATCACGTTTTAATATTTTATTGATAGATAGATAGATAGATAGATGATAGATAGATGATAGATAGATGATAGATAAATAGATGATAGATAGATAGATGATAGATAGATAGATAGATAGATAGATAGATGATAGATAGATGATAGATAGATGATAGATAGATGATAGATAGATGATAGATAGATGATAGATAGATGATAGATAAATAGATGATAGATAGATAGATGATAGATAGATAGATAGATTTCCTTTTTTCCTGTAGGCTAATACATAAGCAGGCATACATTGTTGTATAGGTCTATTTCACTGCCTTTTCATGCACCTTTATCAAGTTAGTCTAATATAATCAGGGGTACACATAACATTTTTGGTCTGGTTCTCAAATGAGCACCTGAAGATGTTGCTCACCTTTAGCGCTGCATGAAACAGACATGTTTTAGGTCAGGGGTTCCCACATTTTTCACCGCCCAGCTCCAAAAACAATGATGCCAGCGAGTTACGACCCCCGTTATTCCCAGAGGTGGTTGAAGCATGCAAACATTAAGTGCACGTGCACTAACAGGCTTATTAAAACTCACAACACATTATTATTTCCATGCTTTTATTTCAAAATTAACTACTATTTATCTTTTGTTAATTATGGCTAAAATAGACTGTTTCTAATCATTTCATTCATTCAATTTTATTTGATTTCTGGAAATCATCTCCCGACCCCACCTTGGTGTCCCATGACCTCCCGTTTGGGAACCACAGTTTTTAGGTCACGGTCATCACTTGCAACCACTTGAATTTGAATGGCAGGTAATAGTCTCCATATTTTCATCAGTCTCTTCCTCCATGTGTGACAAAGGCACTGTTGTAAACTCCAACGCCGACTACAGCTCCATGTGCATGTAACCGGGCCAGTTTTGGCACTATAATTACACAAAATCAGTTCTACTGTACACTTCTTTTTGTTATACCTGACTGCCAGGACCGCCCCAGTTCCTTCTGTGTTGCCCCTCCTTATTTCTTCTTCTCTGGTTCCCCCTATATATTCTGCTAGTCCCATAGCCTCTCCCCTTTTGTATTGTCCCCATATGGGAGAGAGTAAGGAGCTGGGGCATAACTATAGCTTGCACACTGATGTGCTGTCTCATCCTTTGTCAGTGTGGCAATAAACGGAGTGATCTCCAAAGAGAAACTGGTGCTGAGATTGGTCTACACATAAACACAACGCAGAAGTCCACCGGTTACATGCAGACTGAAACCAACTTTGTCTTCCTCTCATACTATAAACCACAAGCTTAGAAGAGTTGCAGAAGCCCCTTTACTCTGTCCGGTGCCATTTGATTCACATCTTAAGGGATTAATTCAACTTTCTGTTGTTAGATACAGATACAATGTACACAATGGTTGTAGGCAAAAGCGCTTCTTGTTCTAATTTATGGTGTGCAATATTTTGACCATGCATATACACCTGTGCACCAGTCATTTGCACCCCTGAATATAAAGATACAATATGGAGGTCACTCACAGCAACATGGGTTTAGCAATGTGATGCTGACAAAATAACATTCACAAGTTAATGTTTAGTCAGCAGATGTTGTGACTGTGCTAGAGAACTTTTCAATTTACAAAAACAATGTCAAAAAGCATATACTGCTCTATTTGACCCCGACTGACTAAGTGACCACCAGCAGTAAATCGACATTAATCAAATCAGTAATCATCATCGTCGTTATGGCACACAGACTAACACTACCTCAATCCCACTGAGTCCCCACTCCTTACCAGTAGAGATTGAGATGGATGAAAGACTAAACATCAATGTTTACCAGAAACCTACACACACAGACCAATACCTGCTCTTTGACTCTCACCATCCACTGGGACATAAACTGGGAGTCATCAAAACCGACACCATTGGGCTGAGAATGTCCCTACAAAGGCAGAGGGAAGAGAAAAGGAGCACACACATCTCAAGAAAGACCTGAAAACATGTGGCTATCCTAACTGAGCCTTTGTCAAGTCAACTAAGAACAGTCAAAAGAACCACACTACAACCAACACAGAGGAAAAGGAGGACTGCTGCAATAACACTGTCACCCCATATGTGGCTGGAGAATCTGAAAAGTTAAGAAGGATTTTCTCCAAGCACATCATCCTTGTTTACTTCAAACCCAATAACACCCTCCATGTTTGTTTCAGTAGATTAGGGCTAGTGAATAGAAATGACAGGGTTTTTAAAATGATGCGTTTCCACTGTTGCTCAGCATATATCATTTCATGTTGCCAATAGGTGGCGCTGTGGCCGAAACAGAACTTTGACATATGGGGATGTCATCAGCGTAAGATTGGAGTATGGAGTTAAAACAACTTCATGTTTCATGGCAAAAACATTCCAATATGACACGCCGACATGGCCACACCTTTAAAGTTATGACATTAACGTGTTGACAGTAGAGTCTAAGTTTGAAGATGGTTAATATTCAGGAAGGAGTTTGTTAAAGTACAAAGCGCGATAATTGAAATAAAATTAATATATAAATATTTGATTTGATAGTTGAGTGTGCCCTGAAAATCCTTTCAAAAACACTAGATTCCTGGACCTCTGGTAGCAGCAGCCTGTCAGCCCCTGAACCCCCTCGCTGTCCGGGCCCTGACTAAAAACATCAGCACTCGCCCCAAGATACCTGCATGGGGGAATAACATCGTCTTCAAAACAACAGATTAACATACATAAAACTACAAAAGAGCTGAAATATGAACCTCAGCTGAAATAAAGGTCAAGTCATCTGTTATAAAATAATGTATTTGATCAGGCTCTGCAGAGGGTTGGAAACAGGTATCAGTAGGTATTTTAAATTCTGTCCAGATACTGGCCTGCTGGCAGCTTCCTTATAAGGAAAATAGTTAGATGTAAACAGTGACATGGCATGCCTCAGTTGACTTGATAGGCTAAAATGACACAAAGTCCTACTACACATCTACACATCTGAGTCACATACCAGCCAAATCACAACTCAGAGGAAATCAGATTTGGGCATCTTTTGCTGTAGCCAAATACTGACTATGTTTATATTTGTGAGGAAAGGTACAGTAACTATTTAACATGTTTTTTCCTTCACAAAAAAGGATTCTATATGTTTGAATGAATTAAATATTTGAAATAACCAATTATTTGTCAATAGGTGAATAGCTGGATTTGGCTCCACCCCTATTTGATACATCCATGTTATATATACATATATATATAGATATATAGATATAGATATATATAGATAGATAGATAGATAGATAGATAGATAGATAGATAGATAGATAGATAGATAGATAGATAGATAGATAGATGGATGTAGATATATATTTATAGATATATATCTATATATATCTATAGATATATATAGATATATAGATATAGATAGATGGATAGATAGATAGATAGATAGATAGATAGATAGATAGATAGATAGATAGATAGATAGATAGATAGATAGATAGATAGATGGATGTAGATATATATTTGTAGATATATATCTATATATAGATATATATCAATCTCTCTCTATATATATATAGAGATTGATATATACTATTTTTGCATTTTAAAGGTCCAGGATGGTGAAGTTTGACCTTTAAAAGTGAGAGTGTGTTTGACAACCCCATCAACATCCCAGTAATGCCTCATCATCCCTCAGTCCAGCTCCCTCCACTGATCACAGACTATAAACCCCTGAATAACGCAGAAATTAACAAACACATGACATTTGGTCCACGTCCAATTACTCAAAATCCAAGGCTGAGCACATGTTTAATCAACATTCATATCCCCTGTGGAGCTCTCTGCTCCACCGCCCTAGCCACATTAGGCCTGTTCCCCTGGGTCCTCTTGGCAGGCGTCACTGTTTACCTTCTGCCTAACTCCACTGGAGACATTGTCATCCCCCCACCTCCCTCCTCCTGTGTCCTGCAGTACACATGGCAATGCTAAATCAGCCACATGGGGGAATGTTGCCTATGGAGAAAGAGATTGATCTGCTTACCACAAAGGGATCAGGAATACTAGGCAAAACTACCCCAGCCCACTGTCATGCTTGATGACGCTCACCCAGACCTTGGTGAGGGTCAGGAGCAGGTTGTATGTTACACAGTGCTGCTCCACAGACAGCAATGAAGTGATTCAGTCATTTCCCAGGGACTGGGAACAGGCTGTGTCTCTTTACACCATAACTGGGCACTGATCCTCAGCCTTTCCTGTAAGGGACACAGATCCTTTAAGGATGAATGGTTTAAAACATTCGTCTGGCCCTGTAGGAACGGCAGATTGACCACCGACAGGCGCAGTTTTAATCAACCCCACACCTTGGCATGAAAACAGGAGCGTGTGTGGTTTTTGTGATGTCTCTGGGTCCATCAGTGACCTGAGAACAACTGAGTGAGAGTGAACTCATCCACCAGAGAAGCAACTGCTGCTAATTGGTTACCTTCTGTTCATTTAAATAAATGACAACACATCCAGTTAAAGAGTTTTTAAACTCTTCAAGCAGCATGAGCTCACACAAAGAAGCTACATTTTCTGCTTTACACGCAGAGCACCAACGATCAAATAATGCTCCTTTCTCTCGAGCAAAATCAGTGTATGTCTGGCCTAACGTTATCTTAAGGCCTCTAAAACACTGCTGGTATGCTTCAGACATCAGCTCATGCACACGCAGAATGACTCTTTTTTAGAAACAGGTATGTCAACAATTGCAAACAAATCACTCCTCCTACATTTGTCAATCTGACTAAGGGTAGGATTATCGACAAACTCATTTAAAACAAACGGCACCATACTCACAGAGAAAACAATACAAGCAGCGTGCAGCTAGCCAAGCCAACACAATAGCCCGATCAGCTGATCTGTAGCTACTGTATACATAAACATCTACTGGCAGCAGATGCGATGACACTGATACCAGATGCCACACGATGTCTAGTCTTACACAAAACAAACCTCCCCATGCCTAACTCACTCTTTACTTACCTCTCTTCTCGAGCGTGCCGGGCTCGAGGCGACTTACAGGCAAAACTTCAGTGGCTAGAATGGAAGGCACTGAAATGCCAGCCTCCTTTGGAGAGTTGAATCTCCACCCCGGGAATACTCCGAAAATAAAAAAGGCAAAATAATAAATGAGTGCCCGAAGGAAGAGTTGTAAAACAACCCAGCTGGACACTCCACTGTGTAACTGAGGAACTGTTTGTGAGCTTGGTAAGAGCTAGATAATGGCAATCAGACAACAACACTCACCGCGACACTTACCAGAGACAATACACACAAATTAACACTGGCCTAACAATAAACCAGTTTCCCAGTCTTTTTTAAAGAAATCCCAGACGAGCCCCCAAATATGTTACGATGAGTCCAGGAGATGAGGTGGAGTAACATATTAAGATTAATAACCGGGATTTTTAAACAATGGCTAAATGAGCTCACCTGCAGGTACTCTCCACAGCAGATGGAGGGGCAAAGGAGAACACACAACAAAAACACATGTGCAGCACTAGGGCCATAACAGTGAGCCTAACCTGCTCACTGACAGGTTCTCTTCAACAAACCCTGAGTTTGTCCCTGACACCTCCCCCTACTGAGCCTGAAGCAGAGCTGTTAGACATGGCTTGTCCTTTTCTCCTTTGTCCGACCGATATAGAGGCTGAAATAATTCGTATAGCTTTACGTCAGGAGAGGATTGTGAGACGCAGATGGGTTGTGCTTTCATTCCCTGGTGAATAGCAGGTCAAATTCTTTCTCTGATCTGAACAACATTCTCCAGCCATACCTCTCCAACATCACACACCGTGGACATGCTCTCACATCCGAGCAAAGTCTTTGTGCTGCTGTCCTTTACAACATCGGCGATGCAGAACACATTGGTAAAGCTACTGTATGTAAGGCGGTAAGAAAAGTGTGCCTTGCACTGAAACACCTGCCGCACCGTTTTGTCGTCTTACCTGGGCACAAACCTCTGGGGAGCATCAAAGAGGGGTTCTCCGGGATTATAGGTGACTGATGTAGAAATCATTCTGTTGAGGATAAGGACAATATCTGGCACTAGATAAATGAATTGAATTGAATTATGCTGCGTGGTCCTGTGATGAACTGATGACTTGTCCTTGAACCCGGCCTCACGCCCAAAGTCAGCTGGGATACGCTCCAGCCCCTCCGCGACCCTACAGAGGATAAGAGGTTATTACCATCCTGTTTTCACAGTTTCTAGTAAAAGATTTGTACAGAAGGTACCTAATAAAGAAGATGTTCAAACCCAACCATGAAATGGTGAACTTGAGGCGACAGATGAGAAAGACAGATCTTGAAATCGAAATCTTGTCTATTGTCTTCTCAACCCGGGGTCTAGTCCCACAGAGGGCCACATTAAATTGCTGCTGAGGGCCCGGCTCAGGGTCAGTGTATGGGGTCAGCAGAGAGGGCTGGCATGGGTACCCTCTGTCACCAAAAGGAGGCCATCAAACTCTCCTGAAATAATATAGTGGATACATTTAGAGTGTGTAACAGGGACAGGGAATATTTGGACAAAGCTTTACTTACCATGTGCAAATCTGTTGCTGAGGTTACACTGATGAAACAATCATGCACTGAGCCGGGACACTTGGCTTCAGTGCAGAGAATGAGACACATTAGTTGCAAGATATATCTGCAAAATGCACAAATTAACACACACACACATAATCTTTGTTATAGTATTTAGCTGAACATTAATGCTGTGGAAAGACTTCCCACTCACATAGTCTGCTTCATTAATTGAAGGAGCAGTGATAGGGATGTGCATTCTATCAATGCAGCCTATCACATTGGGGAACCCTACAAAATAAAATCCCAGTCTGAGGTTGCAGCATCATTCATTCATTCATTTTCTGTAATTCTACAGGTCCACATGCAGAATTAACCTGACATTCACTGAACGTCTCACTGTGTTCATTTGCTCTGTGGATGTTGAAGGACCGTCATCCTGGTGCCCAGACATGCTCTGTTCAACAGAATCAGAATGTGACAGTGGTTTCAGTCATTATTCTCATCAGTGTGTATTCTAGTACATTTGTACAGTCATCATCATTGTTGTCATTATCATCACCATCCTGTTAAAAAAGGAGAATTCTGTTTGTTATACTTATTCTATGTTAGGTGAAATCTTGGGAGAATTGAGTACTTACAGTACAGAAGGAAGAGGAGGAGTTGTGGCAGGAGGAGGCTCAAGAAGTCAAATAACACCATCAGTGACTGTGGGAGAAATTAAATATATACACACACACACTGTATATTGTCATATTTTTAATTTTTTACCTGCTGTTCATGTTGATTGTAGATTTGACCATGATTATTTAATGATGGCTAGTTGCTAGAGTAAAGTTTCAATGATCAATTAAAATATTATAATATTGTTACATGAGTGATTTAGTAGATGAATGTAGATGTATTTGAATTCAAGCATATTAACCTTGAAAACATATTTGTTAAAATAAAGCAATTTCGAAACTTTCAAGACTTTGAACCCTGTGAGGGAAAATATTTTATTCTTTGCTCAATGTTGTAATTAATGAACCCATTACAGCAAGTTCCAATAAAGCTACAACAATTACAGCATGGACAACACTTCCCCTTTGGTTATTGTGAAAATGACAAAAGCTTATCTCTAAATAACCACAAGCACATATATAATGTATACATGAATACATACAGTATAAAATACATCAGTAAGTCTCACTAACAGGACATGGAAAAAAGTCTCACTGTTTGCGCCCAGCTTCCTAGGTGGCACAATGCTGTGGTGGCAGGGCTCTGAACACAGCTGTGGCATGCTCCACTGGTTTGAAGGAAAAGGTACAATACAGTGCAGTATAAATCACCATTTATTATAAGAGCTCAGAATATAAACTTGAACAAATCAAGGTATTGTGACCTCAGAAAGTTTTTGGAGATTTCATAACTTTCTTCATGACACCATAATATTAGACCTTTAAGTAGAAGCTTTCCCGTCTGTTCTTCATCTCCGAGATGAACCAAGAATTGGTTGGTTGAATAATTCTCTGCAGCTCATCCAGGACCTGAAAGATACATTCAAATACAGATAGAAAATTCACTAAAACAAAATCATTCCCATTGCTAGTCTGGTCAAACACTTAGATGACTGATGGCCCTACAAAAAAAAAAAAAAAAAACTGTCTGTCGAATATGAAAATTATGATAAGATGCCCCCGGTGTGTGGCAAGAGCTGAAAATGCTAGAACTGGTTGCACTGGGGTGTTAGTTTTATCAGGGGACTGTTCCAGAATAATGGTTGATGCACTGGAATCTCCATTAACATCTGCATCAATTTCCCCACCCTGTGGTTTCTTCGAAGGAGAAATCCTGGCCTTCCTTGGACTTCTGACATTTGACAACTCTTAGTGAGCTTTTTAACAACATTCTCCTTCAAGGCATAAAAATAGTAAACATTAAAAACTTCATAAAAACCAGGTTTTCCCCAGAAACACAACTTTTATTTATATAGGACTTTTCAAAAGCAGCAACTTTAAAGTGTTTCACTTTGATAATAAAAATGCATGCTAGTATATAATAATATACTTACATATACTCTGAGCTTAATATAGGCTATAGGGGTTAGCCAATAAAAATGATCCTTCTTGCCAAGCTAGTCTGTGTTAGCTACGTAAAACATAACATCAAACCATAACGAAATATAACATATAACTACCCAGTATAGCATATCTCTGAGTGTGGCATCCATCAGTAACTTGACTTCTTCTTCTTACTTGGCCAGTTGTAGTATTTTTCTATACATTTACCCAAAAATAATAAACATATCTCTAAAATACAATAATATTAGGTCCATGGTATGTGATCGTTAATAAATGGCTGGTTGTTGCTGCTGGTATGAGGCAGAGAATTATGATTACTACCGTTTTGCACTATACCTCATATATTAGACCTGGTCATCTTAGGTTCATAGGAAACAAATAATGCGGTTCAGGTGGGTTCAGGTCAGCGTCAGCTCGGCAGCTTAGGTTTGAAAAACAGAAAATGATTTGCCGCTGTATTATGTGTTTGTGGGTCTGATTTTTATTGAGTCATATAAATTCTGTTCATATTCACAGTCCACATTACCACGTTATTTGTGGAACTGATGGTTGTGCCAAAGAGTATCAAGTCTACAACTCACTATTCGAAGAACCCACTCAGAACACCTTGCCAGTGACTACAGCAGATCACAGAGAGAGAGGACGACAGTGACCTGTCAGTAAACACTGGTCGGCAATTTGAGCAGTTGCTAGATGCAGTAATATGAACATTCAATATACCTTATGGCAGATTATTGGCAAGGATCTGCCTTCCAATTTTATTTAAGTAAAGTCCATCTGCCCTGACAAGATGCCTCCTGTCCGAGAAAACATCAAAATTGTCGATGAAGCCAATGCTATACAATACTTATACAGTTAAAATAAAATAAGGTGTACACATAATAAGCCATGGAATAATCATCTCAGGAACCCTCTATGAAAGCATGGTGGTTCTTCAAGTGGTAGCCGTTCCTGCACGTACAATTATTTTGGCTAGTGCTGTAGTTGTGTAGATAGGTCAATGTTATGGTCTGGTGTGGCTGTGGCTCAGGAGGTAGCGCGGTTGTTCATGGAACGAAAGGTTGGTGGTTCAATCCCCAGCCCCTGCAAGTCTACAAATTGAAGTATCCTTGAGCAAGATACTGTCCCCAGGAAGTTTTGCTTCCTGGGTGTTTTGCTTCCTGGGTGCTGTAAAGGCAGTCCACTGCTCCTCAGGGATGGGTCAAATGCAGAGAAAGAATTTCCCCCTGTGGGAAGAAAACAATATCTCAAAAAGAAAATTCTAATCAAAAAACAGCTTTTTAATTTAGTTTAAATCATAAGCGCACACCAACAATACAGAGATGCAGGGACAGATCAAGCCTGTTGGTGTAGACCCTCATTCATCCAGCTCACGGTAATCTTTGAAGGTTGAATCTGAAGCAATTGGACTTCTGTTTAGGGTTTGAAGACGTTTCTTCTCTCATCCAAGAGGCTTCTTCAGTTGTAACTGACTGGTGGGGAGTTTCAGATATTTAAACTCCGCTGAGGTCACTAACACGTTGACAGTTGTTAAGGTGAAACGTTTAGAGTTGACTCAAAAGTACTAATATGGGTCAGTCATAATAAATACAGTCGTTGAAGACACAAGTGGTCATCATGTGAGTCATTAGCATTATTATCAGTTTCAGTGGTGAAACTTTCTGGGGAGAGGTGCTAAGACTGCATTGTATGTGAGTGACAGATGGTGGTGTAGACCCCCACCTCTGTTTAGAGATGGTCGTTTGAGTTTGACATAGATGGCTTCCTTCACTCCCCTCTCAAACCATCTTGTTTGTATGTGTATATTGTTGTCTTCAGAAGAGTGTCTCTCGTCCTTTAGATGTAGGTAGACTGCTGAGTCCTGGTCTGAAGAGCTGGTTCTCCTATGTTGTCTCTTGTCCTTTAGATGTAGGTGGACTGCTGAGTCTTGGTCTGAAGAGCTGGTTCTCCTATGTTGTCTCTCGTCGTTTAGATGTAGGTAGACTGCTGAGTCCTGGTCTGAAGAGCTGGTTCTCCTATGTTGTCTCTTGTCCTTTAGATGTAGGTGGACCGCTGAGTCCTGGTCTGAAGAGCTGGTTCTCCTGTGTTGTCTCTTGTCCTTTAGGTGTAGGTGGACTGCTGAGTCCTGGTCTGAAGAGCTGGTTCTCCTATGTTGTCTCTTGTCCTTTAGATGTAGGTGGACTGCTGAGTCCTGGTCTGAAGAGCTGGTTCTCCTGTGTTGTCTCTCATCCTTTAGATGTAGTGGACTGCTGAGTCCTGGTCTGAAGAGCTGGTTCTCCTGTGTTGTCTCTTGTCCTTTGGGTGTAGGTGAACTGCTGAGTCCTGGTCTGAAGAGCTGGTTCTCCTATGTTGTCTCTTGTCCTTTAGATGTAGGTAGACTGCTGAGTCCTGGTCTGAAGAGCTGGTTCTCCTATGTTGTCTCTCGTCGTTTAGATGTAGGTAGACTGCTGAGTCCTGGTCTGAAGAGCTGGTTCTCCTATGTTGTCTCTTGTCCTTTAGATGTAGGTGGAACGCTGAGTCCTGGTCTGAAGAGCTGGTTCTCCTGTGTTGTCTCTTGTCCTTTAGGTGTAGGTGGACTGCTGAGTCCTGGTCTGAAGAGCTGGTTCTCCTGTGTTGTCTCTCGTCCTTTAGATGTAGTGGACTGCTGAGTCCTGGTCTGAAGAGCTGGTTCTCCTGTGTTGTCCCTTGTCCTTTAGATGTAGGTGGACTGCTGAGTCCTGGTCTGAAGAGCTGGTTCTCCTGTGTTGTCTCTTGTCCTTTAGGTGTAGGTGAACTGCTGAGTCCTGGTCTGAAGAGCTGGTTCTCCTATGTTGTCTCTTGTCCTTTAGATGTAGGTAGACTGCTGAGTCCTGGTCTGAAGAGCTGGTTCTCCTATGTTGTCTCTTGTCCTTTAGATGTAGGTGGACTGCTGAGTCTTGGTCTGAAGAGCTGGTTCTCCTATGTTGTCTCTTGTCCTTTAGATGTAGGTGGACTGCTGAGTCTTGGTCTGAAGAGCTGGTTCTCTTGTGTTTTCCCTTGTCCTTTAGATGTAGGTGGACTGCTGAGTCCTGGTCTGAAGAGCTGGTTCTCCTATGTTGTCTCTTGTCCTTTAGATGTAGGTGGACCGCTGAGTCCTGGTCTGAAGAGCTGGTTCTCCTGTGTTGTCTCTTGTCCTTTAGGTGTAGGTGGACTGCTGAGTCCTGGTCTGAAGAGCTGGTTCTCCTATGTTGTCTCTAGTCCTTTAGATGTAGGTGGACTGCTGAGTCCTGGTCTGAAGAGCTGGTTCTCCTGTGTTTTCTCTCGTCCTTTAGATGTAGATGGACTGCTGAGTCCTGGTCTGAAGAGCTGGTTCTCCTGTGTTGTTTAATACGTTTGTGGAGTGGTTGCTTGGTTTTCTATATATACAAGAATATGTCTGCTGTGTTTAATGATAAATAAAGAGTGTTTCTGTAATACTACTACTACAATCATGAATGATCTGTGCTTATATAGCACCTTGTAACGCTGCATTATGTAATAATGCAATAAATGTTGCATTCACTATGTAATAACACCACATTTTGTAATAATCTGCCGCATTTTGTAATAAAAATCCTGATGACCATAATATGTAATAAATTTTGCTGCATTTTGTGATAAGTTATTATATTGCAGTGGTTATTACAAAATGCGGGAGTTGCACTTTTTTATGATGAAAATATAATATGGTGTAATATGTAATAATCCACTGTTAAGTGTGTCCATGTGTGACACAACCGTGTCCACGCAGGATGATTGGAGCGTGGTGATGTCTCTGGTGAATGTTATCAAGGACCCTGTCTGGACTTTATTCTACATGAACCCACAGTGATGAGATTATGGACAGTATGAAGTGTTATTTTAAAAAGGACTTTAGTTTAGACATATTCCTAATCATAGCCTGTTAAAGTTATGTGGTGGGGTTTACTGTATGGGAAGCCTTTTTTATTCCTTATAGCCACGTCGCTGTCCGGTGCTGATCCCACTGAGACAGGCTGCCTTATCAGATGATGATGCTGGTCCAGAACACCAATGATACCAGAATGTAAAGAAACTGCCTCAGCAGTGCCCTGTGGTGAACTTGTGTATCCCGCCTCACGCCCAAAGTCAGCTGGGATAGGCTCCAGTGTTCTCCAGCTTCCTATCACAGTCCAAAAACATGCAGTAGAGGTGAACTGGTGACTGCATGGCACTGTGAATGGTTGTTTGTCATTCTATGTGGCCCTGCGATGAACTTGAAACCTGTCCGGAGTGAACCCCGCTCACCGTTCGGTCCCCTACAAAGCATGTGTGTAGTTTCATTCAATTCTGTCCATTAGTTTTAGTGAATATTTGGATAAACCATACCCCCTATCAAACCTGTTGCATATAGAACGGACATATGAATGGTCAATAGTCACCCTATAGGCCCCCTTTGACGGGGTTATAATAAAAATGGCGACTTATGTTACTCAGTGGAGGTTGCCTTATCAATGAAGCTCTGGACATCTGTGTTAAAAGGCTGACCAGGTCGTTGCATTTTTAGATTTTAGTTCTCACACTTTTCTTTCAACTTCCCAGGATGCTCTGCTGTTTACAGGTAAGTTTACAATCCATTTCTGTAAATATTGGATTTCTGGCATGAATACTTTTCACGTATTATCTCTCCCAGATTGCATTGCACTTTACAGCATGTCACTATGTGATATTTCAGTAAAATATGGTCCAGATTTCCCTGTAAATTTACAGCTAAGTTTTACAGTGCAGCATTACATTTGTATGTATGTGTGGTGTGAATGTAAGTGGATGTGTCAGTAAATGATGGATGACCAGGAGTACGTGCTTCATCCCTGAAGTCTTATAGAACACACCCAATCCCCCATCTGAGACTGCCCCGGCTACCTCATCTGTCAGAGAAAAGCCATTTTTCCTTACACTGGTGCCTGATCTTTTAGGTTATTCAGTTTCTTTATTAAAAACCAGAATGTGATCCTCCCAGTATGCACACCAGTCAACACTCAACAGCTACTTCATAAAGCACTTTCCAGCTATAAGTGCTGTGTGGCATCTGTGGGTGAATGATAACATATTTTCCAATTAATTTATTAAAACCAACATTTGTCCTTCATGTTTCATTCACAATTAGAATAAAGAAAGTGATGCAGTCAAAGCCAATATTTACATGTCAGGGTGCATATCTTGTCTCCAGTCTGCTTGGAGTCAATATAAAACAGGTCATGTCTGGAGACTGTGGTATGCTCACGGAAGCCATAAAGGGAGACAAAGACAGGCCTACCGTCATGATTAATCTTAGTCAGTGGGTAAGGCTGACCCAATCTGCATGACCAGGGCAGTGACAAATGCCACTATTGGACTAGGGCGTTGCATCTCCCCAGCTTCATTTCCTCTTAATATCACATCCATCAGTCGGCCTTAACGTGCCATGTCAGAGGAGATGAGATTGGTCATGAGTAAGAATTAATTGGAACGACATGAGTGAGTTTATAGGGTGAAGGCAGAATCTCAGCACCGGTCGAATTCCTACCTTTCTGGGGAAATCTTTTTTTTTGTGTGGGTGTTTGCTGGAAGAAATATACTTGCAAATAATTTTTAAGTTTTTAAATTGTCACTCTTAGCTAGAGTTGGAAATGTTAGCTCTAGCTTTAAAAGTGCACTAAATCTCTAAATGTTGCTATAAGGGCTTAATAAGGGGTCGTAAAGTAAACAGACTATTGCATTTATTGCATCTTCACTCATATCGTTATGTGATTTACTCTGCACAGATTTAGTGCAGCCAGCACTGATGTACTACTGCCCTCTAGTGGTGTATCCTGCCTTCATGTGTGAAACAGTTTCATCACTGTCTTTCAATACCTGCACTGAAAACAAAATACTTAAAGTCAAGACAAGTCAGTTCAAATCAATTTTTATTCCTATACCACCAAATCACAATATAAGTTATGTCATGACACTTTCCAATGAGCAAGCCAAGACGGTACTCATTTTACAGAGACCCAACAATTCTCTCATAAGCAAGCAGTGAGTGAGTGAGTGAGAGAGAGAGAGAGAGAGAAACAAACAGATGTAAGGAAACTGACAACTGGGGTTCAGTCAGGTCGGGATATGTGTTCTGGTCCTGTTTTTTTGGGCCTGTGCAGAGATCTACCCCGACCATCACAGCCTTACTTTCTGCCTTCCTACCCAATAATTTCACTACTGTAATTCAAATGAATGTTTGAAGTAATTTGCCAAGAGAGGGCAGGTTATCCTTACTAATGATAGTAAGGAAGGGGATGACATTGAGCTTGTACAGACATTTTTTTCATGTTAATGCACAAATAAATGATTCTTAACAAATCTCGAGTCCAAGTTTCAAGTCACTGTGACTTAAGTATGACAAGTCACAAACTTGGCCAGACATGCTCATTTCTGGTACAGAAGTTATTGTAAATGAGATATTAGCAAGACAGCATAAACATTGTTGACCAAAACATCATCCATCACCATGCCATGAGAAGCAGTTCATTTCTTGCAAACTGCAGTTCTTAATACAACAGACCATAAGCTCTGTAGAAGTACCATAACCTGCTATCTTAAATGTACTGGTACTCTTAAAAGAGATTTGGCAGTGAGAACATTGAAATGAGCAAGACAAAGACCACAGACAAGACCTGCTATGACAGCTCCTCTCAGCTACCTCCCAATACAGCAAAGCTTAAAGGTTTACTCCCACTGAGTATTTTCCTTTTTTAAGAAGATTTTTTTTAAGAAACCGCGATATTTTTATTCAGTAGGATGAATGCTATTCTACAGCCTGATATAACGGTCATATTTTTAGCACAGCAGAATACAGAGAACAATTCTGATTTTAAGCCCTTGAGGGGCGAATATTCTGAAGGCAACAAAGGGCCATTTTCAAATTCGGTGACGTCAAGCATGACAAGGGCTTTCCCAGATTTCTACTCTTCTACTACTGATGAAGCGGGCAATGCAAGTTGAATATGTCGTTATTTTTGCGTTATGAACTCATAGAAGCATATATTATTCTTACTGGTTGTGGGCCATCTTCCTTCATTATATTTGCAGTAGAGCTTGTACTTCTGCGCACGCACATAAGTGACGGGAACCTGCTGGGAAATGGTGGTCAGGTGGGGGAATCCAAACAAATCTACCCACAGCATTCCCTTTTGTTTGACATGTTTTCATTTGAATTATGCATTGAAACTTGACCAAATAATAAAATGATATTTATTAATTGATATGCTGCATTTTGGGTGGACAGCATTTTGTACACCTAGGCTGTTGGTTGAGTGGGAGTCTACCTTTAAGCTGTAAAAAGGTGCAAGTTCGGAGAGGTCACACTCAGATGACCTCATGAGGAACAGTTGCTTATCGAGTCCAAGTCTGTCGGCTTTCTAGAGTAGTATCTGGACTACAGCCGTCCAAACAGAACAGCTGTACAACAGTCTTTGAACCACTTGCAGTCCGAAGGCCACAGTTCTGGAGATCTATGAGGCCCTGTCCCCCCTCTGCCACAGGGAGGTACAGGACCAATGCCCGAAAAAGTCAGTACTTTCTGCACCATTAGGCCCGCTCCATTAGGCCCGGCGGTGGAACCAAAACTTTGAGCTTATGCCAGAGAGACAAGGCGACCAGGTTGTTGGCCATTAGAGCTTTCCCCCTATGGGACAAAACAGGATAAAACAAATGCCACAAGCCTTATAAAGCTAGAGAAATTGATATTAACCAGTTCCCAAAGAAAATAAATGAAATATAAGATAACATCATAACTTGTCTACAAAATAAAAGGAACACATAATGAATAGATGAACATATGAATGAATTTTGAATCTATAATAACCCTGTTATCATGGAATTGTCTAATTTAGTTAGAAAAGCTGTGAGAAGCAAGTTTCAAGTTTAGTTTGTTTGCGAGGAGAAGAAGGCAGAAATGTTAGCCAAGAATTTTCTCCACAGCACTGATAATCTTACAATAGAAGGCAAGGTCTGAAGGCAGCAAACATTAGATAGACATCTTTATGTGTATGAGGACAGAAATGTGACCCTATATGTGGCAAAGCGAGGGGGTGAAAGTGTGTTTTCTGAAGTACATATGTATGGGAATAGACCAACAAAGCCACCTGGAAACCCCAGGAAATATTGATGAGGATGATTACCAGTTAATGACATTTACACTTAAGGTACACAGGTTCGTAAACTGAAAGGACGGAGACGTGTTTCACAATAAAGAACAAGTTTATTCATACAAAATATGGTATGTCAACCAAACTAAACAAATGTAATCAACAATTAAACAACAAGGTTGCCGTAAAAAAGTATTTATTTATTACAAAATTACTTAAAATATTAAAATGTTACCGTCCCAATGTGTGTTATAGACAATACCCTAAAAAAGAGAAAACCTAAATGGGCTGAGACCAATCAAGGGGGTGGCAAACTACACAGGGGTGTGTCTAGGGGTGCTACCATATACTCACCACATGTGAACACAGCAACCTAAACACTCATTCTTTTGGGTGAATCACTTGTGCGCCCCAGTGCCATACCACAGCAAACAGTAAGGGGACCCCACCCAAAGTGACTAGATGCCCCCAAAAGAATGGACCTCAGCTCCACTAAAATAACTACAAATAAACTACCAGTTAACAAAGCAATGTTACAAAGGTTACACCAAATACTAAACTAAGTGGGCAAAGCAGCAGCAGTTCTCACACTGCGGGACAACAGTCAGGTGGCACTGATAAGGAAGCCAAACAAAGGTCAAGGTTAGAATGTAGCAATACAGATTATTACATTAATTAAACATTTGCCAACATACCTTTGACCAATGTATGTAACAGCAACAGGACAACAATCTCACTTCTCCATGCCTGTGGGTAGGATGACTGACATGTGTTCTAAAAAGGAAGCTAAAATCACAGTCAAAGTTATCCTCACTATAATGCAGATTATGGTAAAGTGACAAACAAGCAGCTTACCTTCCTCCGACCAGGGCACATGGCAAAAGCAAGAGGAAGAACAAAGAAACCAAGGTGTGTTATATAACCTTGCCCTGATTGGAGGAGGGGCTGGAGGACGAGCCAGGCCTGGTGCTGCATTCACTACCACTACCTGATGACACCTTTAGTTACAAATAGGAGAGCATTACCTACCACATATACTTAAGATGTACCATTTATTAGTTGATGAATTGAGAAGAGTCCTCACTAAATGAAAAGTGGCAAATCCTGGGAAAGATAGTTTATACTGTACAATGGTTAGCCAAATTGAGTGGGTTTGCATTACAGAAACTTCTAGAGCTATATAATAACGTCTGGGAAGAAGGCAAACTTCCAATAGTGTGGAAAGAAGCTTTTAATGTTCCAATCAAGAAACCTGGAAAAGACCCTACCTGTCCAGATTGTTATAGGCCTATAGCCCTAACATCACATACATGCAAGACAATGGAAAGACTGATAACAGAAAGACTAACATACTTTATGGAAAGAAATAACTCATTCTCATTTTGTCAACGTGGATTTAGAAGAGGGTGCAGTACTTTCAATCCAACGATGTGCCTGGAATCAGACATCAGATGAGCTCAAGGAAACAAAGAGTGTATGGTAGCTGTTTCCTTTGATGTACAGAAAGCATATGACATGACTTGCAAGGAAGGTCTTTTAATAAAGCTGGATGTTGGTGGTAAAATGTGCAGTTGGGTAAAAGACTTCCTCTTTGGTAGATCTATCTAGGTTCAAGTAGGGAATTTATTCTCACAGAAATATATAGTCGAAAACGGAGCCCCTCAAGGCAGTCCTTTGCTGTTCTCAATCATGATGAATGAAATACAATCAACTTAGTCCAGATATTGGGAAGTCACTTTTTGCAGACCATGGGGAAATATGGAAAAGAGGAAGGAACATAGATGCAGTAAAGTCCAAGAAGCTACAAAAGAATTTGAAAACAGGTCTCTGACATTGGGCTTTAAACTATCAGTAGAAAAATCTCAGACTGTCTTTTTTACGAGGAAAAAGGTCCATGAAGATCTTTGCCTAAAACTGTACAATCAAAGGTTAGGAAAAGTAAAAGCTTCCAAATATTTTGGAGTATGGTTCGATGTGTTGCTTATATATAAAGATCATATTGACAAAATACAAGATTAATACAAGAAAGTTTGAATATCATGAGATGCCTATCTGGGACAGTTTGGGGAGCTAATTGACTCGCTTTAAAGAATATATATTCATGTTGCTCTAAGTAGATCAGTTCTGGATTATTGTTGCACTGTATTTGGTTCAGCTGCCTGTACAACTCTAAAAAAGTTAGACAGAATTCAGACTCAAGCCTTAAGGTGCAGGCAACTTGTGGGGCAACTAAGTCAACCCGTTTGTGAGAACTTCAAGTAGAAGTTGGAGAAATGCCTCCTCAGCTAAGATGGAAACAATTATTAAGCACATGTGCAGAGTCATAAGGAGTCACACCTTACAAAAAATGTTCTTAATATGTATTGGGAAAAGAACATAACCAGAAAGGAGAGTTTTTGTATCGCAGTTTCAGATGTAACTAAGAAAATAGAAATCAACAACTGGAATATCAATCAGTGTGTTGTGTTGCCAGCTGTACCATCATGGTTACTTCCTCAACCAATAATAGACCTCTTTATATTGGAACAAGTCCATTCAAAGAGAAATGCAGCCATACATATACATAATACGTACATAATACATATTTATACATCCATACTTATGTGAACACTGTACTACTTGAGAGATATGGGTATTATGTGCATATGTTTACCGATAAATCTAAAAATCCAGAGAATGGAAAATCAAGTTGTGCATTTCATGTTACAGAGCTGAAAATTAAAATGACCAAGAGAACGACTGACCATATATCAGTGTATGCTGTAGAGATGATGGCAATTCTGTTGGCCCTTGTGCATAGAGGAAATCAAACCCCTGCAAATACTTCTGTGTTCAGACTCAAATGCAGCCCTGCCAAGTCTCAAGAATATTTCTCCCAGATATAGACAAGATATTCTTTATTAAGTTTTACTCTCACTGTGTAGAGTTTATAAGGTAGGAGTAGATGTACAGTTTTTTTGTGTGCCAGCTCACGAGGTGTGAGGAAACAAAGTAGTATCATCTCGCCAAAAATGGACTCAAAGCAAATGAAGTAGAACTAGCAATAACAATAAGAAAATCTTTCATATGGAACAAAATTAAGATAGAGCGGCAAAAACTATGGAACAAAGATAATAAAGGAGGCATTTTCACATCCAGCAAGAAGTTGGAGAGGGAAGGTCACTTGGGAAAAGTCTGAAAGAACAGTGCTTGATCAGTAGGATAAGACTGGGACACAGGATTAAATTCAACTTTACACCTCAATGGGAAACATCCAAGTGGAACATGTGATCTCTCCAATGAAAGGGAAACAGTGAAAAACGTCATTATTGTCTGCCCTCGTTTGTAAATAAGAGACAGATATTAAGAAATGGACTTGAGCGTAAACGTGAAGTGAAATGCATGGACGTGAAAACAATGTCGCAAATAGCTCTGGAAAGTGAATTTTAAAGCATGTCCTCAACTTTTGCAAGAACACGGGACTCGTAACAAGAATATAAAACAATAATTGACGGTAGGTGGCAATAATGCTCCATACGTACACGGTTGCAATTGGCCATTGACAAGAAGACGAAGAAGAAGACGTACGTAGCTACGTGCAGATAGTGGTACGCGTTGAAGCTGGTTGTGAAGATGGCGGATGAGGAGGCCGAGCAGGACCGTAGTCCTGAGAACAGTATCAGTGAAACAATTGTAGAGCTCAGACAACGGTTGCAAAGGTTGCAGGAAATTGTAGTTGGAGAAAGCGGTGATTCTTCGGACCAGTCATCCTCTGAGTATTGCCAAGAGTTTTGTAGGGTGAGTCATTTTCCCTCGCACATTTAGCCAACAAGCTATTCCGTTAGCATTAACAATAACGGTAGTGTTACGTCTTAGCTGGATATTCTGAGAAATGTTTGTTTTCATTGTCTAACTTTGCTTGAATGGCAAATGTAGCTGCTATTTTCTTTTAGTAAACTCTTGCTCAGTTGTTAAAGTTGAATTAATCGGTGAAGTAGAGTACAAATGCAACTCAATCTGACAATTGGCATGGCTACCGCACCTAGCCTAGCAACTTAACACGTTAGCTGGCAGTAGTGTCTGCAGGAGGTAGTATTAAGTAGCTGTTATGTCATTTACGCGACATTATTACGATATTTATACACACAGAGAGACCTGTCATAAACTGGTTCAATCATATTGGTACCAGCCTATCTCTGTTGTTGGACGAGGGTGTTAACACTGTCAACTTACCCGGTAGCTTTCCAGCCATTTCTGACTGCAATTAGTATATCGTTAGCATTTAGCATTGTGTGTTTGGATTTACGCGAATAATTTCACTCTTTCTGTGGTGGTAATTTGGCCCTGAGTCTAGCAAATGACTTCTCCTCCGTTTTGAGGTTTCATCTTATGTATTGGCACAAATTCTACTATCAGCAACCATATAGTTAAACACTTGTATGAAATATAATGAATTTGATTAGATTTCATAGAAGACCGTCACGGGTTGTGAGTTTATCCAGCGAGAAATAGTGTGTGTGAACGTGCCGATTCGATTGTACGCTTTTGCGGAAGAGGCAAGCACAGTTGCACAATTGCCCAGCAAAATCACTAAGATCTCTCGAGCTATGAACGTTTCCCGTTTTATAAAGACTTTTGTGACTATATTGGAGTAAAGGATGAGTGGATCCTGATCAAGAGTCTTGACTACCATTGTGCTACTCTCGGTGCAATGAAATGTATCCACTGTCTCCAGAAAAAGCACAAAGTGAGACAAAATGTTGTGGCATTTAAGTGAAAATCGTCAGTGTGATCTTAAAGTAAACTGGTCGTATGGGCTGGGGCTTAAGATGCTCTTTATTTAGGGTATGTATACAGGGTTTTTCCCCAGAAATATGAAGTATTAGGGCAATTGTGATGGCATGGGAGAAAAGCCACAGAGGGAGGGTAAAATTAAAAATAGGCCAAATTTGAGGTGAATGTGGAGCTTTCTGAGGTTAATTTAGTGGGGAAATTATTGTTACCTCCAAGGGTTGGAGGACTTTATGTGATTGTCGTCGTTTGTGTGTTTATAAGCAGGATAATTCAAAATGTTTTACTGTTTTTACTTCAATTACATTTTGTGTTATGATGGGCCCTGGGGAGGGGGAACTGTTTTTTTTTTAGCGAATCCTACTATGGCGATACCGTGACCAGCTCTCACGTACTCAATGCTCTTTCAGTGAGGGGCTACATGAGAAATGTCATTGACATGCAAAGTTGGTCAGAGGTAGAGTAGGGCAGGTTATGGCGTTGCGTAGTAGGATTTGTAAATTTGCTTGCTTGGAGGCATGTGCTCTCCGAGTACCCTCTAGTTTCCTCTTGTATTCTTGCTGGAAGGTGAAAAAGTAAATGTAAATAGTAAACACAACATCCCAACGTCTATTTTCAATCACTTATAGCCTCCCTTGAAAAAACGTGCTTCGATGGATGTCTGCAGATCATGTTTTCCTAGTATCTTGCTACATATTCGTGCAGTCCAATAGGGGTAAAGGAACATTATTAACAGTGAATAGCAAACAGTAAAATCTATGTGGAACTCTTTCATGATGTGATTGTCCAACCAACACAAATGATCTAAAATTTAAAATAAAATACATGAACATTGTATGCATGACTTATTACTGCACTTGATCTCACTTGACTTGGAGAAAAACTTCACCATGGCATCATGGGATGGAGACTTTCCCACAGGAGGCCCGTTTATTGAGGTTTTCATACAGTTTCACAAGTGCTCTCCTTGCAGCCTGTTCCTGAGGTTGGTTTTCACTGAACGTGAAGATTTGTCTTTGTTTCGTAAATTCTTACATTTAAAGGTAGATTTATGTTTGTTTATAATGCTTAAAGCAATAATGAGTTGTGTGAGTTACCCTGTTCATGGTGGAGAAATCTAGTTTACAATGACATAAACTTATTCGATGAGGATATAAGCCAGCGTTTCTCCGGTCAAGTCCATCATTACATCTCACTGTAGCATTTATTCAAATCGTCCTGGGTTTGATAACTAGTTAATGACGGAAGTAACCTGAGAGACAGAGCTCTGAAGGGGGATGAACACAGAGAGGGAGCGCAGCACAGAGGCTCCCAAACGCAAATGATTTTTTTTAAATTAATGATTATTTGATGATATTTGGCTATTTGTCTGCTGATGTCTGGAGAAGAATGTCATTTAACTCCCAACAATTAACTAGTTCAAATCTGTAGTTACCTGTGTCACAGTGGATTCAGCTACCTGTCCGGTTTGTTGACATAATCAGAGAACCACGGTGTTGAGCAAAGAGTTGTAGGAAGGACAAGATCATTCACTCCATCCAACCCGACACACACACAAACGATGACGCTGGAGACCACATGAGACAGTCGGTGATCTTAGCATTGCATGATATCTTTAGAGTTTTATTTTCTGCACATTCGGGGGCGGGAGCAACCTTCTTCATTAAGGTGGAACTTAAACAGCGCGACGAGTCAAAGCATTCTATGTAAATCGATGTATTTATGTAGTCGACGTAATCGATAATGTCGATGTGTTTTTGCAGCCATACAGTGTATTTTATTTGAATGTACTGAATATGTAGTCAAACTAAACATGTTTTATATAATAAAGTGATATATGCCATGATTTGATTTAAGTATTTTAAAATGAAATATTGCACTTGAACACAAAAATATGCACATCATGTCATTGACCCAATAGCATTAGTAGCAGCAGTGTTTCCCTTAGAATTTCTTTCTGCAGTGGTGCTGTTGAGCCAGTGTCCATGAGGATGAGACATCAGCCCGTATTCATGTGAGTCAGAATAGCTTCAAATGACTTTAGAATCATTATAGATAGGATTATTCATGGTTTGACTTTTATCTGTAGAAATTCATCTCAAAAAAATGAAACGCCATAACACAAAAAATTACATTTATTGAAAATTAAAAGTTAACGTTGCCTTCTGTATTGAGATAATGTTATTTCAAGCTAAAATTCTCTCTTTGCACCTCTTTTTGCTCATGACCTACTGCTGCACCATCTCTCTCCTGTCCTAGCTTTTCTTTCTTCCCTCACCTGCACTGCCAGTCTTTTTTCTCTAAGCACATAGATAGGCACCATGTAACCAGCATTTAAACACGCTGGTTACAAGCAAGCATGACAACTCTGAAACCAATTGAGTCCCTTTACAAACAGACTCTAAAAACACTTGATTAAAAGGCCAAAGCTATCACCATGGCTGTAGTCCATATAGTCCATGTCCATATTGTACAAAAGTACCATCTGTTTGATTTAGACACTTTTAAACATTTTGCAGATGCTTGCCTCATCTTAAATCTTACATATGCTTGCACCTCCCCCACTGAGGCGGTTCATAATGCAGAAAGATAGAAACAGCAGGACAACAAGGGCAACTACCAGAGGGGACTGTGTTGTACAATACAGACCCAGCAAATGTGGACAATGTTCTCAGTCAGAGCCACCAACTCCTGGAATAGTTTACCTGTCGATTTAAGAGAGCACTAGCTACTTAACCTTTAAACATAAACTAAAGTTATGGCTTAAAGCCAACCAGACTTGCAATCATGAGTAATCATACTACCTTATCTCTGGAGCTGCCTTTACACAAACAACAAAAAAGAAATCATCTGTAGTGTGAGGCTAATTTGGATATCCAAAAAAACCAACAAGGATTTGCTGTCGAGGACTTGCCCAGTTTGGCTTGATCCCCGCCCCTTGCAGTCTACATGTCAAATTGTCCTTGAGCAGATACTGTCCAAATTTACTCTCCACGTGCCATACGGGATACCCTCTGCTCCTCAGGGATGGGTCAAATCCAGAGAACACATTTTGCTACATTATGCTGTATCAGCCTGTAAGTGGATAAAGCAAGTGGTTTATGTTTACATGCATTCCTTCCCCATAGGATTGCATTGTATTGCTATTGCCTGTTTTAATCTAACTATGTCGGACCAATTTCACTTGTTTTTGTCCTCTGTAAAAAAAAAAATTTAAAAAAAAAATGGGAAAAAATGCACCCAAACAGATGGGAATATACTGTGGGTCAGGTAATAAAATCTGTGAGTTTCCATTTAAAGGTCATCATAAAATGCCCTATCAAAATAATTTTCCTCATCCATACCAGCGACAACCATGGTGTCTGTTTGGTCAACAAGCTCCACCTCAAGTTAAATCCTGCTTTTACATTAAGGGTGTGATACTTCCTCCACCACTGGTGCTAACATACCTCAGTTATATAACATGTTATAGTGAGTTCTTTAATTATGTTTTATCATGGTTATCATTCTAATTATTACAAAACTTCTGTTATTTCCGTAAGGTCAAGTTAGCCCTGCAAAGTCAATTCCCGTTGCTGCTCAACCAACCACACAGTCATTTGCAAAGGGAATTAAGTTAGACCCACATTCAAACAAGCCAAAGAATTTAATCATTCTGTAGTGTTTTATTGCCAATGACATGATGCCCTTAAGAGTAGTGGAAAAACAGGACATGTACAGTTTTCATTCCTTTATGGGCCATTGTGAATAATGATAATGGTGAAATAATGTATACAGTCAAATTTTGATATTTTCTGAGAATGTTATCATACGGTGAAAATATCCTAACGTTGCAACCATAGAGGGCGCATTCTGAAGGTAAGAGGGTGCAGCGCCCCATTGCCTGGTTTAGAAAAACCTTGGTATACAGTTCTTGTTGCCAACTTGAGAAAATGTCACAGAAAATATGTGGTCATCCATCAGAAAGACAGTCATTACTGGCAAGGCTTTGTGTGTGACCTGCAAGTGGTTATATTGCTTTGACTGAACATGCCATGAAAGTTAAGAGACATGCAACAGTACCTTTTTGTTTGCAAAACAAATTATTCTCCTGGATCAGCATTCTATGCCCTACCATTGACATCTAACTTCAAAGCTAAGTGATGTAAATCATTGGAGTATTCTATCAAAGCCCTTGAGATCAGATGAACCTTTCAGCCCTGTTGACAACAGACAGGTTCACTCAGAGGTATATATATAAAGTGTTCAACGTTTTCTATAATACTGCCTTCAATACACACGAATGACAATTGTTCTGATTTCAATCACTTCTTCCAATAGGAGTTATTCACTATAACGGGGTTAGGGATTAAAGTCATGAATTGGACACATACTTTGATTTGCACAAAGGGATGGTATTTGTGAAGATGGGTGAACTAGTTCCTTCCTCTAGCAGACACTTTGCACCCACAAATGTTCATGGTATGATAACCATCAAATTGTACACCGTGAAACCGGTAACCACTGCAACCCTAGTCTGTTGGTTTGTCAGCAGTATTATGGCAAAGCTATTGAACGGATTTGCATGAAACACGCTGATCCAGATTGAAAGGTGTGATCCATTTCCCACTTGCACATTTGTTTCACTTAAATATTGTGAGATATTTAAATGAAAATTGTAATTTTGTACAGTTTGGTTTTATATCCCACTCCCAACATAAAATGAGGGATATAGTCATCAATATATCCATTTGTCCATCTGCAATCTTTTTTTTCAAATTCATTTGTTGTGTCATCTCACAAACTGTACATACTGGGTTCACCAAACTGTATACATATATTAACCATAAGTAATTGTTTCTTTTAATATTTAGATTTTTCTACAAATCTTTATTTTTTAGTTTTCCATGGAAAAATGATTTCAAGGTGATTCTGAAGGTTGATCATCTTCTTCATAGCATTTATTAAAAACAACATACACTACCAGTCTTTTGTATGGATATTTCTGCCTGGGCCATGTAAGATGGAATTCAATTAGAAATGGTGGTTGTTAATGATGACGCCAACAACTCCCATGATCTCATGCTACATTTATCTTTTATTTTGTATTTATTGAGAGACCCCTAGCACCAGGAACGACATACTGTGAGTCTAACATGTAGTTTAATAAATTAACAACTGTGGTTCTCTCTGTATAGACACTGCTGGAGTTTGCAGGCCGTTGGAGGATAGAGGAAGAGCCCCTGCCTCTGGTGGAAGTGTACATAGTCGCCCTGCTGAGTTATGCCCAGGCGTCTCCGTACCTCTCCCTGCAGTGTGAAAATGTTCTGCTTGTGGTTGAGAGGCTCTCCCTGTTAGTACCATTAAACTGTGATTAACTGTAGATAGGATATAAAGCTTACCCCATAATCTAGTCATTATACTGAATGAACCCCTTTCACAAAAAGCTAATTTATAGTTTTTGTTTTTTGGTAATTCTAAGTTTTGACATTTGTCTTGAGAATGAAGGCAAAGATATATTTAATGTTTTTGTTGATTTCGTCCTATTCATTATGCAGGAGTTTTGTGGAGCTTTTGCTCTCACTGAAGAAAGATGTACCAGAAGGCTTATGGAAAGAATTTAAGTCGTCTGTGCAGGTAAAGTTTTTTTTAAGGGGTGTTTTCTATATGTATGTCTACAATGATATCTCAACGATTGTTTAAATGACATGCGAGCTGACAGTGAGTCATTCACTTTGCAAAAAAAACATCAAAAACATGTGTGCTAGGTCTGTGTTCAAAAAGACGGTAAACTCACTAAACACATTTTGGCAATTTCCAATCTCTGAAAAGGGCGTATTCCCATGATCCGCTCGAAAAACAATATGGATGCCCTAATGATTGGTCATATCAATAGCCAATCATGTTCATATCAATAAGACTTGAGTAGACCAGTAGGTTAACATCAATTATTACAGACAGAAACCATCCAGAGCCATTGGCTGCTTCTCTCAGCTGCCTCTGAGACAGCATTGAGGTTCTGGCCTCTGACTCCTCGGTCTCTGGGCAATTTGGTGGTAGATGTTGCCACAAACCATCTGCACACCACTTCCACAGGGCGAACTTCGGTGTTCCAGCCACAGTGTTGTGCTTCAGCAGCTAACTCAGCATAGTGTAGATGTTTTTGCTCATAAGCCTCAGTCCTCCCGGGGTACAGTCAGTTGAATGAGGAAGACCTTTCTGAGAGATGAGGACCAGAATATCAAGTCAGGCTTTAGGGTGGTGGTTGCAATCTCTGGAAGAAATACGAGCCGCTGGCCAACATCAACCAGCAACATATACACACATGGTTACTGCAACACAAAGTTATGTTAGTTTTACTGACAAATTAAAGAACAAACCACGTCAGATGGACACTACCAGTCTCACAATCCACATTGCTAGAATCAGTTTCACAATGCATATCATACTTGCTTGGTGGTGGTTGGGTTCAAAGAGGTGGATGATGTTCTAAAGATGAGTTGGCATTAAAGACAACTCCATGACCAACTTGCTTTGCCATTTACAAACAAACCAGCTGCACAGAATATGAAAAGCTTAAGGAGTTAGCTGTATAAAGATGCTTCAAAAACATTTTGAAAGATACAAAACATTGTTTAATTATAGTTATTGACAAACTCCCAGAAAATAGATATGATGTTGTCAATATCGCACACCACTTCTTTGATTATACAGTGTGAAAATGAATGACTCTGATTGTCCTGCTAAAAATTTATGTAAACTGTCCAGCAATGCTAAACATTCTAATCATGCTGTTATATGCCTGCTAAGGGCCTTTAGTGTAATTAAGGTACCTTAAACTTGCTACTCATTTGCAGTTCAACCCCTACAAAACCTTCATATATAATTGTTTAAGTCATGGAATTTTCCTGTTGTGTACAGTTTGCTTCCAGTAAGCTGCAGGAGAATGGAATAACTCAGCTGTCTATGCTGTCTGTCTTGAGCCAATATGATGGTGTCTGGACCACCAGGGTCCTGGAAGGCATTCTGTCCAATGAAAACCTACAGACTGAACAAGGTAAGTGCCTGTGCAGGTCTCTTAGAATTTTATAAACAATGTTGCTAAAAATGAAAGGACGCTAATGCCGCCCTTACACCTAACGACTTCTCAAGAGGTTTCACTGTCACAGACAAATTTCCAGTGACTTAATAAAATCATGATGGTTTTACCAGAGTTGCCGAACGCTCCCGTCGTCTCCATTGTTAAGTGTAAGGTGGTCATAGAACTCAGTCTGAGCTGTATTAAGTCGGTCTTTTTCTCGTCTTGACGTTGCGATAAAATCAGATTTGTTTAATATTATCGTAAGTCTTTCGTCTTGGCTCTTGCAAATAGCGACGTTCAATCACGTGAACATTGTCAACCAATAGGTGCCCTCTCTCCAGCACCAAACAGGAAGCAGCAAACCAGGTAGATAAGGGGGACTCCGGAGCCTCGATTCTCTTGAACGCACATATACAATGAATGAAATATTAATGATTAAAAAACCGGCATTACAGTTACACTATTTTGCTAATATTTTTCTAACGTTGGCAGGTCTGTGCATCTGTATTTGATGACTTAGAAATGATCCGTCTTTTTCCGGGATTGATCACGCTAATTTATAAATAACGGACTAATCTAGTTAGATTTGCCTGTATTGCTTACAGGTGGTTAGACAGCAAAAAAGCTTCCCAACAAGAGTAAATTATTAATGCAAATTATTAATGTAATCCACGGCATACCAAAGATGGACATTTACCCCAAAAGTTTTTTAGAAATAGGAAATGTTTTTGTCCTCTGTCTTTACAGTGTATCTTCTGGCAGCTCCCACTGCGCTGCAAGACTGAAACAAACTAGAATACAGTTTTACTGGACTGAGTTGTTTAGCATAAGTCGAACATCAAACATTACAAGTAGTGCACCATAACCACTGTGAAGTATGGTAGTGGCAGCATCATGCACACTAATTAAAATGGTCACAAATATTTTTAGAAATATAAGCTAGTAAACTTTCAAGTTCCTCAGAATGACCACCTCTTGACTTCAAGTTTTGATTCAGTTCATTCCAATAGTGGCCTTCCCCTCTAAAGAGTTAGCATGAGAAAGTTTTAAAAGCCGATCCTGTGATGTGATGTCATTAGCTCTGATGTACAAATGTCCCAGAAGCCCTTAGTGCTTTCACGTGTGTCTTGGATTGCCCCTCTACCCAAGTTGACATCAATGTGTTAACAACATGGATGTTACAAAGAAGATGTATAGTTCTTTTATTGCACAGAGTGTTTAAACATGTTGATAGTTTGAAGCTTTCTATAACAAATTATTTTATTCCAGACTTGGAATAGACCATAAATTCACTAAAACCACAAAAAGCTGTTTCAGGGTTAATGTTAATAAATAGCTTTTCTAAAAATAGCACTTCTAACTAATCTGTCACTTTATTTACTTTCACAATATTACAAATTAAATGCGAGTAAAAAATACTTCATTTAAGTAATAGGTTTTGTTAGTAAAACATTTAGTGTTGACTATCCCTTCTTTGATAGCTATCTTGTACCAATGATGGTGACTTCAATCACCTAAATCTGCCCCATCCCACCCCCGGCCAATACACCTGTTTAGACTAACAATTTTCTTATACATCTAAATGAGTTGTATTCAGTAATGGATAGAGCTTTATTTTGAATGTTGACACAGAGCCAGGATTTTGTAAGAATGAAAATGTCAACCACTTCTATCAACCAGTTGTCAGTTGTCTTTTGATACACTATTTCCCTGAGGTAGGGGTGCACTCTTGTGGCACAAAGCATTCTAACACAATTTAGAAAATCAGAATAAAATGTCACTTTTAATTTTCCCACTGATTTTCAGTTGAGGAGTTCCTAGTGCAGGAGGGCCCGGTCCTGTTGGTGATGAGAGTGAAGCAGATGATGAAAGACAATCAGCTTGGGAAGGCTGCACTGCTGGCGAAGACATGCTCTCAGTGTTCTACCTTTCATGGGAAGGGAAATTTCAGGCAGATGTACCTCGTCTGCCTCTGTGCTACCTCAGAACAGGATCAGCTGATGGACGAGGTAAGCGTTGCTACATAGTTGAGATTAAAGTCTTGAATTCGTATATGAAGAAAGACAAGCACACAAGAAAGAACTTGGCAACATGTCACTTGTGCAATAAGGACATGATTGTATTCAGTAGAGCTTAGCATTGTATTGAATTCAGCTGTAACAGTACATTACCATATTATGTTATACAGGTCATCTGTATACAATTTATGGAGTTGTATATTTCATTAAATGACCCTCAAGTTGTCCTTACATGCATGCTATCTGTACTAATTCCTTTGAATCTGTACCTTTCTAACAAGTTTCTCATCCACAAGATGGCAGACTATATGTTACGCCCAGTGTAGGAGAAACCTGAGCATAGCATTAAAATGTGACTCCCCTCCCAACTCTCAAGGATGACAAGGGCCATTGCAGTCCACACAGGAATGATTTATTCAGTTTACTCTTGTGTCAGGGTGGGCATGACCCAAAATAACAAACAAAACAAGCTTCAGGTGTTCACACTAACTTACCTATCATTAAAGTAAAGGAAACAAAATACAGAAAACTTACCTAACTTCCTAACAGAAAAACAGGAGAAAAGATGACCCAACAAAAAGAGTTCCCACGGAAAACTGGACTGCTGTATAGAAGAATTATTTACAATTCTTACAAAACTATTTGCAATATTTACAAAATACTGCCTTACTATCAAAAGTCATCAAATCTAAGTCATGAGCTATCACAAGGCCACAGGGCACACAGGCATAGTCAGGTTGGAAGCAGGGGAGAAGAGGAGCCACCACTAGGATCCATGGGTGCCATTTTAAAGGAGGCACCATCAGGCCCAATCCAAATGTCCACCCTCCGGACTGTGGACTGAGCCCTCACGGACTTCAGTCGTACGTACCGTGACGTGTTCAACGTCATCACGTCAAGTCTGTGAGGGGGAGAGCCTGAGGGCATAAATAAAGCCGCTGATAGACAGTCCTCAAGTCTGTTTCACTCGTTTCAGTGGAAATGTTTGTAAATAAGCCCCAGACTATGGCTAAATAAATCAGGTATTTCTTACATTGGAAGACCACCTCCTGTCGTTTGTCCGCCATTTTTCATATATATCCTACATTGGCATTACACTGCACTGCTTTTATAGGCTATCACTAAAGGAACACAGTAATAAAATGCATTTTGCTTACCTCTATGGCCTGTACTTCTACATATTTCTGTGTCATGATGTGGTTGAATATCATTTCTGGCCTACATGATTCAAGCAACATTATAATAGTCATTGTTTTCCACATTCATACTAAATTATTTTTGTATTTTTGTTCGGCAAGTGGAAAAACTACAACGTCACGTCTGTATTGCAATTAATTTTGGGTCATTAACTCAGTGAAGTCTGCAACCCAAGCGGACTCTCTGGAAATCTGCAGAAAGTCTGCTTGAAGCCCCTTGTGGACTGGATGAATTGCATCAGCACTCGCAGACTTACTGGGAACGCACCTGCAAAGTCCACGAGTCTGCAAGTGCAGGGAAGTCCGGACATTTGGATTGGGCCTCAGTCTCCTGTCCAAATCACAGCCTCCACCTGTAACTCAAAAGGACACCGAACAAAGTGAAAGCATCACCCCCAGGCAGGGAGGCAGAACAACGTAAACACAATAGAAAATTAGGGTCATAACACTATACTAGAAAGCAATTTGTTGTTGGAGATGGAGGCATTTATGTCACCTATTCCTTCAAATATTGGATGAAGTGATAATGCAGTGAAAATGGCTTTATACTTGGCATCCATCTGTGCAGCTTTCAAAGGAGGACTGCCGTGATGCATTAGAGATGATCTGCAACCTTGAGTCAGATGGAGATGAGAGGGCAGCTTTAAGCCTCTGCTCGGCCTTCCTGACACGACAGCTTCTCCAAGGAGATACATACTGTGCTTGGTAAGAATATACCAGTCACCCAATTCTATGCATGTTTGTTTGTTTTGTGGAGGGAGGAAATTGTGCCTGGATAGGGCAAAACAGAAACAACACTAGATTCTGATAGGAATCCACACTTGTCTCAAAATGAATGTCTCAAAATGAAATGTTTATCCCCCTAACAAGTATACTCAACAAAATATAAACCCAGCAATTTTGTTTTTAAGTATCATTTTTCATGAGTTGGAGTAAAAGATCTAAGGCTTTATCTATGCACAGAAAAGGCTTATTCCACTCAAATGTGTTTAAATCCCTGTTAGAGAGCACCTGACTTGATTGAGATGATCCATCCACCTGACAGGTGTAGCATATCAAGATGCTGATTGAACAAACTAATTATTGCACATGAATGCATTTGGATGGTAAAAATAAAAAGACACCCTGTCTTAAAATGCAATGCCGTCTTCAATGTCTTCCAAGAATTTGGCAATACATCCAACAGGCCTCACAGCGGTAGGACGCGTAATGCCAACCCAAGACCTCCACATTCGGTTTCTCCACCTGCAAGACAAATTGTTGCCTCAGCTGTGTGGGTGGCTGATCTCAGATGGTTTGCATTTGTTGTTGTTTTTTTAATGGCAATTTGAGTGCACAGAGGCACTGTATCAAGATGCTGAGGCCAATTGTAGTTCCATTTGTCCATCACCTCATTTTGCAGCATGGTAATGCATGGCCCCATGTGGCAAAGATCTATATATAATTCCTGAAAGCTGAAAACATCCCAGTCCTTGCATGACCTGCATACTGACCAGACATGTTTACCCTTTGAGCATCTTTGGGCCGGATGCTCTGGAGTGGCATGTATGACAATGTGTTCCAGCTCCTGCCAGTATCCAATCACTTCGCACAGCCATTGAAGAGAAGTGGACCGACATTCAACAAGCCAGAATCAACAACCTGATCAACTCCATGAGATGGAGATGTCACATTTCAGCGGGCCAATGGTGGTCACACCAGATAATGACTGGTCTTCAAAACATTTCGCATTTGCCCTAGTCATGTGAGATCAGTATTGCAGTACCCAGTAAATGTATTTTTTCAAAGTGTACCTTGTAGAGTGTCCTTTTCTGAGAAACCCAAGGTACACCCTGCAATAATAATGCTGTTTAATCCGCTCCTTGATGAGCCACACCTGAAGGTGGATCAAGGGCATCACTTTGTGTTAGAGTGGTGGGGACATAACCTCGTTTTTAATTTGCAACATCTGTGGCAATGTAGGATAAAACTGTACATTTTAGAGTTGTTTGTGACCATCCCAACACACACCAATAATCATGTTCAATCTTGATAAGCTGCACCTTTCAGGCGGATGGATTATCTCCATCAAGGCAAATGCTCACTAACTGATTTAAACAAATTTGTGATCAAAATTTGAGGGGAATAAACCTTTTGTGTGCATAGAGAAAGTCTTAGCTTGTTTACTTAAAACAAATGTGTTATTATTTTTTTGTGCATTTATGTATCAAATTATTAATTGCTGTTTTGATGTTTGTAATCAGTCTCAGAGGTTTAATGCAGAATTGCTCTCCATGTATTCATTCAGTCTGAATTAACCAGCAGCACATAATGCGTTACTTAATAAAATGTGTATGTAGTGTTGTTAATACAGTGTTCATGGCTGACAAAGCTCTCCAAAAGGCTGCTAGTCATTATTAGATGAATTAATAGTTAATGAACAGAAAATGAATGAGCAATGAATGTCCTTTTTTTCCTAAACAAGGGAGCTGACTTTGTTTTGGAGCAAGCTACTGAAGCGTTTAGAAGCCTCAGAGCAGGCCTTCCTTGACCAGTGCCGCCAGATGTCCTTACTTTCTAAAACGGTGTACCACATCCTGTTCCTCATAAAAGTCATCCAATCAGAGGTCAGTAAATGATCAGCTACTAAGTTATCATCACCCTGTAATTCTCCACTATCATGTATTATTATGCTCAACTTCAGTTTTCCAGTATATTTATTTTAGCGTGTGTTGATCTTTTTAAACATTCTGTGATTTTTATACAGCGATAGTTGCTTCCATTCAATGTAAGCGTCAAACCTAACAATCTGAAGACAGGTGGCTGTGTATTTAGCCCCTCACAGTGGAGAATGGAATGTTTTTTTAAAGCCACCTTTCACCTTGTTGATGCTGAAAATATTCTGTGTATTCCATTTATTTTAATATGTTAAAAAGTAA
Organism: Chaunax sp. Z400; assembly: GCA_037577475.1. Classification (NCBI taxonomy): domain Eukaryota; kingdom Metazoa; phylum Chordata; class Actinopteri; order Lophiiformes; family Chaunacidae; genus Chaunax; species Chaunax sp. Z400. The sequence goes on along the minus strand of CM075202.1, from coordinate 22,894,991 downwards.
AATGTGTGGCTTTGAAAATAATTCATACAGCTAGACAATATGGCAAAAATATCACAATATTTCTTTTCATAGTGATAATTATTAATATTTGACAGTATAATTTTCTGCCTGTTTGAAGGCTATTCTAACAATGACTAAAGCCTGAAGAAAGCAAAGGGTTCTTTTTTACCATAAACAATGTAATATATTTAACTGTGCATAGATGACCCAAGGCTTGTTCCATAAAGCAAGCTTCTCAAATAAGCCAGCCTTATTGCCGTTTAATTCTGACTTATGTTCACTTAATTCTGTTCCATAAAGCAAGTTCGGAATAGTTTAAGATCAGTTACTGTGGTAACTTACAGTATGCTGGGAAACCAGCACAGTTCAAGGCAGGCCAATTATCAGGCTAACTCTCAGTGGTTGTTTGAGTTCCTCAATCCAGTGTCCCAGTGGAAAAGAGATGATTTTTCCAATGCCTCTCTGGTATGCTGCCATATTATTTGACTTTATTTACCACAGTCAAAAAAGGCTAGGAGAAAATCAACTGAAATGAATAATACATTCCATAAATTGTACAGATCAATGAAAACATACAGACCCGTATGTTTAATTACATGTAATATGAGCTCAAACATTTAGGCTTATACAACATATCCCAATGCTCAGATTTTCTTAAATATAATGATAATAGCTACATCAATAGTTGACGATACAACTGCAACATTTATCTTGACCAGAAATGCATCTAAAACCTCTTTCCTCTACTTGCACATAGCTATCGATTGATCTTTAAATTGTGTTGCTGGGGACTCAGCATATGGGACTGACACGCATACTGTTCAGCTCTCTGAGGCACACCAAATAGATCATTACATTTAAAATTAGTTTTACGGAACTGGCCCCAGGTCACTCAGCCCAAAAAAAGAATAATTCCAATGAGATTTATCCCATACAGAATCAAAACTTAATCCATAATGTGCTCAAAATTCCAAAGCAGGTACATATGAAGACATAGAGACACACAGAACTGGGAAAGAGACACAGGAAATGCAGATAAAACACAGACTGACTGACAACTGAAAGAGGGAAAGAACATGGACTGAATACATGGGAGGCAAATCAACAGGTGAAACTAATTGAGGCAAAAGTGACAGGGAAAAAAACAACAAAGACAGGAAGTTACAAGCAAAACACGATGCAACCAGGGGCCCCTGGTTTTGAATATATTTTATGAAAAGAACATATTGAAGAACCTTTAAATACGAACTTTTAACATTCCAGCCATGCTTTATCTATCTTAATAAAACAATACAAGTTAGCTTGTCTTAAAACCTAAACTTATGATGGATGGAACCTTTTCAGGTGATTTCAGGAAAGAATTTCTTGTTTCCCCAAGTGGTTGAAACCAACTAATGGAATATTTTAGACCGTCTTAATATCCAAACTACTTCCATTTATCTGATTTGTGTTAACTTTTGGTCAGCAGCTTCTGAAGAGGATAACATGACTAAATCTTAAGCTCTTCAACATAACAAGCTGTTTCTGGCTGCGTAGAACCCTGTTTATAGGAAAGATTCACGACAAGAAGAGTTGAAACCTGCAACTGCTTGCAATGTGCAAGTCTGTTTTGAAATCTGCTAGTATACATCAGTACAACCAGATGAGATGGTGTATCGTTTCTGTAGAAACAACTTTACTACTTTTGTTGCTGAATATAATTTGTGACATCTTAAAATATGATCGAGCATAGTGATAATGAGTTACTTCCTACAGCTGATTTCTAGTATTAATGAAACTTTTTTTTTATTAGACAGGTGCGTAGTGACTGTGCAGTTGAGTGAGTGGCAGAATGAATTTAAGCAAGGTTTAGCAGTAAAGTTTTCTGTTTAGTAGCAAATTCAGAATTAAAATCAAGTATCACGATGAGGTGATCCTCTTTCCTCCATCAAAAATATTGCCATTTCAACCATGAGGTGCTTATTGGCTGTTGAAACAGATTGTTTCTTATCTTCTAAAACCATCCACTGATAACATGACAAGCTGAGTCACAGGCGACACAATCAACTCACTTGAACCAAGCAGAGATGGGTAAATTCACACAGCTGTGACTTTTCTTAGCAATCCTCTAAACCGGTTTCATCTCATCTTGAATCTTTGATCTGAACCGGGCTTAAAACAAAGCATGTGGCTTAAGAGGGGCAGCAGTTGACTGTGGGCAGAGTGGCACAACACATCCTTTTTCTGCAAGTTTAATGTCCTGCTTGTTCAACAGCTGTTTGATTAATGTATTAGTCTCACTTTTGTTGCACTTATGGTTATGACATTAGCTTTTGTTGATTAAAAATATATCAAGGTCTATTTCATTACCTCGTGTGGCCTCTGATCTAAAATAAGACTGCTTTCTGCTGTCTGATGATATGGATAGATCTAACAGACCAAGTATAAATGTCCAAAGCCACTCATCTTTATCACCATAATTTGTATTGGATTAAGATTATTTTATCACCCTGCTATAATGAATATGATGTAACTAATGATTCTGTCATTCAACTTGTTGTTGATGTGAGAAAAGTGTTTCTCTTTTCCAAAAATTATTTTATCAATTGTAAAAGTCTGTGGTGAGTTGTAGAATAATTGTGCTCCCTATGGTTGACAGTTTTAAGTTATTCAGCTTCCTCTTTTTCATAGATTGACAGCGTGGGATTGCCAGTGTGCATTGAAATGTGTATAAGAGCTCTGCGGATGGAATCGGATGATGGAAGCACCAAAGCTACTGTATGTAAAACTATTTCCTGTTTGCTTCCCACTGACCTGGAAGTCAAGCGAGCCTGCCAGCTGACAGAGTTCCTCCTGGAGCCCACAGTGGACTCATACTATGCTGTTGAGGCTCTTTACAATGAACCAGATCAAAAACTAGAGGAGGAGAATATGCCTGTTGCCAACTCACTACGCTGCGAACTCCTGCTGGTTTTCAAAACCCAGTGGCCTTTTGATCCGGAGTTCTGGGACTGGAGAACACTTAAACGTCACTGTCTTGCACTAATGGGCGAAGAAGCTTCAATAGTGTCATCTATTGATTTGCTAAATGATAATGAAGGCCCCACTGAAGAGGACGACTTTCTTGGCCAGGATGGGGTTCACAATATCCCAGACCACTTGGTCAGCGGCACCTATGAACTGAATGATGTAATGGACAAGAGACACAAAAACAGAGAAATGAAGAAACTGAGAGAAAAAGGTTTCATATCAGCCAGGTTCAGGAACTGGCAGGCATATATGCAGTACTGTGTGCTGTGTGACAAGGAATTTCTGGGCCACAGGATTGTACGCCATGCACAGACTCATCTGAGCAGTGGAGTGTACAGCTGTCCAATATGTGCTCAAACTTTTTCCTCAAAAGACACATTGATTCCCCATGTGACATCACATGTAAAACAGTCATGCAAGGAAAGGCTGACTGCAATGAAAACAAACAAGAAGTTGTCCGATCCTAAAACAGCTGCCCCTGTCATGGCAGCGTTGAAGGCCAAGACAGAAAATGAGCTCAATGATTCCAAAGGGCAAAATGGTGGGTTAATTCCTAAAGTTCAGGCCAGAGTGGCAAGGTGTATCACAGACACTAGCGATGACAATGTGTGCCCTGTTGGAAAATGCCGAAGGAGCTTCAAATTTTTCAAAAATCTTGTTGCACATGTTAGAGCTCATGGGGACAACGAGGAAGCCAAGACCTTCCTTGAAATGCAGAGCAAAAAGGTTGTTTGCCAATACTGCCGTCGTCACTATATTAGTGTCACCCACCTTAATTATCATTTACAGGTCCACAGTGGTGCAAAGCCCTACATCTGTATACAGTTGAACTGCAAGGCAAGTTTCCTGACAAATACTGAGCTCCTCATACATAGGAAAACACATTCTATTTTTAAGGCTAAATGCATGTTTCCAAACTGTGGAAAGATTTTCAATGAGGCCTTCAGACTCTATGACCATGAGGCACAGCATTATAAAACGTTCACTTGTAAATTTGCAGACTGTGGAAAGGTATTCCACTCACAGCAACAACTGGATTTGCATCAGGAGAAACATACAACCCAAGAGGAGGAAAGCACATCCTCTCAACAGAACTCACAAAATAAACAACATGCCCCTTCACTTATAGAACAAATGCTTTCCAATAACATTCCAATTAAATCAGAGAAACTTCAAGTAAATTGCAGCACTGAAAGTCCTGTTAATCCGGATCATGGAAGGCTGCCAGCATCCATTGAGAGTTTACTGAAATCATCACAAGTACCTGTAGATACCTCAGGACCATACAGAGATGAGCATGAACCACAAAATACACCTTACTCAACTGGTCAGACACAGAGTTTTCATAATTCTGTCATTCAGCCAGAGAACTCCCTCTTGATCAGTACTGATAAACACAAAGATGGTTCAGGTGGTCATTCTTTTGAATATATGAGATCACCTCAGTCACATGACTGTAATACAAAACTCTCACAAGGCCAGGCAGAAATGTTCCTCAGTAATGAAGTTACTGGATCAACAAGTTACAACTCTAACTGCAACTTATCATTGTCAGGGCAGCTAGGGCCAATGTGTAATAGCAACCTGTTAGCAGCATTACCACTCCAAAACTCCATAGAGCCAGCAATTGCGCAACTACTCCCTCCAACAGTAGCCCCACAGACTTTAACTGGGAACAGACCAGAGAACACTCTGACATCATTGACTAACACAGGTCCTCCTCCAGGACAGAGGGAGCGATTTCACTGTGCATTTGAAGCCTGTACAAGACACTACAGCTCCCACAGTAGTGTCACTAAGCACATGAAAGCAGTTCACCCAGAGTTCTATGAGCAATGGAAAAGTAATCGAACAAAAATAAAGATAACCTATGCTCCAGCACAGAGTAAACAATCTGTTGGAAATCTCAATTCAGTTGCCTTACTTCAGAGCCAGCAAAGCAACAGAGTACCAATTCATGCAGTTCAGAGGCAGAATGTTATCCAATCACCTCCTAATAATAACATGGGTACAAGCACAAAGCATACTACCATACATTCTCACTCCTCGTCTGCCCACAACCAGAATAATTCACTTGTGATGGAAAATGTTTTAAATCCCATTGTCCTCGCTCAGCTTGGAACTGATAGTAATCCAGGTAGTCAAGATTGGCCATCAGCACCTGGAAGAGAACAAATCCAAAACTGTGGCTCTTCCCAAGTCTTTCCATCTAATATGCAAGTGATGCAACAAGTCGATTCTACCAGTACTGCCCTGACACTTGGTGTCCCATCTTGCTCTATGATGGGATCAATGATGATTAGACCAGCAGAGTCTTTGCAGACGTCACTTATGGAAAATAAGTCAGTTTTGCCCGCATGCATGAACAACACTAAGGAATTGTCACAACCAGCGGAAGACTTTGTTCTGCCTTATGCTTCACAGATGCAAAGCAGTTTAGCCTCCGGTTTCCAGGCCCCAGAAAACAAGTCAATGAATAGTCGTGTGCAGTCCAGTTTCCATTCTCCAGACAGTGCGACTCAAACAGACAATAAAAAACAACCTCCAAATGGCTCAGTCCTCCCTGAAAACCGTTCTGAATGTCAAAAGCCAGCCAGAAAACACAAAAGGACCAAATGGCCAGCTATTGTAAGGGACGGCAAATTTGTTTGTTGCAGGTGTTTTAGATCATTTAACAGTCCCAAATCCCTTGGAGGTCATTTGTCCAAGCGTACAACCTGTAAACCATATGAGGAGTCAGAACTGAACACAGACCTGCCAACATCATTTCTTGACCTTCTCAACTCAGAGCAAACAGTTTGCACTGCTCAGCCACAATTGTCTTATAATGCTCCTGTTGTTTATCAGGAGAAGCCCCATCAGTCAGTAAGAAATGATTCAACCTCTGTAAAAGATTATCCCACTCTAAATTATCCCCGAGATAATTTAATGGTATATGGCAATGGTGAGTCAAATGATGACATTCTTAAACAAATCATGACTGAATCCAACATGTCTGATCTTTTTGTGCACACACCTGGTCCCCAGCCATTGCTCCAGAACCCTTGTCTTCCCTATGGAGCAGGTGAACGTTTGCCAGGGAGCTCGGTCATACAGCATACAGAAAATGTCCAGCAAAAGCAACAGGACAACTTGTACAGTGCAGCCCATTATCCTCCACCAAGTGTAGATTCTTTGGCTAGAAATGAATTCCCTGGACCACTTCTTTCTCAAATTCTCACTGAAAAACGTACCACTGCCCTTTCTGGAAGTGTAAACCACAATGAAGGATATCGATCTAAACGGTATAACTCCGAGTCAACCATTCAGACATCTGATACAGATTCAAACACAATAACGCAAACACTGTTACCTCAGCGTCAGCTTAGTCCAGCAGCAAGTGATAAACAGGCTGAAACTCAAAAGAAAACAGCTGAGCAAGACATTAAAAAGAGACTACGGGAGCAGATTTTGGCTGGTGACTTAACACGTAGAAACAGCCTGTATCATTCAATCAACACTGACCCTAATTCCAATTCAAATAATCCCTTGTCTTTTGATTCAATGTGTCCTTCCAATAATTCTGAACTACGTCAAATGCCTTGTGATTCAAAGACTGGCTTGGCAAGTGAAGGACGAGAAAACTCTGCAATCATCCCTAGAACCTCTGGTGAAATTGAACAACTACTGAACACACATAGCTTCACTTGTTTCAGAGAGACCTCTACCCCACACCAGGAGGTGCTGAGCCCTACATGCATTCTTGCAAATGATGCAGACCTTGAGTCCACTCAGTTATCTGCCGGTCAGCAACAGTGGGTGACAGAAATTCAAAGCGCATTTGAAAGACTTGACTTGGTCAGAGAAAGACCAGATCCGATGGCAACTTCCTTGAAACTAAACAGCAATACTACAGGCAGCCAGACAAGATTTGCAAAGGTCGATTTAAGTAGCTCAACATCAATGACATTTCTCAAGCCATTTGCTTGTGAGAATGAAAACTGCACATTTAGTTCAATGTCAAGTGAATCCTTTTGGAGACATCTCTCCAAAACTCACAACTACACAATTGAGATGGTGAATGTGGTTAAAAAAAGGTACGGCCAATATGCTCCTTTCAAGTGTCAAAAATGTAGTAAAGCCTTCACACGTAACTCAAACCTTCGCGTTCACTACCAGTCAGCTCACAAGTTGTCGGCTAAAGAAATTGCAGATCTAGATCTGCAGCGCAGACAGGCCAAAACATCTACATCTGCTGCAGTACGAATTCAGACTCCAGCGCCTCAACCCATAATGGTTTGTCATTCATCAATTGAGAACACATGTCTTTACCCACTCCAAAAAGAAGTGAAATGTAACCCTTCACAGACATTTGTACCACCTACTAACATGGATATAACTAAAAAGAAATATCTAGATGACATTTCTTTCAACCCCATTCAGCCATTGCAAACTGCCATGCCTCAGGCTAATGGACCTCCATCTCTTAATCAATCTGCTATCAACAAGCAGGCAATCGTTAAGCCAAACATGGATGTGACCAAGAAGACTAAAGAGAAAAAGCCCAACTCGGGTGATGCTATGAGTCTGTACAAACCATATCGCTGCGTTCATCAAGGCTGTGTGGCAGCCTTTGCTATCCAGCACAATCTGATTCTCCACTACAGGGCTGTTCACCAGTCTGCTTTATCAGCATTGGAGGTGAACAAAGATCAGGACCAGAGTGATGGACTTGATGAAGAAACAAGCCATGAGGAGGATTCACAGGCAGATACTCCACAAATTTCTGAATTCAGATGCCAAGTCAAAGACTGCTCCAGAGTTTTCCAAGAAGTTCCTAACCTTTTGCAGCATTATCTGCACCTGCATGAATTCAGTCTTGATAAGGTTGGTATTCTCTTGTCCAGCACCAAGCTCGGCAAGTTTGCTTGTGGTCACCAAGGTTGCATATCATCATTCACAGCTTTCTGGAAGTACATAGGGCATGTAAAAGAACAGCACAAAGATATTAAGTTGGCCAGACCCGAACAATTAAATGGCTCATTCAAGTGTGAAATTGAAGGCTGTGACCGTTCATATACCACTAAGTCAAACATGCTCAGACATGTCATGAAAAAGCATCAGGACCTGTACCAACCCAAACTAAAGAGTCAGCGGATAAAAGAAGATGGGATGAAACAAAGCTCTAAGACTTTGCATTACCAAATCACCAAGACGAGTAATGGGAAGGAAAATATTGAGAGCAATAAAAAGATCCTACAGAGGGGAAATGACACCAAGAGAGCTAGCAAGGCAAAGAACAATCACTGGACTAAATATGGAAAACCCTCGTTGAAATCTAAAGTGGAGGCATCCTCATTGTGCACTAAGAAATTTCCTCTACAATACCCCTGTATGATAAAAGGCTGCGATTCAGTCATGAAATCGGAGCGAAGTATATTAAAGCATTATGTTGGACATGGGCTGTCAGAAAAGTACTTAGAACAGCAGAGAAGTCATTTCATTTTCTGCAAAAAGATCGCTAGGCAGAAGTGCCGCTCCATCAGGAGTGATGATTCAAAATCCGACAATACCTCTGACCTGTCTGACAATGAGGTGACAACAGAGGCTGGCCTGGAAGAGGAGGACAGACAATCAAAGCCCATTCTACGCAAAAGGACCACAGCAGGGATCCCTGTTCCATTGTTTGACAGCAAATTGTCAAACGATGAAAGCTCTGACGGCTCAGTGTCACTCAAACGCAAACGAGGACGTCCAAGAAAACTAATTGAAAAAATTGTGAAACGCAAGAAAATGCTGCGTACGCCCAAGACTGACGTAGTATACAAGGAGAACGAGTCTGACTCTTTTAGTCCTGCAGTCACGCAGGACCATATGACTTACCCGAGTGCTCCACTAGCCTCTTTTAAACCAATGGGATTTGAAATGTCTTTCTTAAAGTTCCTGGAGCAGTCAAATAAATGTGAGCATGCGTTGACGAAGGTTGACGTGCTGGAGTCATGCAGCAAAACATCCAAAGACACCTGTGTCAGGTTCAGCAACCACCAGAATTTAAAATCTCTCAGCAAGGTGAAAATTATTATAGACAGGTCATTTGCACATGTCACTGATCTCATGTTAAAACAGCTGCAGGACAAGTGGCCCACAGTGGTAGTGGGGAAAAAAATGTCTTGAAACATGTTTTTTGTTTTTTGAAAAGCAGGATCTCAGGACTAGAATGAGTCAAATCTGCTCCAGGCAATGCCCCACATATGTAATGTTTTTTACCCATCCCGCTATTGGAAAAAAACACATGTTTTGAATTCTAATGTAATGTCTGTAAAATGTCTTTTTTTATAGAATTGTGTATAGCATGTTTTTATTAAGTCAGAAAGCCATCTGAAAGTTGAAATAATACATTGAAATATGGGTGTGTTATCCCTGTGGGACTCTGAGACAAATGGGCATCAAAATGGATTGTATTGTGTGTAGTTTGTGATTTGAAGATGTTGATTTATTGTGCATTGTATATATAGTTTGAAACTGCCACCAGCAGTCTTACTATTAAATCAACAGCTTTTTTTACAACCACTCTGACTCATTTGCCATTTTGTTAGATTACACTGCAGTTTGGGAATTACATTTACAGTGTAGATTTTAAAGCTGCATGTATGCAAACTGACTGGAAAATGAACTTGTGGAAGTCTTGAATTAAAAAGAAACAAACAAACTAGTACAAGGGCTTCTTGTTTTAAATGCTCATCAGAATTTTTTATACATTTTTAATGTTTCCCAGTTGATTATATATCATCAGTAATTTTCAGGACTTGTTGACTGGCACTTTTTAAGGACTACTAATTGTATCTGGTTTGTTTTTACATATACAAGAAAGTGTTTACCAAACTGGGGCCTGTTTCATAAAGGATGCTCTGAAAAGCAAGGATTTAAGTCAACACCTCACTTGAATGAGCCGAACAAATCAATCGGGGCTCAAGTGGTTCCATAAAACTAAACTCTAGCTCATCCAGCCAGGTTCAACTGGTTAAGATAATTGCTAGTGCATGTTATTTTTTAAGTAGTCCAAGAGGTCGAACATAGATTAGACTTAATGCCACTGAATAGAGCTGACTGTTAGAAATATATGAAGAGTTTAAACATATAATAACCTAAACAAGGTAATACAGCTACAAACAGAACCAGAGAGGAAGATGGGTGAAGAGTTGTTGATCGATTGAGCATGCAAGCAGGAAATAGAATTAAGTGTAATCTGTCACATGGTCTTTGAGATTACTCACTGATATACGTGTGCATCCCGTGAACTGAAGGAGAGTCCTTGCTGTGGGGTCAAATCCTTTTTTTCTGGTGGTGAGTTGCTACGGAGCCCGGGAGGGGACATGGACGTGGGGAAAAATTAAAACACTTGTAATAGTAATACACGTGCACGTATTCGTAAACCTGCCGTACAACGTGTTTCAGTGTTGTTGGCTGGTCTTACTGGAGCTTCACCTCAGAAAACGGTAAGATGTATGAATAACCTACAAGTGCATTTCCCATTAAATGTAAGCAACTTAATGTTTTCTTGATTTTCTCCTTGAATATTTATTTGTTGCTTACCTCTGCAGAGACTGCAGCAATGAATTGCCTAAATGCACTTGTAAGTTGTTCACCTTACTGTTTTCTGAGATGAAGTCAGAGATATTAGATGGAAATAAAATGTTTTTCTGCCTGCTTTCACTATGTTTTCGATATAAGCAAAATCACCTTTCTTGTAAGAAAATCGAAAGAACATTGGTGTGTTTTCATTTAACTTCTGATATATAATCAATACTATAATTGCACAAACTAACACAAAATATGGGCTTTTTTTGTCCAGAAGAAGGTGAAAAATAATTATTCAAGATCAACAGCACTGACACACATTTTACGGCAGATTTAATAATACACACACTTGTATTACTATTACTCACTTGTGTAAACACATATCTAGGTCTATATGTTGTAATTTATCCTTGTATAATTTTTATTTTTTATTTTATATGAATTTGTCTAAACCTTAATTTTTCCGACTGATTGTGGTTATTAAAGTCAATCTGCCAGCACACCAGAGAGTCAGTGGTAAAATCATCTCTTTTGACATTTAGCCTGCTGTGGACCAGGTTAGTTTCCCAGCATAAATTTCCATAGTAACTGAGCGTAAACTATATTTAACTTATTTTATGGAACCGAATCAAGTGAAAAAAAGACACACTAACAAAAATAAGTCAGGCTTATTTGGTAAGCTTGCTTTATGAAACAGGCCCGTGCTGTAATTTAAAGTGATGGATAAACTACCAATCAATATCCAATAATCCTTATCTTCATCAAAATGCCTTGTGATGCAGAGAGTGACTCTGAGTGAGAAAAAAAAAAAAAGAATCCAGGCTCTGCCCCTTAATATAATGGGGTCTATTCTCATCCTCTCACCAAGATTCATGGAAATCCATTCAGTAGTTTTTATGTTATCCTGCTGAATAGCCAACAAACAAAGCAGTGAACGGCCTCTCGCACTCCGCTGCTCGTCGGGCTGTGTAAACGTCTAGGCATGCACCTGTCGAGGTGTGTGCCAGCGTCAGCTTCACTATTCTCCTGGAGGTAAACACAGCTCTGTATTAGCATGTATTACGGACACTGAAGGAAGGATTCTGATTTAACTCTTTTTTGTCTACTATGTGGGGGTAGAGAGCACCTAGTAATCTACCTTCTCTTTGACTATCCTGTGATGACCACCCTACATAGAGTAAGTAAAACAAAAATATTTTGTCACAGTAGACATTTTTACATTTACCAGCAGGTGGCACTGTCATTGTAATTGAATATTGTTGTTTCGGTGTCTTCAGGGCAGGACTCTCATTCAACATATGAAGGTTGGGCCAGATTGGAGCATTAACAGAGGAGTTATAATAACTTCCTGTACCAAAATTTGATTCAAAATGGTGGACTTCCTGTTTGGTTTAGGGCATGGCACCAAGAGGCTTTTTGGTAAATCTGTACACAGTCAATATGTCTGCCAAATGTCAGATGTCTAGGTCAAACGTCAACCGGGGGCTGCTTCTTTGAAATTTTCCAGTGGGCACTATAGATTGAGTTTTTCAGTATGTTAAGGCCTCCAAAACATGTTTGTTTGTGCCCAAGAATAATAAAAATCCTTTTAACCCTTAGATGCATAAGTGGGTCAAAAATGACCCGGTGAGGTCGTTTTCTTGCAATATCTTTGTAATGAAAAGTTGTTATCATTTCATATTCCAGCAATTCCTCAAAAAACATGTTTTTGATATCATTTCATTTAAATTTTTAAGTTACTTTTTAAGAAATTGTAATATTTGTATTACTACCCCAAGCTTCCATAAGTGGGTCAAAAATGACCCACATGCATTTCCTATAGAATCTCATGGGAACCTGTGATTCTTATCAATTGTGGCTGTCAGGAATATATTTACTGTGGACCACAAACACTATGTCAGAGGTGTCACCGATCAGGAAGATTATTTTACACAGCAAGACCTGATACATAAAAATATTATCTACATTTTTTACCTCAGAAAAAATTTGATGTCATCAAATTGATATTTTTCAACATACTTGCACATTCATGACTATTGTGTGAAAGAGTATGTGTTATTATTATGTATCATCAAATTAGCCTTCTTTATAGTTAGCTAACACTAGCTAGCTAACTAAGCTAGCTAACATTACTGTATGTATAGTATGTGCACGCGTGTGTGTGGGTTGAGGAGTGTGTGTGTGTGTTTGTGTGCACGCGTGTGTGTTTGTGTGCACGCGTGTGTGTGGGTTGAGGAGTGTGTGTGTGTGTGCACGCGTGCGTGTGTGCATCCTCAGAAAATATTTGATGTCATCAAATTGATATATTTCAACAACATACTTGCACATTCATGACTATTGTGTGAAAGAGTATTATGTATCATCAAATTAGCCTACTTTATAGTTAGCTAACACTAGCTAGCTAACATTACTGTATGTATTGTGTGTGTGTGTGTGTGTGTGTGGGTTGAGGAGAGTGTGTGTGTGTGTGCGTGTGCACGTGCATGTGTGCATTTATTTATATAGCTACATATTGATCGATAGGTTTGCGTGTCATTCAAAACATTCTGTTCCTTTTATGTTTCCTCATCAAGAGTGTCTTCTTCTTTCTTTCAATTATCAAAATGTTCAAAATCTGTTATAAAGTGAAAAATAAACATATTTCAAACATGACATCATTCTTGTGTGGACCAAAATATAATACAAACAATAATACAAATGATTATTCTTAACCAAAATGACAAAAATGGCATAAAAAACATTATATACGGGTCATTTTTGACCCACTTATGGAAGAGTGTAGGGTCCAATCACTCGTGCATCTAAGGGTTGAAAACAATAGATTCCTTGCACCTTCGGTGCTTGGGCCCTAATAAGTTCAGCAATTTTATGTCTTATATGTTATTCATTTGTTATATTTATATTGTCATTTATGGCATGCAAAAGTGATATATATATTATATATTATATTTTTTTAAAACAACAATTGACCATTCCAACTAATGTGGAGGGGTTAGGGTTATGTTACGGTGCCTAAGCAAAATCTTCAGCCAATTGTTTTGAAATACAGTAGCATACGTGGTCAACATAATACATGGTATGATTGGATTTTAAAAACATTATTTACATAATCATCTAGTTATTCATACTAAGATGTCTAGGGAAAATGCAGGATGCCTGGTCAGTAACTGCATACTAAAATTATTTATTTCTGTACAAAATTAGGTTAACTGGAAAGATATAAAGTTATCTGTTATTGGTTTCTCAGGATATATGCTGAGGATTGCATATTTATCTCATGATACACTTGGGAAATAAACAGCAGTTAACATTTCAAAATCTTGAGAAATATTTTTGATATCTTAAAAAAGTTTTTTCAGTTTCATGTTCAATATTAAAAGACATTTTCACATGAAGAAATATAGGTACAACATAAAGTATATTACCATGAAATTGTGAGTTTGTCCAATGCATTAACAATATGATAACATTTAGTTCTGGTAGTTATTTTTTTGAAAAATCATCATAAACAACAGAGAGCTAGCCATGTCATTGGTTGTCAACATAGACTGCAGAAAAGGACATTTTGAAATAATTAAACTTGAAGTAACCTTTTTTTGATCAAGATGAAGATAATCTTTATTGTCCCACAGAGTGAGAAATCTGTTTAGGGCTGTTCGCCCATGCTGCAGCCATAAAAAGACATTTCATACAGAACATAAATAAATAGCAGTTCCAAAATCAAATACACTTCAAATACAAAATATACAAGGTGTTAAATATCAAATGCATCAATGAAAACAGACAATTCCTTTTCATTTACAAATCCCCTACATAAACGATCAGCTGAGGCTTCGTTCACACTGCAGGAAAAATGTGGCCCAGGTCTGATTTTTTGCTCCTATGTGACTTTTTCATGGCAGTGTGAACAAACACAAACCTCATGGAATCTGATCTTTTATTGGATCTTTTGATCCAATTTGGGCCACTTCCATATGTGGTCCTAAATCAGACACCGGTCAGATTTTTTGTAATGTGACCTCAGTCTGAACCATCAGATCAGAATTCAGGCGACTTTGACGTCATCTTCCATCAAATAACTGCAATTATTGTTCGTTATTACCTCCGCCAAGAGAGGAGGTAATGTTTTTGCCAGTGTTGCTTAGTTTGTTGGTTTGTTATTTTGTTTGTGAACAGGATTAAAAAAACAACTAATCAATGGATTTTGATGAAATTTTCAGGAGATGTCGAAAGTGGTCCATGGAAGAATTGATTAGATTTTGGTGGTGATCCGGATCACCGTCTGGATCCAGGAATTTTTTATTTTTTATTATTATATGATTAAACTGCCACACGTACACTTGTAATGTAAAGTGTCTCCATCCTGACAAATGTATCTAATTGATTCATGTCCATATAACAGTTTATGAATTTCAACAAAACATTACCCCATTTTAATATACTTCCTGTTCTCCTGCCTGTGTGTGTGGTTTGGAGTTTTGTGTGTGGAGACGTGCAGTGCGATCACATAGCTGTGTGCATGTGTGTTTTGGTCAAAGCTGCATCTTTCTTGATCAGTGGTAACATTACCCCGTTTTAATGTACTTCCTGTTCTCCTGCCTGTGTTTGTGGCTTTGTAACAACTCTTAAAGTGTTACAAGTGTTAATTATGTTATGGCATTGCAGTTTATTTATGTGAGATTACAATATGAGCAACTAACAGCCACAATAAATAAAGATTTTAGTAAATTGCAAAGATTTTGTTTTCATTTTTCCTGTAAACTTTCTAATGACTTCATTCAGAGGGTTACATCATGGGACTTTTGCTTTGGAGTGAAATGCCAACATGGGGAAACTGAGCAGCCTTGGTGGAGGTCTGCGCTCTCTGAGTGCTTTCTAGTTTATCATGGTATCAATACAAATACTAACTAACTACTAACCAGCCCGGTGCAAAAGAGATATTAATGGGGCTTAGTATCTTTTATTTGGTTGCATTTTTCCCCTCTCTTTAAGCTTTATGTATCTGTAGAAAAATAATAAAGACAAAATTATTATAAGACAATCAGCTGTTGTTTCAGAACCATAGACAGTGCTATTTGTTGTGTGGAGGTGCCATGCTGTCCACAGTACTGAGATGGAGCTGAGGGATAAACAGACAGACTTCACCCTGGCACCAGAACTGTTACTAGCTGATCATTATTTATTTATTTATTTAATTTTTATTATTATTATTACTATTATCTGCTTTATTTCGTTGCTGCTTGTGTGAATGATGTTCAGATTTAGTGTCCTGGCAGTGTGTTGTGTGCGTGGTAGCATGGACATTTAGACCCAGCAGCTTGGGTGGAATCTGTGGAGAAGCCTTTTGCATCCTGATTGCATTGTTTGTGTTTTACGGCATTTATGCTTGCTTGGTAGTCATGTGAGTAAATGTGACTGAATGTTTCTGTGGTAATGACACTGATTTAGGCAATGCTATGTCTATTTGTGATGCAGTATCCTGTCATAGTGTCATGGTGACGTTATTCTGAGGCGGTTTAATTGCGGGAGGATAGCACTGAAGGCCTAGGTGTAAAATAGGTGGCCCGCTACTGCACTATACAAACGCTTCAAGGGTTAAACAGTGTATGCTCTTGAGATGAGTCAAATGATGTGTCAGAATTAAGCAAAGGAGAGAGGTGTTGAATTTGAGTTACTACTCTTAGTTGAGATGGAGGAATGCTTAATGGCACTCAGTGGAGCGCATATCTTCACCAAGGCCCAACAGTTCTACAAGTCTTACGTACACTAGATCTGGATCCCCACTAAAAATCATTAAATACATCAAACTCATCTAAATATATGACTCTAAAATCCATTATGTCAGCTATTAGTTGTTTCTAGTCCAATTTGCTACTGTGTAGTAGCTATGTAATGATCATCCCCTACAAATACATATTTCAACCAGCAGATCTGATCATTATGTGGATCTGCAGCACATTAAACACACTAGTAGTGAGCGACAGAGAGCAATCAACTTTACAACCTAAACACTACAATTATGTGAAGAAAAGAAAAAAAAGGTGTATTGCAATCTATAAGATTTTCAACAAGCCGTTGCTATTCGGAAATTAGTTGAACCAAGCATTATCCTGACTTTCCTTTAAGTGTAGTCATGGAATAACCCTTTAATAACATAAACAGCAGACTTAACCTGGAATTAACAGCTGAATCAGTATTAAGTCATATTCATTACCAATGAAATAGAGGAGAGATAAATAAAAAAAATAATTAAAAAAAGAACAGAGTATGATATTATGCAAATATGCAAACTCTCCAGATTTGTTGGATATAAATACTACTTCCTGCATTGAAGAAAAAAGGAATAACGAAAAAATAATAACATATTAGCCAGTCTACCACATATCTGTACTCACGTGAAACCATAGGGACATGATGTGATGATGTTTCAAAATCAAAACAAATTATCAAAGGTCCACATGTCCCTTTAAGACGCTGGCCTTATCGTTCTCAAGTCCAGGAAGGTATATTATATCACACTGTACAATTCCGTCTAATTGACCGTCAGTAATCATTCCAGTGCTACCTCTGATGTCCACACAGGGACTACACCACCAAAGTTAATCGTCACTGGTTAGGTGCTGGTTAAAGAAACGCTCTGCGTCTTCTGCATTGTTCCACCGGCGTTTTCTGTCAGCAGGATTAAACAATAAGTTACCAGACGGATTCTCATGAATCGTGATGGGAGGGTTGGGCATGTTGCAGGGGAGAACCCATTCAATTTTGCGCAAAAACAGCTGAACCAATTTCCACTAAACTTTGTGGAGGCGTGGGGCGTATGCCAGGCGAGCAAAACAAACATGGGTAGGATAGTCTGGCCTCAGAGCAGGGATGTACTCTACGAACTACCGTTCTAGGTAATTCTCTGTGAAGCACAGGTTTAAAGCTTGTGCGTGTCCATGTTAGTTTGTCTGGTAACCGAGGGTTTTGCTGTGGTTTCACTTTGAGCTGGGAGCATGAGGCTTTCAGGCAGTCGCAGACTGGACCTGCGGGTTTTCTGCTGTGGTTTCAGATTGTCTGGTGCTTTCCTCTGTGTTTACTGTAGGCTCAGAGGAGACAAACTTGTTGACAATGGAAACAGGTGATGGGCGGTGGCTGAAACCCTTCTCTTCCACAGGAGCGTACCGCCTGATGACACATCTGAAAACCTGCTTCCATATGATGTACATGAGCTCCACGACATTCAGAGTGATACATAGAATGGAGGTGCAGACCATGATGTAGATGAAGATCTTTTTCTCCGTGGCTTTGGCGATGTAGCAGTCCACCGTGTTTGGACAGGGAATCTGGCTGCATGGGAGTAGGATGGGCACCTCAAAGCCGTTGTACAGGAAGAAGAAAGCAAACAGAAAGCCCACCTCGAATACTGTCTTGAAGACCAGGCTGATGATGTAGGTGCAGAACAGACCTCCATCAATGCTGCCTTTGTCCTGGTACAGTTTATGCTTGTGTTTGGCCTCACGGTGCTCCCTGTAGGTCACATGCAGAGTCACCAACAGGGATGGGGTTGACACCATGATGAGCTGCAAAGCCCAGAGGCTCACCTGTGAAATGGGGAAGAAGAAGTCGAAGCAGGCATTCTCACAGCCGGGCTGCTGGGTATTGCATATAAAGTCCTTCTGCTCATCCTTCCATACCTGCTCTGCCGATGTTACATACACCAAGATCCTGGAGAGAAAGACCACAGACAGCCAGATGCGCCCGATCACTGTCGAGTATTTGTTCACCCCACTGAGGATGTTCTCCAAAAAGCCCCAGTTCATCCTCCTCTGAGTGTCCTGTCTGGGAATAAACCAACGGCAGAAGCTGTATATTTGAGAAAATTGTTGTCCATAGAAATATAATATACCAGTGGTTTTTACCTATTTAACCAATTACACATACACACACATATATATATATATATATATATATAAAATATAAAACCCTGATAACAAGTCAGGTATATTATTTGTGGTTTTGGAGAAAGTACTGGTGCTGCAATACAACTGGAACAAAATGACAAAAAAATAATAAGTAGCTTAAACCTTCAAACAGCTATCAACATGTTGTTTAAACACTAACACAATAATATACAACTACAACACATCTTCTTTGTAGCATCCATGTTGTTCCCACATTACGACTTAAAAGCTCATGAACTCCATAAATGGGATCATCTGAGCAGCATGTGAATACACCATGATTCAGCAGAATTTTATTTGACATAGGTAGCCTATGTAAAGTAAATTATGAATAATTTGTAATAAATGAGCTATAAATCAAAAAGGTATGTAAATTAACACAAACCAACACAAGGACCGTTTCCAGCTTTAGCTGGTCGGATATCAAATTCACACGAATGTAGTGGGGTTACAGATTCTACCTGGAGAGACACCCAGGGTGTTCTTCAGTGTCCCCTCAGGATTCTGTGACATGACTAGGATCTTAATATGTGTTGTCGTTATGTAATGCTCATGTCTGTTTGTGTACAAGATATCTCAACTGGTTATTAACAGATTTCAGTGAACTTTTCTGGAGAGATGGGCCTAGAGCCAAGGAAGCATTGACTGGAATTAAAATCGTGAGATAGGGCATATTTTGACAATTCTGTGAATTTCTCAATAGTAATAACAATAAGCAACAAGGGTCATTATATAAAATAAGGATATTTCATCGACTAATATCTATAAGTGTGTGATTTGTGGTTCTGTGACAAAAACGTATGCAGATGCTCCCAGTCAACAAATAAATAATCTTCTACATGAAACAATTCATGAAATGAATACAACCAATAAAATAACACATAAAACAACAGTTGTTGTAAGAATAATGGATAGCAGTAGCACATAAAAGTAACATGTAAAATGGGTTACAGATCAAATATATCACTTATTATAAATTAAGCAAAGACCACACAGTAAAGATACATTTTGAGAGAAAGTTTAAAAGCTTCCAGTGATATTTCTATTCAAAGTTCTTCCAGTGAGCCATTCCAGAGGGTAGGGGCCCTAACAACAAAAGCTCTGTCACCCTTGGTCTCCAGCTTTGACTGGGGATAACATGGCCTTATCAGAAGATCTTATGGGCTAGTGAGTAATGATTTAGAAGCTTAGCCAGATATCTCCATATCTACCATGCAGAGCCAAGTCAAGATTAATATTTTAAAAATCAGTTTGAAAATGGACAGACAGCCAGTGAAGGGAATCTAAAATAGGGAAGGTAGGATCATGCTATGGTGATTTAGTTCGAAGTCTAGTGCCTGAAGCCATGCAATCATGGTTGGGCCAAGACATGTAAACACTGTATTACAATAATGCAGATGGAAAGTAATAAATACATGAATCACTCTGTGAAGATCATTAAAAAAATAATTCTCGATATATTTCACAGGCTGGGCTAGCCTATCAACATGGAAGTCAAGAGAGGTTCTGGTAAAAATGATGACCGCAGGGTTGATACCACAGAAGCCAGAGAACCAAGAGCAGGCAGAACATGGCCATGAGCTCCAGCCTGTAATGTGTATTTCTATGTTGGAGTTAAGCTGAAGAAAATTTGCTGCCATCCAATCTTTAACTGTTGCTAGGCAGTTATGCAGGCGTGAGAACTCAGATGGTTTGCAGGACAAATACAGCTGAGTATCGCCTGCATGACAATGAAATGATATATTATGCTGTTTAATAATTTGGCCCAAAGAAAGTAAATAAAAAGAATTGAATTGGTCCTAAAATGGAGCCTTGCATCATCACATACTGAGACAAGAGAACCACTGGAGGACAGTTCCAGAGATACCAACCCATGTTCTCAACCTTTAAATAATGACGTTATGATCCACTGTATCAAACGTAAGGCTAAGGTCAAGGAGAAACACTACAGAGCATTCACCTGGTTTTGGATGGTCAGTTATTTGGATGGAGTTAGCATGGTCTAATATTATTCCTGTGTATTTATAACACTCAGTTATACCGAATAACAATATCAAATATGCATTACAAATGTCTGTGGGGTTCCATAGAGAGCTTTCGAGGGTGGGTCACAGGAAATCTAGATACATTCCTGTGATACCATGTAACTACATACCATGCAATACATTAAAATTCATTCAAATGAAATATTGGTAGAACATGTTGATATTATGTCATAGTTCTAATGATAGAAGAAGTGTCTGGACAAAATCCAAAGTTAAAATGTGCACTTTTTCACTGCGTACTTAACTTATTACATCCCACTAAAATACCAAATCATTCCTAAGAGAAGTGGAGATGCCAGATAAAACTTACCGCCGGTTGTCAGGAGATTTCTCTGCAGATAACAGCAGGTGGTGTTGAGACTGTGCTGCGTGTCCTCCGCTGTACACCTGCAGGGCACAGGTCTGTGCCACACCTTATCCAAACACACTGGTTGCAAACAGCAGCAGCACTGTCTGTTAGCAGCTGTATCACACACCGGTTGTTTTCCTCTGCAAACTACTAGAGAGGGTGTATCAGGTTCCTTGCTCCAGACGTCCTGCTGAATATGCAAGTATGGCGTGGAGCGTTTGTGTACACAGACATCACCATGGAGCAGTCTAATGCAAATAATATGTGGTGCCTGACCTGTCAGGATGGTGGGGGAGGAGAACACGGAAAGAACATCAAATACACACACTGTCAGCTTATTCTCCCACATTAACTGACACACGGAACTTTAACGAGAGTCACATCATGTTACACTGCTGATCAATAATACATGTGACTCCAGGCAGGAGCCTCTTATTTCAAGTTTTTGCCTGCACTCATAAAATCCTAAATGCTAGAGTGGCCTCTCATAATTGTTCATATATTTTTGTGTTGCTTGTATGCAATAACAGAGATGACAACTGCTGACCACATGAAGCATGTATAGAGTGATAAATAGAATTTGATATACTGTACATTACATTTTAATCGTGTGGTCTTCCCATCATATACCGTTATCTTTACATGCTGCATGATGCCCCGCCCTGAAGACATCCACATGTCAAAATTTAGTTTTTGTCTAGCGCCACCTGCTGACAACAGGAAATGTCATATTTGATACTTTTATGTCCTCCTATTTGCCTGTTCACCGTATTGACATCAAATTAAGTCAGAATAGCTTTAAGATCTTCATGATGCTTTAATGTGAATATGGTCCGCTGCTGGTGAATCCGTGGCAATGTGGTGAAGGATGATGCTTCACCATGATACAGGAAGTATGTTAATGCTCCAATCTGGTCCAAACTTCATATGTTGAACATGAGTCCAGCCCTGAAGACAGCTATACAACAATATTCAGTTACAGTGACAGTGTCGCCTGCTGGAAACAGTAAGTATGTGTTGAGTGACAAATAGCAGTTGATTTACTTTTTTTTTTTCAGCAAATCAAAGTTAGTTGAAGTTTATTATATATATTACAACTTATTATATATAAGTTGTGTATATTAGATTTTTAGTTGCTCATATAGTTAGATGACCATTTTGACCCACCCACTGCCTAAATGTGAATATACATCTTTTCTTCTCTGTTTTGGTCCTCCTTGCAGGTGCAGCTCCTTCATTCATTCTGATTAGAACACTGTTGATAAGAAGGTTCCAGCACAAAAACTCATTTGCTGCAAAGCAACATCTTCCAGCAAGGTGTTTCATTGACCAATCAAATGTGTACGAGAACACAGTCTGGATTGATCACCTTTTTTTTCTCTTTTAAATCTGTCTGCATAAATATTTATGGTTTATCCCAGAGTTGGTAAAAAACATTATTTTTAAATTAAATGCAGTTTGATCTTGCAGCAGATAAGTGTTATTTCTGTGTATGTGACCTACACCAGTCCTCTTTGAACAACTAGCCTACTACGTTTTATTTGGAACTAATACCTGTCTCTCATCAAAGAGGCTGTTGATCCACCATGTGTGAAACACACAGTCAAAACAAGACAGACAAGGACAAAGGGACAGGCAGTACAGAAAAGACATGATGATGATGATAGTGGTTTATATTCAAACACCCCCAGCCAGCCCAGAACCTAAAGAGTCCCAAGAACCACCGAGCGGTGATGTTGGCCACAAACACTGGCTCAGCAGCCATTGGTGGCCCAATTAACACTGAAGATCAGGTCTCAGTGGTTGCTGGAGTGTTGGGTCAGGCTGAAGCAGCAAGACCCCAACCAGTGCAGTATACCTATGGATGACACATAGGTAACAAGAGGGGAGAATGTTCAATATAGGTGACTATGTTTGACATAAGTCTTCACTCCAAGCACAATTTCCATGATTTTGTCTCAAGTCTTGACTTGTCTCAAGTTTAAGCTTAAGAGTAAGCAAACATCTTCCCATCTTAAGTTACACTTAGTTTAATTTAGTCATCTTTTCTTTTATTTCATTTGATGTCCTTGAAAAGCAATCTTAAACTCTTAACAGTCAATATTCAAGGTCTAAGAGACAACCTAAAAAGAAAAGCCATGTTTCTTTATTGCAGAAATAAAAATCCTCAATGTATATTCCTCCAGGAAACGCACTCAAATGATTTGGATGAGAAATGTTTGTCAACTCAAAGGGCAGATAAAATCCTCTTTTCTCATGGTACATCCAGAGCTGCAGGAGTAGCAATTTTGTTTAATAATTGTCCAGGGAAAATAGGAACAACTAAACTTAGTAAGGATGGTCATTTGATTTTCTGTGTGTTACATATAGAAGATTCCTCTCATTCTGGGAAATATTCATAATGCAGAAAAGAAATCTTTTTGAATGTCACTGGTTAACTTTTGCAATGACTTATGTCTCCATGACACCTGCAGATAAAACCATCCACATCTTAGACTGTTCTCCTGGTTTAAACCAGACAACTCGAGTACATCTAGATTAGATTATTGGTTAGTGGCAAATACAATGCTTAATCAAATATCAAATTGTGACATATCTGCTACACCTCTCCCTGATCAATAACTAACTATCTTATATAGTCTGTAAGGAGAAAAAGATCCTGGAAATTCAATGCCGATCTTCTAAAATACGATGATTTTTGTTCTAGAATAAAAGAACTGAAGACACTCCACAGGATGCATCCATCGGATCATATACTCAGTGGGAGTCCTTGAAATACAAAATTTGTCAATATTCAATCACCTATAGCAAATGTATCCAAAATATAAACAATTTGGAAGAAGAAAATATGGTAAAAAAAATACATTTGATGACATAGTAAAAGAAATACATTTGATGACATAGTAAAAGAAATACATTTGATTACCACCAAATATATCAGTGAATAATAAAATAAAACTCTCCTCCTTGCAATCCAAACTTGGTAAAATGTATGAAAGAAAAGCTCTTGGGTCAAACATCTGATCAAGACTGAAATGGATTGAAGGAGAGAAAAATTTGGTTTATTTCTGCAGACAGGAAAAAAGACGACAAGAGAGAAATTCTATCAAAACTCTTCTGATAAATGGTGTGGAATTTTTAGGTCCTACATTAATTGCAAAAGAAATTAGTGCATTCTGTCAAAATGTATATAGCTCATCCTTTTCTTTAAATGACTCTGAATTTCTTTTATAAAATGACAGAATTTATTCCACAAATTGACAGTGCTTTTAAAGATGAATGTGATGAGGATTTTACCACAGAGGAGCTAGATAAAGCAGTCATGTGACTTAAACTGGATAAATCTGATGGGCTGACAGCTAACTTTTATCAACATTTTTGGACCTTGTTGAGAAATCCTCTTTTCCAAGCCTTTAAAGAAGCTACATCAAACTTCCTGCTTCCAACCAGCATGAAATACAAGGTATCATAACACTCATTACAACCAGGATTGGATGGAAAAAAATATTTGTCTGTAACACATCTGATGGACGACCAGGGACACTGGTTATCCCGAGAAAATTTCAGGTCAAAATTCAATGTAGTATGCACCCGTGCTCAATTTGATAAAGTATTCAAAGCGATGCCTGTTTCAGTCCAGCAGTTAGTTCGAAACATAGACAAACAATCATGTGTAATAGAATTACCTGGTCTTAAGTCTTTTAAATTTGATGGTCAAGAATTCTTAACTGGAGTGAATTCAAACAAATTGATTCGTAATCATCTGACCAACATATTGTTTCCAATACAACCAAATAGAAATTCAATCACTCAGCTATTCTCTGAGTCAGATGTTAAACAATGGAGAACTAACTATATTACTTACCCTCTAACCCCAAAGACAAAAGAAGTCCAATTCAAAATTTTAAATAATATTTACCCATCTAACGAGCTGCTAAGAATTAGGTTTAATATTGAAGAAAATACCTGCTGATTTTGTGATGTTGAAACTGAAACTACTGATCAACCAAAATCTTACTACCTGCTCTTCTCACAAGAGAAAACATTGTGTTTGGCATCCACATGAAGGATAGCAACACTGATTTGAAGGTGAACAACCTCACACTCCTAGCAAAAGTCTTCACCACACATGCAAATGGAGAAAAATGAAAAATGAAGCCTTTGATCTCTGTTTTAATGAAAAGGGATACATGCAAAGTCTCTCCTCGGAGTTTATAATGAACTGAAAATATTTGACTTTTGTGTTGTCATTATTATTATTATTATTTAATTTATATATTTATTTTTATTTTATTTTATTTTTTATTCATATCTTGTACATCCTTTTTTATATTTGTCTTGTTCTCACTTTTACTGTTTGTAGTTTAGTTTATACTTTAACAGAATGTGCCTTAATTGTTTAATTAACTGTTTACTGTTGTGAGAATTGTCATGTTTTAATAAACAATTTTTGGAAAAAACAAACAAGAAAGCTGTCTATGGGTAGCAATTTAGAGGCTAAAATATTTGACACTATCAATTTAATCATTATTTTGGGTAAATACCACATCCACTCATGTAAATGGAATGGAAGAAACCCCTCCTTCACAGTATTTATGCATAGTTTCGCAAATTACTTTAAATCACTCAAAGAAATTAAAAATAAGAATAGAAAAATTGATAAAATCTTTAATTTAATTTATAAGGCCTTGCTTTAAAAAAAATCAGTCAACACCTTGCTCTTCTGTGCTCCTTCAAAATGTGCTTTTTTCTTTTTTGTTTTGTTTTGTTTGGTAGTATGTGTGTGCTTTGCTTTTATTTCAAATTTTCTTTATGAATTGTCCACCATTGAGGTCATAATTCTGACCCTAAATTTGTAAATTGTTCCCCTTATTCGTTTTGTACATTGTATTACGTTTAAAGTTTTTTTTTTTTAAAGTCTATGGGTAGCAGCCGTAGAGGTAAAAAAAAAAAATTTCCTAGGACCCCAGCAGCTCTACTGTGCTGGCCCCGTTGTGCCTGTTCAAAATCCCTTTGACGACTGAAGTCAAAAAGAGACTTTGTATATTTGTCCCCGTTGTGTATAGAAGGCTCTCTCGTTGCGAATTTGGCCAATGGGCCGGTAAATGGTGACCACTGCCATAGAACATAGACATGCTATGGACAAGTAAGCCGTCCTTCTCTGTGACCAATCAAAAAACTTGTAAGAGGTGGTGTCACAACCCTTCTACCAGAGATATTCAATGGCAGCCACTGTTGTAAACCCCATTTCAATGTTTTTAAAAAAGAATTGGAACTGTACATTAAAAATATATCCAAATCCAAAAACAAAAAGGCTATTAAAACGTTCAGACTTTGTTCCCATTTCAATGTTTTTATTTAAGTTACTATTTATTTACAATAACCCCTGGCATGCTTCTGTATTTTGGCATTTCATTTATTTGTTTATATTAATTTCATGTTTATTTGCTTTTTATTTAATTTATCTTTTTATTTCCTTTATATTTGTATTGTTCATATATGTTTATGTATTGTCACTCTTATTGTTATATGTATTGGTTTACTTATTTGTATTGATTATAATTATAGAACAAAGTTCTATTTTTAAAAAATAGCAGCCACTGTTTATCTATATGTTTATAAAGTATTTTTGTCAATGTTTGTAAATGACATTTACAATAAAGTTTATTAAAAAAAACTGGGGAAAAATAGCAGCCACGTCCTTACGTCATTACGTTTTAACAGTACGTTGCGCGCGGGAGTTTTGGGTATCGAACAGTCAAGTCTGAGGTAAACAAGAAGTCGGGAGGGAGTCCTACCACTAATTATTTGCCAACATACGAGAAGAAATAGGCAAGCCATAAGTTGTAACTTACATTGACCTTGTCTCGCTACAGTCTTCGATATTGAAGTATTGTCAAGCTTGACGGGTAACTAACGATTGCTCCATTGCTGAAATGAATTAACCGATGTAAAGCTGCGCTAATGCTAATACGCTAACAGCTTAAGTAACACCAAATGTGACAACATGCTAGTGAGACTTAACACAAAGCTGTTTCAGGACGTAACATACCAATCTGAAACTAACGTTAATAGTTGGCCGTCTTTTATTGTTCTCGTCACGTTAGTTATTTGCAAATACTCTCTAAAATTGCTAATTTTAGTCTATTAAGTTAATGGTAGTCACTACAGTCTGGCTGAAAGTTGTCTAATTTTTCAAATGTGTACGAAAGCTGTGTAACGAAATCGATGTTATTATTGCTCACTGAAGTTATAAGCGTTGTTGGATGCTTCTTATATTATTTAAATTATTTTAACTAATGGCGTCGTCATACAGTAACAATATTTGCATTTTATGTAGGTAAATCTACCACACAAAGCTGTACCTGTCACAGAACTTGTCCTTTTCCTCTCTGGCCAGGTTTTTACACTCAGACCATGGCTATGGGGAGCGAGGCCAGGGTGCAAGCAGAGGTCGAGGAGGAAGAAAACTTTGGGCCACAGCTACTGTGCAGGCTGGAGGTATTTTTCTGAAGCACAGTTTATTCCTTATTTGACACACTGAATATTGAGTTATTTGAGGTAGTTTCCTGTTGGGTAATCATGCTGGGTCATCACTTTCACATTTTATTTCCTAATTATAACTTTCTAGCAATAAGACTTGCCTCACTATAGAAATAGTTTTGATAAATTTACATCTCAGTCTCATGTCTAAAGGAGCGCCTGAGTCAGTTTTCATGTAAAAGTCATGATATAAATCTGAGCCAGTTCAGACGCGATTTCCATATCCCTCCTCAGTGATCCGATCGAGAATGGACACCTCTAAGTACAGGACACATGGAGGACACATTTAAGATCAAATCACTCAGATAAAACCCAGACATTCTTTTATCAGTGTGAGCGCAATATTGAGGGATTGCCTACTAGGGTTGCAGCAAATATTGGCCTCACATAAAATTTTATGGTTCATACCATGAATATTTGCTTGTTACCAGTTTTATCAAAAACCATGCACTGATAATCTCCACTACTCTTCGACTGCTTGTCATACAGCACATGGGCACCGCTTACACAAAGCAGAGAAAATGGCAGAGCAAAGCCATTTAAATGTCCATCATAAAATGAGCTACTCTCAACCGGGATCGTACGGGTACTTTGACCTACGTCTCTACTTTTTCAAGATGCGTCAGTGAAAACAAGGGTCTACAAGTTGTAGTATCCTTGAACAAGATAATGAACCCCAGTTTGCTCCCTGGGCGCCGTAAAGGCAGCCCACTGCTCCTCAGGGATGGGTCAATGCAGAGAAAGAATTTCCCCATGGGGACAATAAAGTATAGCTTAACCATACCGTGGTCCAGAGCTTGTTAGTGGGGTTAGGGTCCATGCCCCAAATGATTAAGTGAAATGATTAAGTGAAAGTCTATAAACATTATTTATTTCATCTTTGTGTTTGAGTTTGCATCATTTTTGGTTTGAATTATGTGCTCAAACAATATAGAAACATAAGATGTGTTACAATAATATAGTCAGACAATAATCATATGTTATTATTTGTGTTGTTATATTGATCCTATAGGTTTGTGTTGTTATATTGAGCCTATAGGTTTGTGTTGTTATATTGAGCCTTTAGGTTTGTGTTGTTGTTATATTGAGCCTATAGGTTTGTGTTGTTATACGGAGCCTATAGGTTTGTGTTGTTGTTGTATTGAGTCTATAGGTTTGTGTTGTTGTTATATTTAGCCTATAGGTTTGTGTTGTTATATTGAGCCTATAGGTTTGTGTTGTTGTTATATTGAGCCTATAGGTTTGTGTTGTTGTTATATTTAGCCTATAGGTTTGTGTTGTTGTTATATTTAGCCTATAGGTTTGTGTTGTTATATTGAGCCTATAGGTTTGTGTTGTTGTTATATTGAGCCTATAGGTTTGTGTTGTTGTTATATTGAGTCTATAGGTTTGTGATGTTGTTATATTGAGTCTATAGGTTTGTGTTGTTGTTATATTGAGCCTATAGGTTTGTGTTGTTATATTGAGCCTATAGGTTTGTGTTGTTATATTGAGCCTATAGGTTTGTGTTGTTGTTATATTGAGCCTATAGGTTTGTGTTGTTGTTATATTGAGCCTATAGGTTTGTGTTGTTATATTGAGCCTATAGGTTTGTGTTGTTGTTATATTGAGCCTATAGGTTTGTGTTGTTGTTATATTGAGCCTATAGGTTTGTGTTGTTGTTATATTGAGCCTATAGGTTTGTGTTGTTATATTGAGCCTATAGGTTTGTGTTGTTGTTATATTGAGCCTATAGGTTTGTGTTGTTGTTATATTGAGCCTATAGGTTTGTGTTGTTATATTGAGCCTATAGGTTTGTGTTGTTGTTATATTGAGCCTATAGGTTTGTGTTGTTGTTATATTGAGCCTATAGGTTTGTGTTGTTATATGGAGCCTATAGGTTTGTGTTGTTATATTGAGCCTATAGGTTTGTGTTGTTATATGGAGCCTATAGGTTTGTGTTGTTATATTGAGCCTATAGGTTTGTGTTGTTGTTGTATTGAGTCTATAGGTTTGTGTTGTTATATGGAGCCTATATGTTTGTGTTGTTGTTATATTGAGCCTATAGGTTTGTGTTGTTGTTATATTGAGCCTATAGGTTTGTGTTGTTGTTATATTGAGCCTATAGGTTTGTGTTGTTATATGGAGCCTATAGGTTTGTGTTGTTATATTGAGCCTATAGGTTTGTGTTGTTGTTATATTGAGCCTATAGGTTTGTGTTGTTATATGGAGCCTATAGGTTTGTGTTGTTGTTATATTGAGCCTATAGGTTTGTGTTTTTGTTACATTGAGCCTTTAGGTTTGTGTTGTTGTTATATTGAGCCTATAGGTTTGTGTTGTTGTTATATTGAGCCTATAGGTTTGTGTTGTTGTTACATTGAGCCTATAGGTTTGTGTGTTGTTGTATATTTATATGTAAATGTTACTGGCCACTGATTGGTAAATATTACAGTGAAATTAAAAATAAATATGGTGACGTCATTTTAACATGCATTTAAACCCTTTACACAAACTGAATTTAAAGAAAAGCATTTAAACTTTAGTTGAAGTTTACCAGTCTGACATCAGATGGATGAATGAATTCATGAACTCAGGCGAACCAGCCGACATCATAGCCACTGTTTAACATAACGACCACACAGGAGAAATTAGTCAGCTGATGTCTGGAGGAGAAGGTTATTAAACCACCTACAGTCCACTAGTTAACTTCTGTAGTTACTATGTCGTTACGGTGGATTCAGCTTCCTGTCGGGTTTGTTGACATCATCAGAGAACCACCTTGTTGAACAAAGAGTCACGACAAGTAAGGACAAGATCATTCACTCCACCCACCCCAACACAGCGCCATTCAGAACAGCACAGAGTCAAAACGGCCAAACACAAACAATTATTTTAGAATTATTTTCAAATAATGACTATTTGACGATATGTTGCATATAAAAAATGTTTTCTGGCCTGTTGTTGGCCTGGCAGGGGGTCTCGTTGGCCTGGCGGCCCGTCAGCCAATGAGGTATTTATTTGTGTTTTACTTTGGGCATGCTATTGTTTGTTTATGCTATGCCAACATGATTTGCATTTTCTGGTTTATACTGCCTGTAGTTTTCACAGTGGATTTGGATTATTAGAAGCTTTCCAATAAACCAGTAGCAAGAAAGCCACTTGTGTCTGTCTGTGCTTAGAGGGAACTACACTAGTAATGCAGTCTAGGTCCAAGAGTATGAACAGAAGAGCAGCTAATATGTGTAACAAAACTTTATTACCAGGACTTTCAATCAAGTAGCAGTAAATATCACCATGCTCTACATCTTTCCATGTATTAGCAGGATGTTTGTATGGGCAAAGCTCCAGACCTGCAGCCATGGCTGTGTGATGTAGTTTTGCATCATACTGTGGTATTTTCTGAGATGGTTATCATACCGTAAATATCTCACACCGTTGCAATCCTCTGCTCCAATGTCTGTTGTTCCAATGTCTCTGCATGCAGCAATGTGGAATCAGTGCCAGTGACATCAAGAAGCTTGAGGACGCAGGTTTCCACACCATTGAGGCAGTGGCCTACGCACCCAAGAAGGAGCTACTCAACATCAAGGGCATCAGTGAGGCCAAAGCTGACAAAATTCTAGTAAGGAACAGCAGACCTCTTATTCAGAGTGATTCATGACTTCTGCATTTTACCTTCTTGTGAGAAGGAAAATGGATGTGGGGATATTTTATATAGCTTGTATTTTATATTAGGCACACATTTTTTGATAAGGCAGTTTGTGTAATCAGTGAAAGACAGTAAGTCTCCAAAGCCACCCAGAAACAAATTTGTGAATAAGCATTTGTAGAATCATGTCTTTTTATTAATTTTCTTTCATTTTCCTGCCCCCTCAGGCTGAAGCTGCCAAACTTGTGCCCATGGGTTTCACCACAGCGACAGAATTCCACCAGAGGAGAGCAGAGATCATCCAGATCTCCACAGGCTCCAAGGAGCTCGACAAGCTCCTGCAGGGTTTGTACCAGGACTGTTGGACCCAGTCTCAGAAGTCAAATATATCATCATTTTGTAGCTCATAAACTAGCTTCACTACTAAACTATACACATGTCAAACGTATTATGTAGTTGTGCCTTTTATTTATTATAGATTTTTTTACATTTAGATTTTTCTACAAATCTTACTTTTTGATTTTTCCTATGAAAGATGAATTTAAGGTGATTCTTAATGTTGGTTGTCTTCTCCATAGCATATACATAAAAATATACACGACTCCAGACTCACCAAAGGAATGGAGTATATGTCATACACGGACGTATTTATTGTACATTTTTCTGCAGGGGTCGGGGAGATATGTCATCTTCACATGACTCTTGTATACAAATGTGTTGGCTAATGTGAGCAAATCTCATTTTAACCTCAAGCCCTGGGTGTGTCGGGAGCGATGAGATGAAGAGCTTGTGTAGTGAGAGAAAAAACCCTAAAGAACACATTGGATGATAAAAGCACAACACTGCAGGAATAGTGATTTTAATTCAGTGAAAATGACAATGGATCGGTGGTCAAATCCATGACAATGTGTGTTTGGATGCATTCCAAAAGATTTAATAAAGATATGTCAAAATTTAGGCTCAGGCGCCCCCACAACTATATATGTCTTATATTGGTGTGGCAGGGACAACATGTCATATGTAATAAAATTGTAAGCTAGTGTCATGAAATAGTTGTAGTTGTAGCTTTGGCCTCTTTGGTTCAGATAATGATCCTAAATCATACATATTTCTAATTATTAGTTTACTATGCATTTTTTACATTGACACCTGTTGTAGGGCTTCACAACATCAATATGTGCCCAGGTGCAACAGCCATATTGCAGGACACAGAATGTCAAGTCAGGTAAATTAACCCAAATACAAATAGAAAAATCACAAAATACATTCTGTACATTTTCCATGACCGATGTACAAGAAAAGTCAGTTTATCTTTTTAGTCTGTTAATAGATAGAAGTATACATATTAACATTGTTAGAAATGGCCATTTTATTTATATAGTACATTTCATATACATATTTATTTATTTTATTTGACTTGGTTCCATCTAGACAACTTTTATAATTAAAAAGTCTTCTTAGAGATTCAACATTAAGTAGTGCAAATTTCAGAGTGCAGGATGTAATCACAGGGTCAGATGGAGAAGGCTCGATATGAACAAGACATGGTCGCAGGTGACAGGTTCTCACCCCTTGATGATAACTGCCCTTGATTGCTTGCTGCTTATTTTTTCTGTGTTTTATAATGACAGGGGTTTGACAATAGAAAGAGAACTTTTGGCCCGTCTGACCTTCCATACACGGGGAACTAGCCTCACATGCAGCAAACGGGACAGGTGAAAGAGCTGGGGTGGTTACTTCCAGGGGAAATCAGTAGGCGGGGTTGATGCAGGGATCGGTGTCCTGTGATGAGACGGGAAAGAGACACAGGGGTTTCATAATGGATTTTAGCTCTGTAAACAGTCATGAAAGGAAATGGTAGATTACATGTAAATAACTCAACTGTGACACACAAGTCCAATTGTAAAGTTTATCATGAAATGGGTTGCTTTACCAAAAATAACTCTCCACCCTTCACTCCCCACTTGCTGGTGTCCATGCTGGTGTCAGAGAAAGTGGAGGGA
Source organism: Chaunax sp. Z400 (assembly GCA_037577475.1). NCBI lineage: Eukaryota > Metazoa > Chordata > Actinopteri > Lophiiformes > Chaunacidae > Chaunax > Chaunax sp. Z400. Next base: position 22,861,914 of record CM075202.1, on the reverse strand, counting down.
TGGAAGAGGACTAAACCAACCGTGGGAGAAGTAGGAGGGGTGGATGTGTGTTGTTAGAAGAGGATAGGCTTTTTAAGCTCTCAAAGTGATGATAGTTATCTTTAACTGTGTATCTGTACATGAGTAACACACTGCATGTATATGATGAAATGTCTGATATCTTTTAGTATCGTCCCAATCACATTTTTCCAATATCATACAGTCGTGACTTACAGCTGATTGCTTATTGAAAAACTCCTGAAAATGTTCAACTGAGAAAAATCCTGCATCCCTATCTGGATCTGCTTTAGAATCGAATCAATTCCTCCTTAGCCCCAGGCCCACCTCTCCAAAAAATGTCACTGAAATCTGTTCATCAATGTTTGAGATATCTTGTACCTTCTACAGGCAGTAGAGCAGTCATGCACTCATCAGAAGGTCGGTGGTTCGACCCCTGTAGGCTGCAGGTCAAAACACTGAACATTAAACTGTTTAGTGACACATTTCTGTATGCTCCATATGAGCAGGTGGTGCTTTGCATAGTAGCCTCTACCACAACTGTATGAATGTGTGTGTGAATACTGGTGTGTGGTGTAAAGCCTGTCAGACTAGAAAGGTGCTTTATGAGTACAGTACATTGACAGACAGACAAACATGGGTGATCACAGAACCTCTGTTGGCAGAGGTAAAAGCAGCTGTCACCTGTTGGTACCTCCACATGTTTACAGGTAATGCTGATGCAAAACAACCACATAGGACACGGTACATAATCGGCTACTTGAACATGAAAAAATGAAATGCAGTTCAAATATTGGAAATGATAGGGAATGAGATTTGTATGGAGTTATAGAGTAAGGTTGACAGTACTAGTTCTTCCATCTTACACTGCATATTGTCCAGAAACAGGAGGAGTTATAATGGAGAACACATTCACCACACAGTGGTCCAAGGTTTTAAAACACAGAAACCTGCTTTCATGTGATTTGTCGTTTCTGCTGCAGGTGGAATCGAGACGGGGTCTATCACAGAGATGTTTGGAGAGTTTCGGACGGGGAAAACTCAGCTGTGTCACACACTGGCTGTCACCTGTCAGGTAGAGAAGAACTGTAGAAAGAGCATTACTCTGGTAGCCTCAGTGGTTTAGGACAACTTGTGTAATGTGATATGATCCACTGGTCTTTGTCTTTAAAGTTGTTGATTGAATGCATTAATGAGCACATATTTCCTCTGGGTATAGAGTATACAGGTTAAAGTTACATACTTGTATTGGTTGTAGTAATTAATGAGTGCTGGAATTGTAAAATGACCTCCACATGTCCACAGCTGCCCATTGATCAGGGGGGTGGTGAAGGTAAAGCCATGTACATCGATACGGAGGGAACCTTCCGACCAGAGAGACTCCTCGCAGTCGCTGAGAGGTGAGTCAGCACCATCCTTCTACAGCCCTACCCGTAAACCCTGAAACAGCCACCCACAAGTAGTCACACATCTGGACTGTTGAATGAACTGATTTCTCTAAGTTTAGAAAGTGAAATCATTACAATTCTGGACATGTACTGATAACATTTAACATCATTTCCAGTGTTTCCCCTTAGAAAACGTTTTAGGCCCGGTGGCAAGAGCTCATACAAACTATGCACACCACACCAAGTGTTTGGTGATTTATCTCCATGTAAAGCACTTAAAGTGATCACAAGGAGAGGATGCATTTATTACACACAGCCACACTTCACACAGCAAATACAAGACATTCTTTGGTTCACTAAGGTTACTGGAAGATAAGTCGTTCAAAACTTTGTATAAAAAAGATAAATAGAAATATCAATTCCACATGAAATACATTAAATTCGATGAGTATGCTACAGTCACATACTCAGTTGTCTCATTTATTGAGATTTTCATACCCTCTTACTATATCTTCAGGAATCCTGGGAGAAGAATCGATGAAGATAATATCCAGCATTTCTCTGGTCCAGTCCATCATTACTTCTCACTGCAGCATTTATTCTAATAGTCCTGTGTTTGTTTACTAGTTAATGATGGAGGTAGTCATAGAGACAGAGCTCTGAGGGGGGAGGACACAGAGAGGGAGAAGGACTTGCTTTTTAGAACATCGCAACAGAGGCTCCCAAACATAAATGATTATTTTGGAATGAATGAATATGTGACGATATGTGGCATATAAAAATATATTTGGCCTGTTGCTGGCCTGGTGGGGGGTCTCGCTGGCCTGTGGGGGGTCTCGCTGGCCTGTGGGGGGTCTCGCTGGCCTGGGTGCCCACCAGGCCTGTACAGTACAATGGTAGGGTTAGGGTCAGTGTAGGTGAGTTTTTAAAATGATGCTCTATCATTCATTTCAGGAAGCAGTGATGTCAACCCTTTAATGACACTGAAGACAAAAGACAAAAGCACAGATTGTGGTGTGATGTCTCCAGTTTAATGGAGGCCTGCTGATGTTGTTCCTTTATGAAAAGCTTCTCAGTGCTCCTGGTTGCTGGATGTCATTCGGTACTACAATGATTTGGATTGTTTCTATATGGCTACATCTTCAAACAGAACAATCCTCCACAACATGCAGTTTACCTGCCTGGCATGCACTCCTTTCTGGTTCTGCTGTTTTTCATTTGCAGCAGTTTCAACTTCTCAACACAAAGCATGGGAGTCACACCGCTGGTTGTACTTTTATTGGTGTAATTAGTATAAGTATATAATTCAAAAGGTAATAAGAAATAGGCCTGTCTATGTGGGCATTTTATGCTCATTGAATCTACAGAAAATGTGCCATAATGTCATATGTATCATTATCTGGATATGAAATGTCATCATCACACAGCCCTATTGTCAACCTATGTGCATGTGGCCTCATGCAGAGGGAAACAGAAGCATCACTAGATCAGGCATTTCATGTGACCTCTCTCTATGATCAGGTATGGGCTGGTGGGCAGCGACGTCCTGGATAACGTGGCCTATGCTCGTGCCTTCAACACAGACCATCAGACCCAGCTGCTGTACCAAGCCTCTGCCATGATGGCTGAGTCCAGGTCAGTCAGAGTATGAAGTTGGGCTTGAGATTTTGTTGTATGTAACCCTATAGAAATTGTAGAGTTGTAATGCAATAAAACTGTAATCACATCTCCAACACAGATCATAGAATATGATTCTCGCTCCGTCACTTTGGACTGCAAGATAGACCCCCTTTATTGGTGGATGTTGGTTTTAATCTGTGGATGCAGCTTGGTGCTTGGGCAGTGAAGCAGAGATGGTGTTGTGCAGGACACTGTGAAAAAGGAGCAGTTGTCATCAGTCTGCTGATTGTTATTAGTGATGTACAACTGTACTAATGATTAAATGTGATGGGCCGATCACTGCATGAGAAACTGGTAAAAAGCAAACTCATCATTAATCAAAGTTGTTTAGATATATTGAAGTGACAGACAGATTTTTCTCCAGATTTTACAGTTTCAAACTCAGACAAAGTCATTTCAAATAAAACTGTGTGCTGAAAAGGCCATACAGCATTGTGGTACTTATTTAGAGTTACTATTAAATGTCTTAAAATATTTAAATGTATCTTTGCCAACATGCAAAGGCCACTTAATTCTGTACTTTTTCATATGAATTCTTGAAGCACCAATAAAGCTTACTAATAGAAGTGCTGCTGAATTTCTGTTTGAAGACACCCAGGAGAAACTCTTGATTCCAAAAAGTCAAAACTGAACACCTTTAACAAACAAACCTCTGACCTATATGCACTTAAATACAATATAAAGACACATGCTAGCACCACATTTAACTATGCATTCTTCTTTCACAATCTTCATTCAGTCATGATGACCTTTCAGTGTGAATATGCAGGATAAACTGTTCAGGTCATAGTGTGTATTCTTGCCACTAACACCGTCTGTCCCCGTGTGTCAGGTATGCTCTGCTGATAGTGGACAGTGCCACAGCTCTATACAGAACAGACTACTCAGGCAGAGGTGAACTGTCAGCCAGACAGGGACACCTGGGACGTTTCCTCCGCATGCTGCTCAGGCTTGCAGACGAGGTAGGCAGCTGGACTGGGTGCAAACGTTGTCTCATTGAACAGTGTGATGCCGGCTCAGACCACAGGAGTGTCACATTCATTTTATTATGCCCTTCCCAACAACCAGAGGAGGATTGTGGACATTGGTCTTAAACCTCCTGATCTGATTGCAGACTCATTAGGCCACCCTTATTAAGTCAACATGTTTGATATTTAGGTTTTAAAATTAGGACGATTAGATCAGTATTTTACAGTATTTTACAATGAGAAAGACATCCCGGGAACACAATATTACATTTTTGGCACAAGCACCTCATTCAGTTACAGTTCAGACTCATGTTACGTTGTTAATAATATACTGACCAACAGTAGAAATGCATTTTTTTTAATGTCATGCCATCCTCTTCATATTAAATATCAAAGGTAAATTATGGTTCACATCTTTATTCACCCTTTAGCCATACAGAAAAATCATTTTTGTGCAGATTAGTGTTTTTTTTTTAGTGTTTACAAGTCAGAAAGTGTGGACGGTGAGACAGAGAACAACAATAGTCACTACCGTGCGTGTCTACCTCCAGCATTTATCACTACTTTACACCTCCTGAATGGATAAGATGTTAATCTTGACTTGTAGGATGACGTCATTCTTCCTGCAGAGCTGTGACAAGTTGTTCATGTGTTGCTGGAGCAGGATCTCTCCGTCTCACCCGGTGATACTGAACGTCCCACAGATGCTCTATTGGGTTGAGATCTGGTGAATATGTTGGTCAAGGAAGGACAGCGACGTTCCTTGTATACATCAGACCAACATAAAGTATTTACATCAGAGCAAAAATAATTCCTGACAGAATCTTTTATATGATCTTTTGTAAATCACTTTCCCTTCAGGTACTTTTGTTTCCTAGATAGAGCTATTATATTGTTATCACTACTCCCAATGGGAGCACATATCCACAGCATGTGTAAACATGTGGTCTATACATGTCTATACAAGTACATGTTCTCTTACCAAACCTGTTAAAATAAATTCTCGTTGGTTGATTAGTAACTTGTATTAAATAACATGCATTAGTTATGTTGAGAACTTTACTCTTTAGTGGACAGTCTTGTGACATCCAGTTAATGTTCAAGTCACCCATTAGATACACATTAACTCACATGTAAGCTGTTTGCACATGGTGGCCTGTATCAGCATCCAACCAGTAGTAGTTTGACATATGGTAGTTGAACCTGTAACCATAAGGCCTCCATACCAACAGGCATGAGGTTATCTTTGCTGGGATATGACTGAATGAATATAGTAACCCCTCCTCTATGCAGGTTCCTGTCTTTCCTATAAATATTATAACCCTGTATGTTTAATGCATTCGATAACAGTCATGGGAGTTCAGTTATAGGAGGAAGAGCAATGTATCCATTCTTTTGATCCTTTTGAAGTTGGTTTTGCAATCAGGTTAAAAAGAGTTCATTGGATGATCAGGGGCCTCGTTTATAAAACTTAGCATAGTTTAGCATAGATTCTATCCTAAAACATTTCATACTCACAGACCTCAGAATGTTCTTACACAAGAAAATATTCACATTTATAAAACCCCAAGTCTTGTCTTCATGAATCACAACCTGTGGTGAATTGTGTGGGTGTGGTCTCCTTCCAGTGTCGTCCCACTACTCCTCCCAGTGCCGTCCCAGTACTCCTCCCAGTGTCGTCCCAGTACTCCTCCCAGTGCCGTCCCAGTACTCCCAGTGTCGTCCCAGTACTCCTCCCAGTGCCGTCCCAGTACTCCTCCCAGTGTCGTCCCACTACTCCTCCCAGTGCCGTCCCAGTACTCCTCCCAGTGCCGTCCCAGTACTCCTCCCAGTGTCGTCCCACTACTCCTCCCAGTGCCGTCCCAGTACTCCTCCCAGTGTCGTCCCAGTACTCCTCCCAGTGTCGTCCCACTACTCCTCCCAGTGCCGTCCCAGTACTCCTCCCAGTGCCGTCCCAGTACTCCTCCCAGTGTCGTCCCAGTACTCCTCCCAGTGTCGTCTCAGTGTTGTCCCAGTACTCCTCCCAGTGTCGTCCCACTACTCCTCCCAGTGTCGTCCCAGTACTCCTCCCAGTGTCGTCTCAGTGTCGTCCCAGTACTCCTCCCAGTGTCGTCTCAGTGTCGTCCCAGTACTCCTCCCAGTGTCGTCTCAGTGTTGTCCCAGTACTCCTCCCAGTGTCGTCCCAGTACTCCTCCCAGTGTCGTCTCAGTGTTGTCCCAGTACTCCTCCCAGTGTTGTCCCACTACCCCTCCCAGTGTCGTCCCAGTGTCGTCCCAGTACTCCTCCCAGTGTCGTCCCAGTACTCCTCCCAGTGTCGTCCCAGTACTCCTCCCAGTGTCGTCCCAGTACTCCTCCCAGTGTCATCTCAGTGTTGTCCCAGTACTCCTCCCAGTGTTGTCCCACTACTCCTCCCAGTGTTGTCCCAGTACTCCTCCCAGTGTCGTCTCAGTGTTGTCCCAGTACTCCTCCCAGTGTCGTCCCACTACTCCTCCCAGTGTCGTCCCAGTACTCCTCCCAGTGTCGTCCCACTACTCCTCCCAGTGTCGTCCCAGTACTCCTCCCAGTGTCGTCCCAGTACTCCTCCCAGTGTCGTCCCAGTACTCCTCCCAGTGTCGTCTCAGTGTTGTCCCACTACTCCTCCCAGTGTCGTCCCAGTGTTGTCCTAGTACTCCTCCCAGTGTCGTCCCACTACTCCTCCCAGTGTCGTCCCAGTGTTGTCCTAGTACTCCTCCCAGTGTCGTCCCAGTACTCCTCCCAGTGTCGTCTCAGTGTTGTCCCACTACTCCTCCCAGTGTCGTCCCACTACTCCTCCCAGTGTCATCCCAATACTCCTCCCAGTGTCGTCTCAGTGTTGTCCCAGTACTCCTCCCAGTGTCGTCCCAGTGTTGTCCTAGTACTCCTCCCAGTGTCGTCCCAGTACTCCTCCCAGTGTCGTCTCAGTGTTGTCCCACTCCTCCTCCCAGTGTCGTCCCAGTGTTGTCCTAGTACTCCTCCCAGTGTTGTCCTAGTACTCCTCCCAGTGTCGTCCTAGTACTCCTCCCAGTGTTGTCCCAGTACTCCTCCCAGTGTTGTCTCAGTGTTGTCCCACTACTCCTCCCAGTGTTGTCCCACTACTCCTCCCAGTGTTGTCCCACTACTCCTCCCAGTGTTGTCCCACTACTCCTCCCAGTGTCGTCCCACTACTCCTCCCAGTGTTGTCCCACTACTCCTCCCAGTGTTGTCCCACTACTCCTCCCAGTGTCGTCCCACTACTCCTCCCAGTGTCGTCCCAATACTCCTCCCAGTGTCGTCTCAGTGTTGTCCCAGTACTCCTCCCAGTGTCGTCCCACAATCAACCATAAATGGTTGATGCTAAATGTCTCATGAATATACTGATGTTGTTAAGGAGCCTTTGTTGGACTATCAGTGATGATGATGATGATGATGATGATGGAGATGAGTATGAAGAAGAAAGCAGAGTTTGCAGAGTGTGAGTTAGAGGTTCTCATCACCGTAAAACTGTTTTGTTTGGAGGGCTTAGCAGTGGCATATCAAATAAAAGGAAACAGGCTGAAGGTATTGGGTAATACTGTAGACTGACACGCTGTCCAGCCAATCAGAGAGCTAGAATTAGTAGCTACGGTGCCACTGAGTGATCAACAAGGTTGGTTGAGATTCTCTGGTGTTACTTGCTAAGAGCTCATGTTGATGTTTTGCAGTGTGTTTATAAAACACGGTTAAAGGACAGGTCAGCGGTGTCTCCAGCAGTTTGTCTGACAGAATCATGTGGTGGATGGTGAACAGGGTTGGATCAAACAACCAACTGTTGCAGAGTCAAAAAGAAGGTCAAAAACACAAAGCTGAAAAAAGAGAGATGGAATGGTTCCTAAAATTCAGAACATGTTTCTATCAACCAAATATTCTGCTTCTGTCCATATTTGTTGGTTTTTATTGACTGCAGACAGAAACTGTTTGACACACAGAGGAAAAGTCTCACCTCCTGATCGATACACAATGTTGACATTCAATTCAAAATGTAACAACATGAACAATCCTCAAATAATTCAACCATATCTGCATCAAACAATATAATGACATTAAATTACATTTACATATTCATGTACTTAGGCTCTAACAAATAAATATAGACTATATGCACCATCAGAGGCAGGTTTATACATTATGAAATATATATGTGCTGATGTGTGTTTTACATTCATCTGTGTTTTTACTTCTGACTGAACTTTATTTAGTGATAAAACCATCGAGTGTCTCTGATTCTGACTCCACAGCAGGGTGAAAATAGACGTAGAAATCTGAACCTTTTTCCGCTGAGAAATTCTCTATAAATACCAATGTTTGTGGTGAAAGATGTTTACACACATTTCACCCCGTTTACGCTACTTTTTTGTGCGCAACAACCTTTAGAAATGAGGCCCCAGGTGTGTCTAATTAAAACAGATTGTAAAACAATTCAGTCTTTGTTAGTTTAAAAGTAACTGAGTGTGTTCCATCTTGGAGATGAGGTCATTTGCCTCAGGAAGAAAGTGTAAATGGTTTCCTTCTGGACTGTCTGCTATATAAGCATTATGATAAACATGCCAGTCTTCCTGTGTTATTCCCACTCTTGCATGCTCTAGATCTTGTGTTTGCATACACACAAGAAATGCAGATATGTCATAATTAAGATGAGCATCTATAATGGAATTGTGGCATTAAAATGTGCCAGAAGCCACCAAGTCTGGGCTTTTATGGCCAAAATGTTTCCCTCTGGCTGACTGCTCCTTTTCCTTGTGAAAAGCCCTGACAGATTTTTGATCCATTTCCAAAGTGTTGAGAATTAAAAGAATCTTAGCTTCATTTGTTTCTCTGTTTTCCATTACAACAGTTTGGTGTTGCTGTGGCGATAACCAACCAGGTGGTAGCGCAAGTGGATGGAGCCGCAATGTTTTCTGCAGACCCCAAGAAACCGATTGGAGGCAACATTCTGGCACATGCCTCCACCACACGGTGAGTGTGTTTTCTAGTGTAGGGCAGCTGCTCGGATTGTGTAGTAAGCTACCGGTTACTGTACATTAAAATAGTGTTCATGTTATAAGCTATTTTCAGTGTAGTCTTAGTCCTGTGTCAGAATGAGGTTTTTGTCATATTTAGTCACCATAATCCAGTTATTTTAGTCAGCTTCTAGTCGACTAAAAGTCTAGTTGAGTTAGTTGAACAAACATTTAAGTCTTTCCTAAGACATCAGGTTATTATTAACATTTCACTCAATCTAGACATTTTACTCTTATTCCACATCACATTTATCTGATCATGATCTGATAAAAACAGGTTGAATGGTTCAGAATGCAGAACGACGTCACTTTAAGGAATATATCCAGATATGGAACATGTTCTGATTTGCATATTTATTTCGACCCACACCTGCTGAAGCCAGCAGGCCGGACTTCTTCCCCATTTAAAGTTTGACAGTAGGTTGAGATTGAGGTGATCAGATAAAACAGTGAGACTGAGTGAGGTTGCAACAGTAAGGGATTTTCATGGTACACTGTTCCACAATTATTATTGTTCTTGATATTATTTACAATAACCTGTAAAGGAATGAAAACATAAGGGTTTTGTTTTGGTTGAGCAAACGCTTTATAATTGTGGGATGATGAAACTATTTTAGTGGAACTATGTGTAAAAGTCTCCTGTCTCCTGTCCTGAAATTATTATTTTTTTTAAGTATATTTTTATTTTTTTATTTTTTTTGTTTTAACACTCAATAGAAACAAAATGAAAAAGCAACAAAAACAGTACATAAACAAAATAAAACAAAACATCTCTGCACATACTCACATTCACAGAGGCGGGGAACTCAGTGTTTACACAATATAAACATCAATTTTACAAATAATTAATTAATTATAGGGCAGGTTTCACTCAGATCTATACGACACAAACCCTCTTGCAAAGATGGCAGAGATATCTAAACCCATATATAATACAAAAGGCTCCCACATCTTGTGAAATTCACTCTCTTTACCATGTAACACGTCAAAAAGTCCAATGACACATATTCAAGTATAATATTATGCCAGAATGTTTTAGTTGGAACTTTGTCCGTTATCCATTTCAGAAGAATACATTTTCTTGCACAAAATGTAAGCATTTTGTAGAGTTTACCTTTATATTTATCGGTAATGAAAGCGTTTGATATCCTGAGAAACACACAAAGTGGGTCACATTCTGTAGTAATAGATTAAATCTTATCAATTTCCTGCCCTATAACATACCAAAAAGGCTGTATTTTCCTGCAAGACCACAGGCAATATGTGAGACTGCCTGTTTCTGTTTTGCACTTGAGACATAGTGGTGTAGAATCAATATTAAACTTATGACGTTGGGAGGGGGATACATGGGCTCTATGTAGGATCTGAAGTTCAATTGATTTCACCCTGTTACAGACACTCAGGGTTTTTGTACTCTTCCAGGCATCGTCCCAATCATCATCCGTAATCTTTACATTAAGTTCTCTTCCCCATATCTCCTTTAGATGAGAAGTGTTCTGTCCTGAAAATTAAAATAAATATAAAAAGCTTCAGATCTCCCACTCCCACTAGTTTTCCCACTACTCTTAAAGGCACCATGTCCTTGGCAATACAATATGCTACAGCATGATTCCATGCTTGTTTTGCTTGTTTGGATGTGGGTCTTTATGAATTCCCTTTGCAGTGATTATGTGACAGTTGGTTGAGCTGGAGTTGACTATGCAGAGCTAAGCTTGACCTTAAAGAGACAGAAGTGTTATAATACTAAACAGAATAGTAACCATGATGAAACATGTAACTATGTTACATGTTAACATGTTATATCACTAAATCATGTGGTGGAGGAAGAATCGCATCCTTATTTTAAAAGCAGGATTATTGAACAGATGTCAATTTGTATTTATGATGAACATTTAGATGGAAAGTAGGATTTTATTCTTACCTGAGTCGTATATTCCTATCCTATCGTTTGGGGGCAAAAAGAAGTGGAATTGGTCCAATTTAGACAAAATGTTAAAATTAATTTCAAGGTGGTTTATTAACTGAACGATTTTGATAATGTTTAGTCCATGGGTTATATGAATGTTCTTTGTTAAGGATTATAGTCATGAATGGGACTGTGACACTGATCTGCACAGAGGGATGATGTTCATGAAGATGGGTGAACATTTTGGATGTATTTCCTTTAGCAACACTTTGCACCCACATTTCTTACAAATCAGTCCTCAACAACAAATCATTGTTGGCAGTGATGGAGCTTATAATGATTTTTTCAATGCAACAATTCACTATTCCTCTGCAGCAGAGACGTAGTCATCAGCCTAAGGTCATACAAAGAGCTTGTGGCTACACAAACATGTTGTGGTGCAGTTCAAAGATAGGACCCAAAATGCAGACCAAACTAAGGCAAAGGCAAAAAACACAGAGGTACAAAATCCAAACACAAAAATCCAAAATGCAAAATCCAAAAACCAAGGACAAAACGTACACGGGGCAAAACAGGTCAGCAGGTCAAGGAAGGGCAAACAGGACACGGCAGAGCACGACGGGGTAACAGAGTCAACCAGGGAACGACGGAAGGTAAAACAGACAAACTGACACGGACGACAGAACCAAACAGACTTCAGTACACAGAGTAATGAGACAATAACACACAGGAGGCACAGAGAGGAGGAGAGAATCAGAGACAGGTGGAAACACTCAGACAAAGGAGGGAAAATGAAGAGAAGGGAGGAAATGCAAAGCAAAAGCACATAACATGGAACACAGACTATCAAAATAAAACAGGAAACAGACAACCAAAATACAGAACCATGACAAAACATGCTTGATGACGACGGCGACACTCGGATTGCAGCAGAAAGCTCTGCTGCTCTTGAGCTTCAGAAGTAGTTGGGAGAAATGTAGCTCGTGTGGAAACTACCACACTACTTGATCCATAAGCTACTGAGAAGCTATTTTATTCAGACAGAATTTTTCTCCCACTACATGAGAAATGTAGTATTAAAGATGTTACGTGTAGAAGGTCACCACGGTTTCATATTTTAAGCTTGTTAAAACTGGTCTTGTTTGCAGTCTGTACCTGAGGAAAGGTCGAGGAGAGACGAGAATCTGTAAAATCTACGACTCGCCCTGCCTGCCAGAGGCTGAAGCCATGTTCGCCATTAACCCTGATGGAGTGGGTGACGCCAAGGACTGAGCTGGTAGAGAGGCAGAAGCAGTGGGTTGTGGGTAATGTCACTGTCACATGTGCTGGACTAAAATGTTGTGTGCGATCTTGACCTGTACCACTGCCCTCACACAAAGCCCAAGACTGATCAACAAACATCACCAGATGTGTGATCTGGATAAGATGTTCCAAGCTGCAGGTCTACAGCAAGATGGAACGTTGTAATACATCATTACATCATTATTATTAGATATTTGTTAAAGAATTACAAAAGCTCAAGTCATAATCAGAGGGGTCTCCATTTTTTCTTTGTCGAATGCAATACACCACTGTAGAAACATCATTATTTGGTACAATTATTTGAATGCATTTCAGAACTTTAGTTTGGTGGTGTCTTTGTTTGGATGACTGAAAGTTTTTGTGAGTTTTTCGATGCAAAGCGTCCTCACAAAGCCATATCTTTATGTATTTTGCCAAGTTTCTAGACAACACTGTTTTCATTGCTTGCCAGCTCCACCACTACTGGGTCTCACTTTATAAGCTTCATAGCTAAATTACATTTCTTTTACGATGAAAGTGACTTGTGTCATTTGTTAGCATCATGATGAAGGGATTTTATGCTGTCTCAACTGTTACCATGTTGTTGTTGTTCCTCTGGATAATACACAAGTACAGTACAAAGGGTAGGGTTGTTAAACACACTCGATTAATCCAAGTCAGGAATCGAAAAAAAGACTTTAGTCATTAGTGTGTCAGTAACAGCAGTAGCTGCAAAATTAACTTCAACACGAATAGTACGTTAACACCCCTGATTTCATCTTCATCTTCATCTTCTTATTTTGAATTTGGGACAGACAAAATCTGTGGGATACTGAAAAACACCTGATTGGACAATTCCATGGTAGTATGAAGACTGAGTATGAAAGGGACATCCTCCCAAGGCTCAGTCATTCACCACTGTAAGACAAATGAGTATATAGTAGGATATTCATACATGGGCTCAGGAACACTTCATCAGATTGTCTGTCAAGTTTACAAGTGACTGCTTTCTTTTTTTTATTGACATTTACAATCCCAACTTTTCACTGCAGCTTCACTTCAACACTCAAGTTCAAAGACAGCAAACATTCTCAAAGGAAAATTAAGGAACACAAATAATCAAATACTTTTCAGTCACAACAGAAGGCTCCTTGCACCCTGTCCGTTTTACTCAGATGGCTGCAATTACACAAAATCAATTTGCTTTATCCTTAAAGTGAGTTTAAGTTGGAAACATAAGTTTCAAATCAAAATATCTTTACATGAAGTGTCACTTATCTCCACACATCTGTCAACAGTGAAAGCCCAGCAGCATCATGGTGTGTCAAAGGGTGTAGAAAACAAATCATTTTTCCTGTGTTTAGTGAAAATTGAGATTTATTCAGTCATTTCCAAAGTCCTTCCCCTGAAACGTCCCTTAGAGGGCTCAGTGAAAATGATGCATTAAATTGCTAAGATGCTAAATTCTGCTTGGATCTCCAAGTTGCCTTAACTGACTGACTTTCTGCATTATGTATAATTCTTCAATCATGGTCTGTATTTACACCATTTTCTAGACCAGAAAATTAAACAAAAATAGAATTTTTAAAACAGCTGCAGGGCCAACTTCTAGCCCACGGGCCCCACTTTGTTCAGCCCCATCCTAAAGCTCGTCCAACATCCCTTAACTCTATTACCATGTTCCACTTTTGGGGGAGTTTCTTCCCAAGACCTCTTTCTAATGGTTTTGGTCCTATTAGACACTGATGGAACAAACTGCTCTAAGGTACCTCAGACTCCATCCTTAACAAAAATAAAAACCTCTATCATATCAGGTTTGTCCAGGTTATGAGGGATCTGTCTCTTAACAAATCAAACCAGAACCCTGTACATGACTAGATACCACTGGAAAGGGTTGTAAGTTGGATGAAGTGAGGGCTGTTCCACAAAACGAGGTAACTGTCTTATCCATGGCATCGGCTTTAACTTCCTGATTAGCCCACACCGCTAAAGGTGAGACGTTTTAGCCCAGGTATGCTGTGGTGGTAACTTATGCTGCCCCTCTGAAGTACTCTGAGCAGGTTATCTTTGTGGTTAACTCAGTTAACCCTATCAAATGCCCATGCATACAGGTAACCTTAAAGCCTAGCTGCTCTAGAGAATAAATCTGAATTTGAGGGTCAATTTCTGATATGTAGACCATGTGTTTAAATGAATTATCCTATTTTATGTGTCTTTGGCCTACTATGATGCTATTATAGGGCCATTGTATGAAGAAGAATAAATCCAGGTTGGATTGGTTTGGGGGGGTATTCAGTTGTGTTCTTTTGAATCAACTTAGTTCACATCAATGTCTCCTTAAAGTCTGGATGCTTATAATATGGTGACTGTGGGCTGAGCTGGGTAGTATTCTCTTACTGATAATCCGATTGTGATGTATAATTTGCTTATGTCACCTACTGCAGAATATTGATCAGAATATCACACTTTTTTCTTGTAAATGCACCACTTAAATGTCAATGTTTGTAATATTACCCGTCTGGCTTTGTTAGCTGTCATGATGTTACATTTGGCTCTTTGTATCTTTCACTGAGCTCCTCATATGCTAACATTATCATTATTCATTCTCCAGGATAAAACTACGGAGCACAAGTAAAAAACTGCCTTCATTGCTCATCACGCTTCTTTTATGCAAACCTACATAAACTCCAATGACTCTCACTCTTATTCACCGTTGCAGCAGTTTACACAGTTAGAGTTTGTCCACCATTACTTTCCTTGACCGAGTCAATTAGACTCCTTTTGTAGAACAATCCTCTGATCCTTTAACTCCACATGATGATGATGATGTCAATAGAAACCAAACCTAGTTGTGTTTATTCAGTTAAAAGGGCAAACACTTAAAAACATTAAATATATATACTTCATTATAATATACTGTATTTGTATTAATGATATTGACTTAAGCTGTTTTAAAGTTTGCAGTAAGTAAATAAGCATCACTAAACTCCATATAATTTCACAGTGACAGTATGACAACCATGGCCACCAATGGAGGGAAAAGGGATGAGTAAGTGTGCCATCCACAAAGCTCATCTGATTGCTCAACCTCTGACTGGTGGCCTGACTAGCCAATCAGCTCCATCGGCTGGATGTCAGTAGAAAACAATCAGTTCAGATGTTTCTGTCAGTTAAGACGAGAAGCTGAGCCTCCAGTTTAGATGTTTCTTCATCCTTGGAAATGATGAAAAAAAAAAAACATGTTAGCCTCAAGTCTGCAGCTCAAAGATGCATCTGAGAAATTCATCATTTATTTGTCTCTCATTGGCCTTTGCATGACTGAGCTCTGGACACAGCTCTGAACAGTCAAAGCCTTAGGTTTTTGGTGGCCATGCTGTAGCTGCTGCAGACAGTTGAGATGGGGAGGAACATGTGCTCTTACATCATTCGCGTTTGTCTTCAGAGCCAGCTCTGTCCAGTTTGTGGCCTCAGAGATGTTTCCCAGCTCCTTGTGACACTACGGGTCAAACAACATGGTGATTAGAGTCTATAGTCGTCACAATCCCAGCACACTGATGGACTGACAGTGTTGACAGAAATAACATCTGCTGCTCTATGTCACTGCCTGGATGTGAAGTCCTGCTTTTCAATCACCTACATGGGGTAAGTGGATGTGATTACCTTTGCGATGTAAAGCCTCACTGTCTTGGAGAAGCCTGGACTGAGTTCCTCTGCCTACAAGATCAAACGAAACACATTTCATACATGAACCATTCAGCATTACTATCACATGTCCATGTGAGGAATGAAAAGTCTGCTAAAGCTGAACCAAGTTCACATTGTGGAGAAGGGTTGTCCAGCTTAATGTGTGCCGTAAAGATACAATATGTAACAGTTCTGCATTGAAATGCCTTAAAACAAGTACATGAACAATGTTCAAACCCATGAAGTCTGTCATTTCTTTCAAGGTAACATTTGTGTTTCATTTGTTCACCTGTTGTTAAACTTCCAGGAGAATCAGAGAGTGAGGATGGAAGTTGGGAAATGGGACTAAACATAATGTGAACACAATTTTAAAGCATTACCTCATCTGTAACCATTGGTGACAATAAAGACAACACCTCCCATAGTCCCGTCCTATGCATGTCTTTAGTTTTGGATTAACAGAGACCTCCAGTGGCAGAAACTACAAACTGCATTTAAGAGAGAAGAGAATCCTCACTTCATTCTACAGTAGGCTGGAATATTTGATTCAACTATTCTCCCTGTGTTTTATGTGACTCTATACTTTCATCCTACAAATAATGATTATTGATTGTGGATTAAACAAAATATATTATTTGATCTGATTTATATATAAATATTACTGCTCTTAATGGGACACCAGTACAAGCCCATTTCCAAAAAAGTTGGGACGCTGTGTAAAATGTAAATAAAAAAAGAATGTAATGATATTCAAATCATTAAACCACATATGTAACTGAAAATAGAACAAAGACAACATTTCAAATGTTGAAACAGAAAACGTTATGTTTATTCAATGTTTTTGAAAATGATATCCTCATTTAGAATTTGATGCCAGCAACACGTTTCTAAAAAGTTGGGTCATGTTTCCCACTGTGTTTTATCACCTCTTCTTTTAACAACACTCTGTCAGCGCTTGGGAACTGAGGAGACCAGTTGATGTCATTTTAAAGTGGAATGTTTTCCATTCTTGTCTGATGTAGGATTTCAGCTGCTCCAGAGTTCAGGGTCTCATTTGTCCTATTTTACGTTTCATAATGCTCCAAACATTTTTAATGGGTGACAAGTCTGGACTGCAGGCAGGTCAGTTTAGCAGTTTTTTATGACTCTAGTCCATTCAAATAACAGAGTGCCTGGACCTGGATTTTTTTGGTCATGACTCTTCCACCTTCTTTTGTTTAGTTCCCTTCCATGAGCACCGGTGGTTTGAGGTTCTTTTTCTCTTTTTCACACAGGTTATTAACCTGTTGATGTTCCACCAGGTGTTTTCTGTTAGCACTACTTTGACAGGCTTTTGTTGCCACTGTCCCAACCTTTTAGAAACACAAAATGTGGTGACTACAGTCTTGAACTGATGAGAATAGTTGGCTTTTGTGACAGCCTTCCTGATACAGTCAAAAAGGGAACTTCAACAACACAATGAGGGTTAATATCATCACCCATCCATCCATCGACATCATCACATACAATTTTAGACATCACCTTATTTACAGTAATACACAAGAAGTGTGAGGCTATTTTTGGCTTCTAAAAAGTGTCGACCATAGGATCCTTGTAAGAGTGGAACACAGTATATTTTAACATGCCAGGAAGGAGTGAAGCAGCAAATGCCTCTGACTATCAGTCATCTAGTACCTTCAGGAAGTTTTCCAGGGCATCATGCAATGTGGAAGTGGGGGGACTTTGGTAGAGAGCAGCAGCTGCCTTCTT
>CM075202.1:22606728-22841728 GCA_037577475.1 Chaunax sp. Z400 | reverse complement strand
CTGAAATTGAGCAGTTTAGGGTTATTTTGGGGCATTTTTTCAGCCTTTATTGTGAGACAGAACAGCTGAGAAGGAGACAGGAAATGTGTGAGAGAGCGAGGGAGAAGGCGAGAGGACTGCAGCCTCGGTATATGGGGCTATATCTACCGACTGAGCTGAACGTGGCCCGTTAGAACCATATTCTGATCAACGCCTGTGAAAAGTGGTTAAAACACAGACAGCCAGTTGACACAAACCCTGTTCCAAAAAAGTTGTGACGCTGTGTAAAATGTAAATAGAAACAGAATGTGATGATTAACAAAACATCGAAACCCCATATTTAATTGAGCACAAAGACAACAATTTGATGTCAGCAACATGTTTCAAATAAGTTGGGACAGTGGCAACGAAAGTTGTGAAATGCTCAAAGAAAACAGCTGCATCCACAAATGACAGCTGAAACCTTATAGAAACCAGATCCAGAAACGCCCCACCTGCACTGGACCTGAGCTCATTTAAGATGGACTGAGGCGAAGTGGAAAACTGTCCTGTAGTCTGATGAGTCAACATTTTAAATTCTTTTTGGAAATCATGGACGCTACGTCCTCCAGGCTAAAGAGGAGAGGGACCATCCTGCTTGTTATCAGCACACAGCTCAAAAGCCAGCATCTGTGATGGTATGGGGGGGCATCGGTGCACATGGCATGGGTAACCTGCACATTAGTGAAGGCACCATTATTGCTGAACCATACATACAGGTTTTGGAACAACATATGCTGACAAGTAGACAACGTCTTATTCAGAGAAGGCCTTGTTTATTTCAGTAAGACAATGTCAAACCACATTCTGTACGTATTCCAACAGCATGGCTCCGTAGTTAAAGAGTCTGGTGCTAAACTGACCTGCCTGCAGTCCAGACTTGTCACCCACTGAAAATGTTTGGAGCATTATGAAATGTAAAATATGACAAAGGAGACCCCGAACTCTTAAACAGCTGAAATCCTACATCAGGAGAGAATGGAAAACATTCCACTTTAAAATGACATCAGCTGATCTCCTCAGTTGTCAAACACTGACAGGCGAGTGTTGTTAAAAGAAGAGGTGATGCAACACAGTGGTAAACGTGACCCTGTCCAACGTTTTAAAAACGTGTTGCTGCCATCAAATTCTAAATGAGGATATCATTTTCAAAAACAATTAAAATTTTCTTTGAGGGTCTCCTCAATCCCACTAACACGTCCTCCATGGAGGAGGCAGAGACGGGGGGCTCAGAGGGGGACTCGTCCATCACAGGGGCTGAGGTCACTGAGGTAGTTAATAAACTCCTCTCTGGCAAGGCCCCAGGGGTGGATGACATTCGTCTCTGGATGTTGTAGGACGGTCTTGGTTGACACGCCTCTGCAGCATTGCGTGGAAGTTGGGGATAGTGCCTCTGGATTGGCAGACTGGGTACTGAGCAGCTCATACACTTTGGACCTTTTGCCACACTGGCCAATAGCTTTATCAAGGTCTCAGTGTACATGGAATGTTCTCTATCTGGGTGGAGAGTTCCTATCATAATCTTACCTTGTTGTGCAAAGGTCATTTTCTTTTGCTTGTCTTCAGTGGACTCGTACATATCACTGTAAGCCCGAGCCAGTCGCCATAGATACTCCCTGCAGTCTCCATGCTGCAGGCACAGAATGAGAAAAACACCTGTGTTCAGAGTCATTCATGTTCATGTAATCAGATTACTTTCCCCACCCATTCATGGGGTCACATGACACAAGCCATGAAAGCCATCCACTAGCATGGTTGTTATTAGTATGTTATTTAATGAGTACTGACAATGACCGTGATGTAAACATAGAAACATGATATAAACCTTTGTTCTCTCCATTTATACTAAACAAACAGTGGTTTGTTTATAAAAGAGAATTAAGTAAAAACGTCTTTCAAGTCCTCTTGAAAGTATCCACTATGTGAATCCCTCTGCAGCTTTCCCACATCTCATTCTTTTGTAATATTACCATGACCTGCATTTGAGAGAGAGCTTTTGGGACTGCTGCTTTTAGGTGCAGTATGTCTGAGTGCTGTCCATCATTAATAGCTTCAGAACTAGCCTCATGCTGCTCACCTCTGCTCTGTTGTCCAGCAGCAGGCGAAAGCCTTCAGCCTTTAAGCTGGAGTCTCCTGTATGGAGGATGTCAGTCTGAGCCAGGAGGAGAGCCAGCTCTCCACTCGGAACTTCATTCACCAGCCGCAGCCTCCCCTCCTCCTCCTCCTCCTCCTCCTCCTCCTCCTCCAACCCCCTCTCCTCCACCTCTTCCTCCTGGGAGTCTTCCTGGCGAAGGGTGAGAACAGTGGCACAGCTCCTGTCCTCCTCTTCTGACTCCTGCTCAGGCTCCTGCTCCCCTTCCTCTCTGTCTGTGTCCCGGTCTGTGTAGTCGGACTCAGCGTAGGCCGTCGAGTACCTGGGACACACGAGGTGAAGGGTATCTTAAAACAGTTAGTTAGTATGGTAACACAGTAACACGAGCTAACCGTCTATAATTGTGTTACACATTGAGATGAATTAGCTGCATGTTTTCCCTGCTCCAACACGCCTGATGAAACTAATGGCCTGTAATCAGGCTTCTGCAGAACTTAACGACGAGCTGATCACTGGAATCAGGTGTGCTGGAAGAAGGAAACATGGAAAACAACGAGGGCAGGTGGTCCCCAGCACAATGCCTGAGTGTCAGATGTTCATCTGCATTCCAGCCAGGGCTCGAACTCACAACCTTAGACACCAAGGGCAAGTCGTGACCTTCCTGAGCTACCTGCCGGACCAGCCCTCCATATACGCAGACTACACGTCTCAAAAATATGTGCTGATTGTTTGTGGAGGACAGTCTGAAGATGCAGTGTAGCAGGTTTAGTGTGGGAGGAGACCGGTTTAAGAAGTTTCACAGTTTTTAAAAACATAGAGTGATGACTTCATAATTCCTACCAGGCCAAAGCATGTGACAGTTTCTGCTCAGCTGGGCCTTCATTTTGATAAAAGTTACAAAGTCGTAGCACGAACGGCTGATTTGTTATGTTTTAAATGTTAAACTTTAGAGGCTCGCACCATCAGAACGATAGGCACACAAACCCGGTTGAGGATCTTTGGCCTGAACCTATGTGCAAAGGTTTTGTTAATTTTCAAGCACAGGGAGGCAGATTTCCTGGTAGGAGGAAGAGGAAGAATAACATTGAGCAAAACCCTAACAATATGCCAACTCATAAAAAAGTGACCAATCTGCTTTTTAACCACACCAATTCAAGACATACCCTCCTTCGCTGGTCTCTTCATAAGTGCTTGCCACGCCCTGGCTAGCAGTGAAGTAGATGGAGCTGGAGCTGGTGGAGTCAGTACGCTCCTTGTGGACAATATGACGCCGACGTCGTGTCCGCTGACTGTCCTCCACTCCCTTTCTGAATGTTGAGAAGAACAACACACACATTCACATCAGTACAGACCAACACTACTGGCGCCCCACAAACCACATCAGGTTTACTCTGATGTTTCCCCCCATTATTATTACATCCTGATTACTGGACTTTTGAGGTGCTCCAAGAGACATGTGGAATATTCTACTATACATTACATTTTACATTATATATTATATATACTGACCAACAGTAGAAACGCATATTTTTTTATGTCATGCCATCCTGTTCATATTAAATATCAAAGGTAAATTATGGTTCATATCTTTATTCACCCTTTAGCCATACAGAAAAATCATTTTTGTGCAGATTAGTGGTTTTTGTCTTAGTGTTTACAAGTCAGAAAGTGTGGACGGTGAGACAGAGAACAACAACAACAGTCAGTAAAGCGTGTGATCGCCTTCAGCATTTATCACAGCGTCACATCTCCTTTGCATGGAATGGATAAGTTGTTAATCACTAAATATGATCTGTTTCCACTGTGCAATGTGCCATAACATCTGTAACATCTGTAACATCTGTAACATCTGTAACATCAGGAAACAGCTGAAAAGCTTTACTCCTGTGCATGATTGTTCAGAATTTCTTGTTGGTGTGACAATGTCAAATAAAGTCTCTTCTTTGGATGCTACAGCAGAGGACTTCATGAGGGCAGATGTACTACAGCTCACCACATGCTCACCACATGCTCACCACATGCTCACCACATACTCACCACATACTCACCACATACTCACCACATGCTCACCACATGCTCACCACATGCTCACCACATACTCACCACATGCTCACCACATACTCACCACATGCTCACCACATACTCACCACATGCTCACCACATGCTCACCACATACTCACCACATGCTCACCACATACTCACCACATGCTCACCACATACTCACCACATACTCACCACATGCTCACCACATGCTCACCACATACTCACCACATGCTCACCACATGCTCACCACATGCTCACCACATGCTCACCATATGCTCACCACATACTCACCATATGCTCACCACATACTCACCATATGCTCACCACATGCTCACCACATACTCACCATACTCACCACATACTCACCATACTCACCACATACTCACCATACTCACCACATACTCACCACATACTCACCATATGCTCACCACATACTCACCATACTCACCATACTCACCACATACTCACCATACTCACCACATACTCACCACATACTCATCTGATGATACGCTACGCTTCACTATTATCTAATGGTTGACGGTTTACCAATAACACTATTGATTGAAAATTGATAGTGTGTTTAACAATCAATACAGTATCACAAAGCATTATAGTGTGATACTAATGTATATTGAAATTTTCTTCCACCCCTAACTGACACTCACTTGACATCCTGGATGATCTGCTGGGCAATGTCCTGCAGGCCAACCCTCAGCTCGGCCACCTCAGAGCGCAGTGAAGCCACGCAGCCCAGCACCTGGTCCAGCTGGTTCCTGAGTTCCAGCTGCTGCTCTGGG
Source organism: Chaunax sp. Z400 (assembly GCA_037577475.1). Lineage (NCBI taxonomy): Eukaryota > Metazoa > Chordata > Actinopteri > Lophiiformes > Chaunacidae > Chaunax > Chaunax sp. Z400. The sequence goes on along the minus strand of CM075202.1, from coordinate 22,836,778 downwards.
GACAGGCCCTGTACCACTGCCTCCACCGCTGCCAGAGCCTGCTGCTGGGCCTTCAACTCTGAAGACAGAGACAACGAGACTGAAGATGTTAAACATGTGGACTTGAGTATGGTTTCTTGTAGTCCGATACCTAAACCCTTCTCCCACTCCAAACCTGAACATCAATCCATCCCCTGGTTGCGATGGCAGCAGGCTATGGAAGGCAGCCCTGACATCCTTCTCCCTGCTCCAGATCACAAGCTTGATGTGAGGCCATGTGGTGGGAGCTATGACATGCTAACAGCAGGCGGATTCCTCTTGTTTAACTATATTTGTTTTAAATGTTCATCATAAATGTGTGTGTGTGTGGGGGGGGGTCAAGCTATTTTTTTATGTTCTGGCCAATAAACTGAAATCCTTTTAAAAATTACCATTTCAAAAGTGATGAAAAGAATATTGTAATTATGATTATTTTTGATGATGTTGTTATCCATCTTATCACCTACACGCTTTATACAAATTATAGAGATTGAGATGTTAAATGTCTTCTTTCCTCCTTTTCCAAACTTCACATAACCTCAGTGACGAGCAGATCCAACTAAATGAACATACCAGTCGAGTGATGCACCCAATAGATGTTCCACTGACTGGACCAATCACTCCATGAGGCTCAACACTGAGGAAATGTCATAGGAATAGTAACGGTGCATTTAGGTACTGTATCTAAGTCATTTTGTCCCAGACTTGTTCCTGCACCTGAACATTGACTAAAACCACTAACATATTGCTTTATTCAACAGGGTTAATGCTAATGAGTAACTTTTCTGACTAATCTACAGTAGGTCACTGGACTAGTGATTAGTATTAAGCTGTGAACGTTTTCTACCTAATACCATATTTACAAATCACGTGCAAAAAATGACATTCAATATATGAGTGAAGAAAAACTTTGATCAACGGAATATTTACTTTCATCATGTGTGGTGTTAAAACTGATGATCGGTGGAGCAAAGCATTCATGTGCTCCTCAGATGGTCCCAAAGGTATGGATGGTAAAAACTCAGCAACACTCTGAAGTCGGAGGGACAACCTCTCCATTTGAACATATCGTGCATCTCAATAGGATAAATTATGGATAAATAAAAATAAAAAATGGGCCCGTCTGAGGGGCATGTGAACGCACCACAAACTTCACTGAGTTTCAGAAGCAGCTTTCATGTGAACTTCCCATTTGGGAACACATTTTTCTCATTATTCTGACACTACTGACTATATGTTACAGTTTGCAACATGGTGGAAGGGGAGCTTTCTTTATGTAACATTGTGTTTTAGTCATCCAAATGGAGAAATCCAGGAGCTTTCTCAAGTGTGGCTATAGCTGTCTTCATAACACACTGGAACTTCATTGGGAAAATTCAAGCTCTGACATGACTTGAACTCATGGTCAAGGAGAAAAAAATATCGCAATTTAGGCGATTTGTCATTGCAATTCAGTAGATTACATTTTATGGCCACATTGTCACCGCTAGAAAACACACTAAGAACAACCAAGGGGCATCATCTCTGCCTAACTATCAATGTAATGCAATCTTTTCTGTGACTTTAAGAGACATTACTATCAGCTGTGGCTGCATTCAAGACAACAACGTTATGAGGGCGGTCACAGTGGGAAGGTTCTAGGATGGATTCGAGCCTGCCAGCTGATGCGTTTCTGTGACTTTTCTTTTTTGTAAGGAGCAAAAGGTAAACCTTATTTTTTTGCAAGAGACTCATTCAATAGAGACTGACACTAAATTCTGGAAACAGCAATGGGGGGACTCTGTTTTCTTAAGCTATAGAACATCACATTCAGCTGGAGGAATGATTTTGTTCAACAGGTTTCATGGGAATATAATTAACCACACGTGATACAAATGGACATTGGTTAATGGTGGCAATAGAGTGCAATTATGTAAACTATATTCTGGTTTGTGTATTTGGATATAACCAAAAAACACAAAACAAAAACTTCTTTTCATCTTTGAGCAGGTTGGTTGAGGGTTGGAAAGTGACTTATTCAACTGATAAAATCATAATGGGAGGAGATTTCAACATGGCTCCTGATCTCTGGTTAGATTGCCTTCCATCTAGGGGGCAGTGTCATCACTATGAAGAAACTATAACTGACTTTATCTCTCAACTAAATTTGACTGATTATTGGAGAATGAAATTTCCTAATGCTTCTCAGTATATTTGGTTTAATCCAGCCAAAAATGGTCAGTGCTCATGGTTAGATTACTGGTTAATATCAAACAACTTAATCAATGATGTGTCCAAATGTGAAATCTCAGCATCACCTCTAACAGACCACTGTGTAATCACACTGTCCTTTCAGCTGCATGATGTTGAATCTAAGTTAAACCCTGTATGGAAATTGAATAATTATCTTCTAGAAAATACTGATTTCTGCATAAAAGTTAAAAAAAACTGGTGCAAGAAATTTCCGAAATGGAATTGTCACCCTTGGGGATGGTGGGAATGGTTTAGGTTTAAAACAAAAGAATTTGCAATTAAAATAAGTAAATATGTGACTAAACTCAAAAAGCTTAAACAACAACAAATAACCAGTGAAATAAACAAACTATGTCAAAAAACTGAATTATCGGAGGAGGAACGTCAAATTAAACAGCCTTCAAACCGAATTAGATATTTACATACATTTTGGCAACCCAACTACTGACAATTCTTATTAACCAAACTACAGATATACAAGGTATCACAATTTTTAATAAAGAATTTAAAATAAGTCAGTTCACGGATGATACATCCATTTTCTTAAGAGATAAATATATGGTGGATAAAACTCTTAATACAATTTCAATCTTCTCCAACGCTTCAGGACTATCCCTTAATATTAAAAAATGTGAACTACTCCCCATTCATACAAGTACTGATTCTAATATTGCTTCAATCAGAGTTGAATCTGAAGTAAAGTATTTAGGAATTACAATATCTAAAAACTATATTAGAGGGGAAGACATTAATATATCTAACCGTATCACTGATATGAAGAAATCCCTCAGTCGTTGGCTTACCAGAGATCTCACTATTTTTGGTAGAGTCATTTTATCAAAGCTGAAGGTATCTCCAAATTAATTTACCCATGTCATTCCCTGTATATTTCCTCTAACAATATTACAAAAGCTAACTCACTAACTTTCCAGATTCTCCAGTTTTGGAAGATGATATTTACTCATAATTTTTCTCCTCATGGTACAACCCTGTGGAGCAATAGAGTGATTCTAGTCAACAGAAAATCATTATTTATGAATGACTGGTTTGAGAGAGGCATTATGTTTGTCACTGATTTATTGGATTGCAATGGTAACATATTGGATTATACAACCTTTGTAGATAAATATAATGTAATCTTTGTCATAGAGAATTTAATAAGGTCTGTAAAGCAATTCCTCTACCGTTGATCCAGATGATTAAAAGTGTCTTAATGTTTTCAAATATTAAGGCAGTACTACCAAAATTAGTTATAGAAGATTGTAACTTGTACAACAAGAAATGTAACAAGTTTATTAGTACTGTCTTAAAATCTAGGTTTTTCATGACTACTACAGAGGGTTAAATACACAGGTCCCAGAGTCTGTGACATTATCTATTATGGTTAAAAGATGTTCTAATTTTACCAAGTGGCCTGTTTCACCGAAAGTTAAAGACACACATTTTAAAATAATTCCCAAAATCTATCCAACAGCTGTGTTTTGAAAGAAAAGATTTAAATTTGAGACTGATCCCTGTACCTTCTGTCATGAGAATGAGGAAAAATCCTTAGACCACATGTTCTTTTTATGCCGTGTCCCAAAGATTTTGGTCTGACATAAAAGAGTGGTTATCGTTGAAGATTAATGACAATCCAATACTTGATATCTCTCACATTCTTTATTATATGGAAAATTTAAATCCATCAGTTTCTGACATAATCTTACTTATGGGGAAATATCATATTCATTGTAGCAGGTGGAGAGATAGTAAGTCCTCCTTTAAATGGTTTATAAATGACTTCAAGCTGTTTATCTTATCACTAAAAAAACTGAACTTGAGTAGGACTGTTAAAAAAACAAGTGTTGATTTTTCTCAACTGTTATTATTCTGAATGAAAGTTTCTGATTGGACTTCGATGTTTCTTTTTTTTCTCTGCTCCAAAAAAAAGCTAGATTGCCTGGCGTTTAGTTTCTTGAACTTAGAATTATAATTTGTAAATGTAGATCTCCCCCTTGTGTGTCCTCTATGTGTTGTATGTATGTTGTTGTTTTGTTTTTGTTTTTTTGTTTAAAAAAATAAAAAATAAAAAGTTTCTGTGTGGATGGATGAATTTGAAGTATAATTGGGACCAAGCATCTCTTTCTGGAACAAACATCTTTTTGACAGGGTATTTGATTGGTAGTCAACCCACCCTGTGCATCCAGCGTCTCCCGCAGCAGCGCTGCTCCATCCACCCCTTCAAAGAGCCGGGCAGCTTGCTGGGCCTCCAGCGTCCATCTCTGTGATCTCCTCCTGCTGATTTCTCTGTAAATTAGAAAGGCAACCAAGCCCAGGCCGGCTGTAGCTCCGACAGCAAGACCGATTAACCCGTTCCTTCCGAGAGGCGTGTTCATTTTGTCCTCACTGAAGATCGGAAGCAGAGGCCGTTTGTAACTCTGGTTAACGTCACTTACTTATAATGTCACTTTCCTAAGACACGGCCTGGAATGAACGTCACGATGACAAGAGCATGACTCCAGCCTTTTTACGTCAAGTATCCCCAACAGAACACGGGTCAGGCTCACTGCTAGCACGTTAGCCTAATGTCACTAACCTGACGAATGACGACTTCAAGTAAGATTGACGTAAACGTTGGACGTCACCTATAAATTTACACCACAGTTTTACAAGTTGAACGAATCTATTTACATCACATTAAAAGTGCTGTGGTTGTGCAGATGGTAGCAATGATGCTATGGAATATTAACCCTAAGTACATTACACTGGTGTCTCCTCCGGTAACGCGTGCGAATACAACTTCCGGTTCCAATTTACAAAATAAAATACATATTACACATACACTTTTTTTTACCAGGTAAAATACCAGGTTTACACACATACAATTTATTTTTATTATACTATTATTTTTCTGCTTCACCACTGGTCCAGGTCATTGCTGTCGCGGCTGCAGGGCCGATAGTGAACTGGTCAGAACTGATCTGACCACAAGCTTTCAGCATAATTTCCTCCGGCACCGTCACCACAATGCAAACATAGTTGTGATACTCAAACACCTGGGAGAGGACAGAACAAACCTCTTAGTACTAATGTGATTGTTTTTCATTTCTACCTTAAATGGTGTAAATAGATTTAGGGACAAAAGGATGAATGATGAACCTTGAAAAAAAGGGATGTGTCTCACTGAAGCAGGCAGACAGAAGACAGACTGCTGGTCACCATCTGTTCAGTAAAGTCTACATCATTCTTAAAATGTGGAAAGTGTTCCATGTCAATCCCCACCTGGATAAATTTACACAAACACAAACTTATTAGCAACTCAACTTTAATTTAAAGTGTGAAAAAAGCTATTAAATCAGTAATAATGAGTGACTCATATATAGGTATACACAGAGACGTCTCTGCAGACGTGTTGTAAAAAGATAATTTACTACTGAGGCTGTTATGGAGGAGAGGGACCGGGGAGAATGGCCCGTTGACTGAGCCTTACTTGTCTGGTGCAGTTCACAGACATCCTGGCCCAGACTTCTGGACTCTAAGGTCATAACAAAGGCTTCACTTCAACGCCCTTAACTGATTATTCTTTAATTCCTTTAAATAATACTCTATTATTAGAGAGACACATGAGTCCTGTCCCTAATTTCTATTATGTAAATATAATTCCTAAAGGGGAGAATACAATCATGTTTTTCATGCTTTCTATTAGTTTATATGCCATGAGACTTGCTTTATTATCGCCTATGCCTCCTTTTCATACACATGTATTAATACGACTAAAGATCTGCATTTGCAAATAAAATTGAGTGAATCTGATTAACGTGATATAATTATTATTTTACATTTGTTGTCACTGATTTGGGAAGGTTGGGGGAAAGATATGTCGTTATTTTCATTTCAAACAGATCATGTAAAAACTGACAGTTAACACTCCATAAGAAAGGTGATTTCTTTTATTATAGTCACTCTATAAACAGATATATGTGTGTACTCTAGCTATGTACAATCATATGTTGAATTTATAAGGTTACATGAAGGACTGAATCAAACCAACAACAGGCGTACACATGTGCAGAATAAAATACAACATGTTGGGGGGTGTAAGTATCAGCACAATCTCTGAGGCGTTGAGAACTGTTGAGCGTTCAGTGGATATGACTGGATTTACACATGAAGGGAAGGGTCTGGTCTTACCCCTGAGCTAAAATAAAACGTATCCTGGATCGGCACAAATCTCGTCTTAATGCAAGCCAGTGTGAATAGAGTCATAGCAGGAAACTTAAAAGGCACAGCAGGGACAGTTTGGAGGGTCAACATAAGATAATGAGCTAAAATCCTGGAGTTTGCTGTTCAAGCTCATGTTAGTGTCATTAGCAGTGACAAATACAGCAATTAAAATTGGAAAACCATTAAATAATAATTTAAGAGGAACCTGTCATATTGTATCATTATACTTTGTAACCATTTAAAAAAAAACTCATAACAGAGGCTAGGACAGATGTGTCTGTGTGTGTGTGTGTGTGCTTACTTACCAAAGCCATCAAAATTAAGATCCTCATTAATGACAACATCCAGTAGTGAGTCTCCAGGTGACCCCTTCACTGTGATCTTCTCCCCATCTCTGTTGATGAAGTGGACCGTCACCTTGTTGTCTGAGCTGACACACACACACACACACACACACACACACACACACACACACACACACACACACACACACACACACACACACACACACACACACACACACACACTCACACACACACTCACACACACACACACACACACTCACACACACACACACACTCACACACACACACACACACACTCACACACACACACACACACACACACACACACACACATACACACTCACACACACTCACACACACACACAGAACAGTTTAAATTCACCATTTCTAATTATTTTTTTTCTATTTTTCTTATTTACATGAGAGGATGGGAACAACAACTCGGAATATTTCCATCATATTGAGATATTTTCTAATGACAGCACTCCAAAAGCAGAGCAAGGCTCAAAGATAATATCTCTGATGGTTCCCTTCCCACGCACACATTGAGCGCTTGAACCTGATATTTAAAACACTTCACTGCCCTCTGGTGGCCAGAGTTCGTCACTACACCCAGAACTGTGTAAACCACATCAGAGGCTCCATTTTAATGGAGATCATATGCAAATAAGGTATTTAAAGGCATTTCATTTCACCATTCAGCGATCATGTTACTTCAAATACTTGCCGTTTTCTACCTCTTTTTCTCACTACATCTCAGGAAAATGCTGTACTTTTTACTTGAATACATTTGTATGACAGCTTTACTTTACTATACTGACAAATATCAGACATACAAAACAAACCATATATATTTAGAAACTATGTACTTATAAATTAAACTACCCAGCAGTCTGCATTCAAAACCTTACTTAAGTAAAAGTATGCAAGTATTTTGAGCAAAATCTACTAAAGCACTCATTGTATCATGTTTTGTATTGATATCAGTGCTGCAATATGAAACTGAACAGAACTATAGGAAGTTTTGGAGATTTATGGAGTCATCAGTAAAGCTTGAGGAGCTACAAAGTATTTTACAACTAAAAACTAAAATATATTCAATTTCAAATATGCAGCAGGTTTTAACTGAGGCTTCAAACTCAGAGCTGCCTCTCTTCTTGGAATGAAAAGCTCCATAAACCCTCACTCTTCTCTCCAACTAGTTTCATTTCTGTAGAAGTGAAACTAATCTAAGCTTTAATTTCCACTGAAGTGACGCTCAGTCAGGCACAGGAACAAGCACAGCTGGATGGGGAAACCTTCTCTTGTCGGCTCTGTCTGGATCTACTGAAGGATCCGGTAACTATTCCCTGTGGACACAGCTTCTGCATGAACTGTATTAAAAGCTTCTGGGATGAAGAGGATGAGAAAGAAAGCCACAGCTGCCCTCTGTGTAGGCAGACCTTCACACCGAGGCCTGCCCTGGTGAAAAGCATGGAACTGGAGGAACTGAAGAAGACTGGACTCCAAGCTGCTCCTGCTGATCCCTGCTATGCTGGACCTGAAGATGTGGCCTGTGATTTCTGCGGGGGGGGGGGGGGGGGGGGGGGGGGAAGCCTATAAGTCCTGTTTGCAGTGTCTGGTCTCTTACTGTGAGAAACACCTCCAGCCTCATTATGACGTGCCTCCTCTCAAGAAACACAAGCTGGTGGAGCCCTCAGAGCTCCAGGAGAACATCTGCTCTCGTCATGGTGAGGTGATGAAGATGTTCTGCCGTACTGATCACCAGTGCATCTGTTCTCTCTGCTCCGTGGATGAACATAAAGGCCACGACACAGTGTCAGCTGCAGCAGAAAGCACTGACAGGCAGAGAGAGCTGGAGGAGAACATCAGGCAGAGAATCCAGGACAGAGAGAAAGATCTGAAGGTGCTTCAACAGGAGGTGGAGGCCATCAATCGCTCTGCTGATAAAGCAGTGGAGGATAGTGAGGCGATCTATAATGAGCTGATCCGTTTCATAGAGAAAAGAAGCTCTGATGTGAAGCAGCAGGTTAGAACCCAGCAGGAAATTGAAGTGAGTCGAGTCAAACAGCTTCAGGAGAAGCTGCAGCAGGAGGTCACTGAGCTGAAGAGGAAAGACGCTGAGCTGAAAAAGCTGTCACTCACAGAGGATCACAACCGGTTCCTGGAAAGCTACCCCTCACTTTCACAAGTCGGTGAAGCTACAGACTCAATCAGCATCAATATCAGCCCTCTGACAGCTGCTGTGTCGGCAGTCAGAGATAAACTGCAGAACGTTCTCAGTGAAAAACAGACAAGCATCTCGTGGGCAGCGATTAACGTGGATGTTTTACTAAAACCTAAGATCAAGTCCAGAGCAGAATTCTAAGACTTTTCACATGAAATCACACTGGATTCAAACACAGACATCTGTCAATATCAGAGGGAAACAGAAAAGCAACAGGAAGGAATGCAGTACAGTGGCATTCTATTCACCCAGACAGATTCCCCAGCTGTAATCAGATCCTGAGTGCAGAGAGTCTGACTGGATGTTGTTACTGGGAGGTGGAGCGCAGACCAATACAGAGTTGCTGTAGCATTCACATACAAGACTGTCAGACGAGATGAGTATGACAATGAATGTTCATTTGGAAGAAATGACAAATATTGGGCGTTAGAATGCTACAGAACCAATTAGCAATTTTGGTACAACGGTATCGCCACTCCCGTCTCAGGTCCTCTGTCCTCCAGAATTGGAGTGTACCTGGATCACAGAGCAGGTATTCTGTCCTACAGCATCTCAGAAAACATGACTCTCCTCCAGAGTCCAGACCACGTTCACTCAGCCTCTCTATGCTGGACTTCGTATTGATCATAGAAGCACTGCTGAGTTTTGTAAACTGAAATAGGCAGAAGTCATTTAAAGATGGTGACTTCAATTCTGATTCATGTCTTAATATCAAAATACCAACCGATATATTGATATAATAAATATAACTAAAAAATAGTTTGCTATGCTTTGCTATATCACTGTTAATTGTGAAGCAATAATAGTTTTTGTGAAGTGTTAGAAAATGATAATCTAACAAATGGTGTCATCTTGTAATGTTATGTATTGTTATTGTTGTCAGAAAGTGTTGCTTGCAAACTGCCAATACACTCTGAACACAATCCACTCACTAGCTTTGCATTAAGTTTGGATGCGTTGATGTTTCTGTCAGGAGAGGAGAGGAGCTGCCTAATTACACAGGCAAGGTTTGAACCAGGCACATCCCAACTAGTGTGCTTACAGCTCATCCCACCACACCACCTATCCCTTCACACTGAGACCTTTTCTCTGGGCGCATTTATCTTCGTACTTTGGATGATGGACTTTAAAATTTACGAGGACTAGTAAGATTCAGTGGGATTCAAACCCACGTCATCAGAACTTCTTCTCAGTATTCTAAGACTCTGAGCATCTGACTTGACATGTGACATCTTCTTCTTAAAGTATTTCACTTTTTTTTGTGAACAAACAATTTCAAAATCTCACACGTGTGAATAAGACTTGAACCCATGGACTAAATATCACCAAGCAGCTATCTACAATACTGAGCTATTTGAACTGAAACACAACAACAGACCATTACACTTTTTCCTCATGGAGGCTTGATTTAAAAATGGACAAATTCAACTGAGGATTGAACCCATATCCCATGGCTCGATCACCAAGTAGGCCTCTTACATGCTGAGCTCCTTAAGCTTCAGGACCGCCAGATGAGTCTTGAGCTTTATTTTATTTAGTAGTTTAATTAATAGCTCTGTGTTAAAAATGTGTTGACATGACTGGTGTTGAGTGGTATAAGTGTTTTATGAGAGCAATAGTTAGTATTCTTCATAATTGTGAGTGGACTCTCTTGACCGGATGGAGCCTGGGCCCCGTGTATCAAGGCTGAGTCTTTGGTCTGGACTCCAGGTCGGTTGGAGATGACAACCACGATCTCTGCAGAGCTGGATGGACGCTTGGCTTGGTCTATGAGTGCCTGGAGGTTGGTCTCTGGAACGATACCGGAGAACTTTACGACTGGCTTCTGAGATGTTTGTGCATCAGGCTGTGTCTTTGGCCGGAAAGCCAGTTTGCACATTTTCCAACAATGTGGAACTATCCCTTCAATAAGGACAATGAACCTGTGCCTGAGATAAGAACACCTACTCTGGTCCTCGAGTGGTGGGTTGCCATTCTGCTCGATGACCAGCTGTCCACTGGAGGCGGGTCCTGCATTCACCAGGCTGTGTTTCAGGTTGCGGACCACCACAGGCTCTACCCCTGCATTAAAAAGTACAAAAAATGATATTAATATAATACATGCTTGTGTAAATCAGGGATTAGCTGTATTAAAAGTCTCACCTGGCTGCTTGTGGGCCAGTGAACCCATGATCCAGGCCTCTTCATGCGCTTGAAGCTGGCGTAGGACTCTCTGAGCATCCAAGGAGGACAAACACTTGTACGGCCCCCAGGTGGTGGTGTGGGCCGTCTCCACTGCACTCAGACACTCTGCCTCATGGAGCCAGGAAAACACTGGGGGGATGCTCCATCGAGAGGCATCTGAATCATGCCTGAACATCAAATGTAAATGCTAATGAAAAAGAATGGTGACCTCAAATATCAGCCATGAACTGACCTCTGAATTTTCAAGAGAGGGTAAAACATCCCAGCACTAATAGAATATGCAAAAACAAATAGAAGGGAACATAGCTGAATATGAAAAGAATGCCAATTACATTTTCTTCAATGTGCACAAGGGTCATGCAACTGTAAAAACATTTTAATAGGAAATATTCCTACCTTTTTCGCCTCACACTAGGTAACTATTAGACATCCAAAATGCAAATTCAGCTTAATCTAGATGCACATCAGCTTCATGTACTGTTGACGTCAACATATTTATACGCTTGTGTTGCATTCGAAGATGAGGCAGGATGACAAATAACATCGAGATCAGCTGGAAAATCTTCCATATTCTCCTCAGAAAATGTGAGGAAGGAAGGAAGGACTCCCACCTTGAGTTTGCTCCCCACTCCGTCCGTCCCAGATACCAGGATGGGGTCGACGAAACCTGCTGCCTTCAGGTCACAGAGCCCAGCAAAGCCTCCCAGTTCAGCATTACAGATGTGTATAATTTTCTGTAAAAGGTGGAGCAAAAGTAGGATGTAAGTTTTAGGTCATCAGATATAGTCATTAGCTTTTAATTCATTAACAGAATAGATTTTTGCATGATATTTTTCCAGTTTGAAAAATATGAGTTTTGTTCTCCTTTTTCCAGCCATTGTTTACGGGACCTGATAAACGCTCCTTCCACCCTTTTTTATAGAACATATCTAGTTTCTCATGTAAACTAAACATTTCTATATTGTCTTCTTCTGTCAGTGTCTGGTGGTGTTTGACAAAAGAAAGAAAGAAATACCACTGATGATATTTTGTTAGCCCAATTTCCTAATTTTAGCCACTGTAATCCCAAATTTCCTTAAGTATTTGACTGATTCGTATTTAAATAGTTCCAAATTTAAACAAAATTAATTCTCTATTTTTGCTTTGTTAAAGACATTAGTTAGCAGCTGCGCAGTTTTTATTTTGACTTCCTCATGTTTAAGAAGAGAGTTGTTCAATGTCCAATAATGAGCTTTATTACCTGTATCAGACGTAAATAACCTAATAGAAATGTAGACAGCTTTATGATCACTGAAGGGACAGAATGTGGACCGTCACGTCTCGTTATTTTAAGTTTTGGGAAACCAACCAGAAGTCTAAAAAAATAGAAAGTGACATACTGAGCATTCATTGCACTTAAAGGAATCAGCAGCATTATTTGGTGAATAAACTTAATATGTAAGACTGAACGTAAACCAAATGATGAAGAGCAACACATTTTACGTACTCGCTCGCTTTTACGTCCTTTGTTTCTCGACTCGACATCATGTTGCTTTCAATCTTCAGTGAAACGAATCTAGTTGTCCCAGAAGTTGTTTAAACAAGGAATCTATCTGTTTTTCACCATTCAAAAACTTTTTTTGCAGGACTCGAGTTTCCGACCCTACTCGGTAGCCATTGTCATATAAGGAAGTAGTGCATTGCAGAACATCATGTCCTATAGAGGATCTTTGTAGATGTCTAGGCGTGTCATGTGACTCTAGGTAGTATTGGGAACCGGGAAGTGTTCTGTGTACCTGTGTAAGAACAAGGCCGGATGTTTACGTCCTTACCTTAATGCAACCCGGGCGTAAACTGCTCCGTTAGCAAAGGTTCCACCTGGACGCTGCTCTGCTCTTCGGTCCCTTTCTTTTTTTATATGTTACGGGTCCCAATGGTGGTACCACAGTAACAAAGAGCAAATCCTGAAAAATACAGGTAAAAGTAAGAGGAGAGATGACACGCAGCTTCTGTTGATCTCTCCATAAACACATCTTTAATTACTTCAGATAAACAACAAAAACAGCATCTGTGTGATTTAATTCTTGTTCCTTTTTTCAGTTCCAGTGTGCTTTGATTTATAAATGTCCTTCACATTAAAATCAATCATTTACGAACGACATTCATATTGTCACTTAGTCACAGTCATATTTTCACATTGTCACTTTTGTATAAGTGATTAAAGGTCACTATGGCCTGATAGTGCAAATCACAGGAATAATTCACTGTATTTAAGGCTATTCATGACAAGCTGCCTGGCTAATCACTGGGAAAAAAAACATAAGAACTAAATGCACAACCGGTAAACATTTAGTTTTAGAATATAAAACTTACTTAACCATACTTAGCAGCATAACAGTTTTACATAAACTCATCAGTAACTCCATGTGCAAAGTAGCATCCATTTTATCTCAAAAACATTACTGTAAATATGTAACTTAGTTATAATTCAGTGTTTTGTAACCATCACATTAAAGCAGTGTGTGTGGATTTGTTTCACAAAAGCAGTGTGCAGGAGGCCAAAACGATATAAACGTTTAGCTGAGTAAACCTACTATCTTCTCTGTGAGGTATCACTGATATATCAGCGCCGCACTTATTGATAAGACGGCAGCTGCCTGGCCCTACACAGCAATACAGATAAGTTTCTGCCCATCCATAACACAGTGTTAGTGTTATATCACCTATTTATTAGTAAACATTCTCATGTAAATATGCAGAAATAAACGATTTTTACTATTTGATACTGATTTTCAATTGTCGATGGAGTTATTCTTCAAATTAATACCAAATTTAGGGTCGAATACAGGCTTTGTCAATGTTTGTTTATGTAAAGGCAGCACGTGTTTCCCTACGTAAGATGGCGGCCGCGTTTGTCATCTTCCTCCAGTGACAGCTAACAGCATGTCCGCTGTAGTTTTTTATTGTGTTGAGAAATTAAATTTGCCGAAATACATGTGGCCAAAAATATTTTAAGTGAGCAAATCAAAAACAAAGAACCTAAACAAAAATTATACTTTTTTAGAACTTAGGGTAGGGTTCGCTCCGGGGAGGAGGTGTCACATTACTGCAAGAATCCTGCCTAAAAGGCCGGTTAGACCTCTTTAAGGAGGAGGCAAGGTCTCCTGCTGCTGTCCGTCCTCCTCTATTTTCTCCGCCCTTTCTTCCATCCCCATGTCTACAAGTGAGCGGAACAACATCCACACAGCGGGGATTAGCAGCGGGAGGTGCTGCTGTTCGGACACGGCGGAGAGAAACAGCGAACACCCGCGGTCCACCCGGTCCTGTTCTCCAGTACCGCGTCAGAAGTGCTTGGTTTTTAGTGCAGGTCTCTAGATAGACAGCGGTGGACAGTTTGATTTGACCCTATACCAACAGAAAACTCACTGGAAATGAGCTGCAAGTGAGGAAGACGAGATGAGCCGACATGCAACAGGTAGGAGAGACAAGTGCAACAGTGCAACAGTGCAACAGTGCACGCGACCATATCAACTAATATGGCGGTAAACTTACATCGCACTGACCGGGCTCTACCAAATGTACAGCGTCCCGGTGCGTTGGTCTTCATCCCGGTTATATAGGCTGCTGCCATCTTTGTCAAATCCCGCGAGGAGTTTGCTGGACCGGTTCCTCCAGCGGTCATACAGCTGAGTGTTAGAAATTCTTGTGGGGCGTATTTCCTGTGAAAATAACCTTTCCCCTAAAAACTTTCCAGACGTCCAGGAGTCGGTGCAGGAGCCGGTGCAGGAGTGTGTTGTCTCCCCGCCGCTGCCTGCTGATCATGTGCTCGACTCTGGAGCTGTGCTCTTCCCTGGTAGCTATTAATCCACACTGTTGCACAGATACGAACTGTAGTGGCTTTTTATTCTGCATTCAGTCGCACGCTTGGCCCCAAAATAAGAGCTTGTCTCATTTTCATTGAAGTAACATTTGGTGATAACCTTTCTGTCTAAAATAGACGCAATAATGTATTGAATTAAATGCTAGTGCATGTTGTAAACGAAAATGCCCTCATGGATAACAGATTTTGCAGGCAGCCATACACTTCAGCTCTTGTGTTGTCTCTCTGCAGGTGCTTTTGATCAACATGGCTGCCCTTTGGTTGTGTTCCCACTGGATGAACAAGTCCAACTCTCACAACTCAGCAAAGCAGAAGTGGTGGACTTTATAAATCACTTTCTGTGTCTGCACAAGTACGATGAGTCTGACAGACTTATTGTTTACAGGGCATGTGTGCGTTTGAGGGGGTACAGTATGCCGTGATTGTTTCAATCATTGTCTCTCAACAGTAAGAAGCAGGAGAAGGAGAGTTTGGTGTCAGTGGTGGCAGATTTAAGGCATGCGTCACTCCCTACAATCAGGTTCATCGCCGAGACGCTGCTTCTGCTCGAGGTATTACTGTGCAGTGTTTGGAGCTGCTGCAGATGGCCTGCAGCATGTTCTCAAAGATTTTCCTGTAACTACACAAACCCCACATGGATACACCCACATTTATACAGTAATAGCTCAAAATATGGAGGGTCCTTTTTGAGGGATTATGTAACTGGATACAGGACTCCAAAAGGATGCCCGTTCACTCAAATGAAAGTCATTCAACAAATTTGCGACACAAATGTTCTTTGTGTGGTTTGTTTCCATGCCCTGCAGCCCCCTGCAGAGCCTGCATGGCAGCTCTCCTCGACCTTGCCTGCTTGGTCCAGCTTGACCCTTCTGCTTCTCGTTTGTGTTATGCACACACTGCACAACCCTTAAAAAGTCAGAATACAAAGGATGACTAGAAAGTGCTCAAGGAACCCATACAATGCAATTTGGGGTTTAGCATGTTGCCCAAGGATACTTGGACATGTAGACTGCAGGTGCTTGAACTACCGGCCTTCTGATAACTGGTCAGCCACCTCTTTAATACTGGTAATCATTTATTAGCAGAACATAAAATCAATTGCACAAACCAAATACCCATACAAAAAGTATCAGTAAAATATGAAATGACTGCCATTAAATTTAAAATTCTTAACGTTTACATTGAAATATTAATATTTTACTTTAAAAAAAAAAAGATGAAATGTTTGTGGGAACACCATGGCCTACCTTTTTGTTACCATGCAGTGAGTGTGACTGGATTTCCACCCCTCCCATAAATTTGTATTCTGGTCCTCTGGAATCTGATAATGATCCACACTAAATCATACATATATTAGTCGACTAAATATACTTATATATTATATAATATATATCATACATGGTTTTTCATTTCACTTACAGCTATTTATTGAGAAATACAAATAATTCAGATCTGCCTCAAAATCCTACCAACTCATCCTTCATCCTAGACCCATCACAATTTTTCCTTAATTTAGTGACAGCTTTTTGAAAAATCTTTTACACTGTGGTCACATAACCTTCACCCAACTCCAATGGCGGACGTAGTAATTGCAGTAAATGTGGCTTTCAGATATCTCTTACAGTGGTGGTCTATGGAGGAATGGGCCTTTTGGGCTGGACAGCAGGGCTGCCAGCTGCATTCGTATCCATATTTGTACATGTATGTCTGAGTGACTCATTCTAAGGCCTGCCTTTTAATAATCAATGCAAAAATTGCAGTTTGGCAAAAGCTTTAATGACTGTGCTGATACTTGTCTATGCTTACACTCTCTGGTACAAACTATAAGGATGATTAAAATATGCGTTTAATGGATATACAGTTCAAAGCAAATGTATTAAACCCCCTCTTGCATCAGAGGTGTATTTGCAAAATATGCTATTTATCAGCAGTTTGCAAAAACCAAATTAAGCAAGAACACTTGAAATAGATCAATACAACAGATATTTTAAGTGTTTTTCTCCAATATAATTCTAAATGCTACTTTTCCTGACTCCTCAGTCTCTAAATGATCCAACCCTTAATGACCAGCGTCTCTAGTTCTTTGTAGACCCTTTAGCTGCTATGACCTGCTGCAGATCCAGACTCCAGCTTCCTGCAGTGTTCCTGAGGAATCTTAGCCCATTCCTCACGGACAAAGGCCTCCAGTTCTGAAATATTCCTGGTTTACCTGCTGCAACCACCTTCTTCAGATCCCACCAGAGGTTTTCTCTGGATTCCAGTCAAGCGACTGTGACTGCCTCTAGAATGATCCAGGACTTCTTCTGAAACCAGGCCTTGGTGGACTCTGAGGTCTGCTTGGGATCATTGTCTTTCCTCAGCTTCATCTTCCTCACAGATGGAGATGTTTTCTTCTAGGATTTCCTGATCCTTGATGGAATCCATCTGACCCTCTACAGGCTGCAGGTTTTTATGTATGCTTGTATACACACAGTTTCAGCAACAAAAACACAGTTCTGAGGTCTCAAAGCACACACTGAGGCACAGATGAACAAACACCACAAATAAGTTCTCAGCCATAAAGCTATCTTTCGTGCATACATGGTTCCTAGGGGATTTTTGAATCCAGTCTTTTCAAATAACTCATTGTGGGGATTTGTCAGGTAGAGCTCATTCCTTCGTCTCATCATCTGACAGGTTCATACTTTTCACGAAAACAGCAAATGGTCCCCAGACCTTTTCAAACAAATCATGTCCCCCCCTTAAAAAAAAGGTCACTTTTTTAAAGGAAAAGATTTTAGCATTTGTCTCTTCCGATATGTAAGACTCGGTCTGGTAGGTTTTTTTTTCCAGAGCATCGCAATTGATCTTTTTGCATGCAGGAGACACATATCTATCATTATTGGTTCACTTTTGGCATATTTGTGACTTTTTTTGTATAGTCCTAAAATAAATTTAAAAAAACAAGATCCATTGGAATGTCTTTTGAAATAATCTTTACTTTTTTAACCTCCTCCCTAAAGGATCTTATTTTACTACATTACCAAACAATGAAACTGCATGCCCTTCAACTCAGTAAATTTCGTGCATAAATCTGGGATATTGCTATTATATTGATTTAATTAACTGGAGTAATGTATGTTCTCATCAGCCATGTATACTGTAACGATCTTAATCAAATATTAATCGATCAAGTATGGCATATACTGATTTCCAGTCTTCTATTGGAAAATCTTCCCTCCACCAAATTTGTTTAAAATCAGAGCTCTCCGGTGATTAATATAATTAATTATATAGTTCTGATACAGCACCTTTGCTTAAGCTATCCTTTGACATATTTTCCTCCATGTTAGATTTTAATGGTTTAGTTCTAACAAGTTATTTTGGCTCATTCTAATAAAACTTCCGGGTCAAATATTTGCATATTTGCATCAAATTTTTTCAAATGACATCATTGTGTCTGTGTTTGGCAAATATCCATCTATCCATCCATTTTCTTTGCTTATCCGGGTCGGAGTCGTGGACCCAAACCTCCCTCTCCCCAGCCTCCTCTTCCAGCTCTTCTGGGGGTACACCAAGGTGTTCCCAAGCCAGCTGAGAGATATAATCCCTCCAGCTCGTCCTGGGTCTAACATGGAGTCTCCTCCCTGCCTGGAATACCTCCTCAGGGAGGTGTCTGGGGGGCTGAATGAGTGAGCTCTTCACCCTATCTCTAAGGGTGAGCCCAGACACCCTGGAGGAATCTCATTTTGGCCGCTTGTATCCGCAATCTTGTTCTTTATCCTGAATTTTTTTCTAATCCTTTTGATGCCCTTGTTCTAAATACAGCATCTGCTCTTCCTGTAGTGAAAACCCAATTTTCCCATATAGGACTATACTGTGATAATAATCCAGACTCTTTCATAAATGTTTTGACATCAAAATACACCTTAATCATATTTTTAATTATTGGTTTAGAAGTTTGTTTCATCAAACCTGGCAGTGTAAAAGCAGGGGTGAGCTCAAACGTTACCATTCTATTTCTTTCTGTATCCTTAGTTGCAAAATAAAACTTGACTGTCCTAAATTGTTCCGCCCAATGACCCCAGATTATATTTGGACATTTCAAACCTCCTTTATTATAGTAGGGAAAGCCGATTTCTGGGACGGTTATTTTTCCTGATCTTACTGCTTGACCCACAGTCAAGGTCAAGCAGCTGTTTTTGCTGCTTGACCTTGACTGTGTCTTCTGCTGCTTTGATTGCTTTTGATTGCGATCACATCAGCATGACCAACCGAATCATTTTAGTCAATGTTAATATGATAACAAATATAAAAACCAATTATATCCAATAATATTGGTGCCAAGCCTGTTCATCTGTCTTTTCTAGCTGCACAAGCAGACAGTCCACAGTGTGTATATACTTCAGCCTGAAACGAAGGATGCTGTCAAGCTGTTGCTGAAACTCCTGGCTCCATCCAAGTCTCACACTGCATCCTTCAAGGTGAATGAAACAACATACATGCTGTATCCCAGGTATGTTTTAGATTTGATTTTGAGTTGGTAACACTGATTTCTTTTTCTTTTTGCAGAAAGTCCTTCTGAAAGAAATCTCAGAGCTCTCAAACTACATTGACCGAAGCCAGCTAACAACACAGTTGGGGGGCTACTTTATTTACTGTCACCAGAGTTGGGTTGCCTTCATTAAGGTAATTTAGTTTTGGAAATTGTCATTCCTCTGTCAATAGACCATATTCCCACAGCAGCCACGAAGTCACGCTCAGGGTGGGAATCTCCAATGTTATACTGCTGTGTTCCAGGTGGCATGTCGTTCAATGCAGTGAATCTGACAAATTATCATTTCACCAGTTCCTCGATTAATAAGTAACTTTAAAAATGGCCCGATCACTATCCATTGTGTTCCTTTTCAGTCGATTCACTCGGTACAACACATGTAGTATGGGATATCACGTCCTCGCGTGACCTTACTGAAGACACCTCTATTCACGCCGTAAGGCAGATGACCTGTGGTGATGTGCGTGAGGCTCCGCCCACACATATATACCTGCGTCACCACGGACATCCTTCAGTTCTTACGCTAAGAACACCTCTATCGAGTCCGGCTAACTAGGTGCTGCTAGCTAGCCGTGTTCTCCCTGAAAGGCTACCACCTCTCAAAATTGGCTGAACAGCTTTTGTTGTTGTTAGCAACCACCGCTTCTGTTGGTGTGTAGCTGCCCGCGGAGCGCTAATTTTGAGATCACATTTCAACTTCCCAAAGTTTGGTGTCTCAGTATGAGTGATAAACTTAAACGAGCTAAGTATAAGTCTTCCACTCGCCCCTGTCCTCAGGGGTGCGGCTTTTCTCTGCACAAGCTGGACCACCATGAAGTATGTCCCATCTGTCTGGGGATTGTCCACGCTAGGAGAGCATTGACACAGCTGGAGGCTTGTGTGTTTTGTCACCAGCTCCGACGCTCGACCCTGGAGAGACGGGTCGGCTTTATGGAAAAGGTTCTGGGAAGGACTGCTGTCGCTCGACAGGACCCCCTCCTATCTGAGTCACGGGACCCAGCTTTGTCTGAATCTGGTGGCGAGGAAATTTTGGTCGAAGTCACCGTTGCTATGGGCTACCGGTTACAGTTCCGGGTCAGACCACCCCCGTAACTGGGCAGATCATATGGACTGTATGGAGGGGTCAGTGGAGCTCGAGCCGGAGCCCTCTGAGTGTGCTAGCCAGCCGCAGCTTGCCCACCACGACGACGACGTGCTGGATGTCGGCCTTGAGATGCATGGTTTATCGGAGGGCGAGCTGGATGATTTGACGCGGGCCAATATTCCGCCGCTGCTGCGCTGGCTAATACATGGAATAAACCACTGTCTACCTGCGTTACAGTGCCTGGCTATGGACAATATGTGGATCTGGAGGGTGCTGATCAGGCTGGCTACGGATTACGTTCTCCGTGTCACGCTGTGCTGCGCTTTCCCTCGGCAGAGGGATGGCTTCTACAGTGGTGGCACAGAAACACCTGTGGCTGACTCTGTCTGATGTCCCTGAGAGAAACAGAGCAGTCTACCTGGATGAACCGGTGTCTGCGGAGGGGGGGTCGTTCGGGTAATCACTCGATGCCATCCAGGGCGAAATTCGAGCTGAGGAAGAAACAAGACGAGGTTCTGCATAACATTATTCCCAAGCGGGAGGCGAAGCCTAGGCTGCTGGTGAGCGCCCTCAAATTTATGGCTCCGCTGCCTCCCCCGAAGTGGGAGTGAGTGGTGCTGCCTGCGAGTTTGGGCTTCCAGAAGGTGAAGCAACAGCCGGCCAACCAAACCCCACGCCCATCGGCCTGGGACAAGGGCAGCAGCAGCAGGGAGACTCTGCTTCACCTCATTTGTTGCCGCCCGAGAGGCACCTGCCATGTTCTGTTCGCGGACCCAGCCCCAAAAGGCGCTGCAACTCCCTAACACAGTCTCCCAAGCACAACTCCCCCATGCACACAAATGCACTTATATGTTCTCAGGTTGTGAGCCCGGTTCTTGGTCTATTGAATGTACAAGTGCCCCGTTGACGGTGCCTTTTGTACCAGGAGTTGTATTGTTCAAATCAATAAAGACTGTTCAAAATGTTGCACATCATAAAACTGCAAATCAAATAAACAGTCTCCAATGCAGCGGAGGGCGACAGCCCCGCCGCCCCAACGGTGCTACAAGTCAGCCGGCTGGCTGTCCACTTCCCCCAATGGTGGGTAGAGAAGACCGTTGCTATGGGCTACCGGTTACAGTTCCGGGTCAGACCACCCCCATTTGCTCACGTTGTAAATACGTCGGGGCGGGGGGGGAGGCAACAGCGGTGCTAAGGGAAGAAATAAACACTCTACTGGGGAAGAAAGCGGTATGAGTGGTCCCGGCTTTGGAGATAAACAAAGGTCGGTACAGCCGCTCTTTTGTCATTCTGAATAAAGGTGGAGAGCTTCGTCCTATCCTAGACTTACGAACGTTGAACAAGTACCTACGTACATACAAGTTCAAACTGCTAACACTCAGACAACTGCTGAGTGCAGACAGCCGGGGGAATTGGTTTGTGACAATCGATCTCACGGACATTTATTTCCACATAGCGGTACATCCGGACCACAGGCAGTTTCTGCGGTTTGCTTTCAACAGTACCGTTAACAAGTACCTGGTTCTGCCATTTGGTCTGTCACTCACCCCACGCACTTTCACAAAGTGTGTAGAAGCAGCCTTAGCCCCGCTCCGGGAGAAAGGCGTTCACATTTTAGCCTATCTGGATGATTGGGCTCTAATTGCGAGCTCCAGAGAGGAGGCAGTGACACAATTAGCGCTAGTTCTGTCCCACATCCAAGCGCTGGGATTCTCTGAATTTCGAGAAAAGCTCACTGACCCCGCATCAGCAGTTCTCTTTTCTCGGTCTGGAAATATGCTCCGTTTCCAGCCAAGCGCGGCTGTCAGAGCTCAGAGTAGCCGCATTTCAATGCTGCCTCGCTCAATTTCAGTGGGGATGCAAACTGCGTTTTACAGCTAATGGGCATGATGGTTTCTATGATCGCAGTAGTGCCACTCGGGCTGTTAAAGATGCGTCTGTTTCAGCGCTGGGCTCTGTCACACCGGCTGTGTGCACCACGCCACCTCCACAGGAGGCTGTTGATAACAGCGTCTTGCATGACCGCTCTCAACCCTTGGAGGGACCCCGACCTGCTACGTCGGTAGTCTTTCCGCCTGGTGGTCTCCACAGATGCCTCCCTGAGGGGTTGGGGACCTCTGTGCGACGGGGTGGCGGTGAGTTGGGCTTGGTCGGTAACACAACGCAGGCTTCATATCAACCACCTGGAGATGTTAGCGGTGTTTTTGGGCCTGAAATGCTTTCATTCTGTTCTGACAGGCCAGCATGTTCTGATCAGGACAGACAACACAATGGTGGTTTCCTACATAAACAGGCAGGGGGGAACTCGCTCGCTTCCCCTGTTAAAGCTGTCTCAATCTCTGTTAATATGGTGCAGTGTGAAGTTTCTGTCCCTCAGAGCCACACATGTCCCAGGCCGCACCCAGAGCTATGGAGGCTTCATGCTTACCTGTTGAAAGGTCCAATTTAATAGCTAAGGGTCTGCCCCCCAGTGTGGTGGCAACGATCCAAACTGCTAGGGCTGCGTCCACTAGGGGTCTGTATGCTTATAAGTGGCAGGCATTCGAACAGTGGTGTCTGGAACGAGATGTGCTTTCGTTTCAGTGCTCTATTGTGGATGTCTTGTCCTTTCTGCAGGAGTTGCTGGACAAGGGCCTCTCCTTCTTCACAATCAAAGTTCACTTAGCTGCCATATCAGCCTGTCATGCTGGCTTTGATGGAGTGACACCAGGTGCTCACCCTCTCGCTGTGCATTTCTTAAAGGGAGTCCGCCGGCTGAGGCCTGTGATTAAACCCTGCGTCCCCTCTTGGGATTTAGCTCTGGTACTGGAGGCCCTTTGCGGGGCCCCATTGAGCCTATTGAGTCTGTAGATATGAAAAGATTTCATACAAAACAGCATTGCTTCTCGCTTTGACATCTGCTAAGTGGGTGGGTGACCTTCAGGCATATCTGTGCATCCCTCCCACTTCAAATGGTCTCAAGGTTACTTTGCGAGCCAATGCTGCGTATTTGCCTAAGGTTATTCCTATGACGGGGCGTGTATACATGTCCCATACTATATGTGTTGTACTGAGTGAATCGACTGAAAGGGAACGAAATGTTATGTCTATAACTTCCGTTCCCTGAAGGAGAGGAACGAGGTACAACACTTGGTTGCCCCGCCACGCAGCTGGGCTCGGTGAAGAGCGGCTATCGAACTGAAGGATGTCCATGGTGACGCAGGTATATATACTGAACAAAAATATAAACGCAACACTTTTGTTTTAGCTCCAATTTTTCATGTGTTGAAAGCAAAGATCTAAGACTTTTTCTATGTACACAAAAGGCCCATTTCTCTCAAATTTTGTTCACAAACTTGTTTGAATCTGTGTTAGTGAGCACTTCTCCTTTGCCGAAGGTGTGGCATATCAAGATGCTGATTAAACAGCATGATTATTGCACAGGTGTGCCTTAGGCTAGTCACAATAAAAGGCCACTGTAAAATGTGCAGTTTTATCACACAGCACAATGCCACAGATGTCACAAGTTTTGAGGGAGCTGCAATTGGCATGCTGACTGCAGGAATGTCCACCAGAGCTGTTGCCCGTGAATTGAACGTTCATTTCTCTACCATAAGCCGTCTCCAAAGTCGTTTCTGAGAATTTGGCAGTACATCCAACCGGCCTCACAACCGCAGACCACGTGTAACCACGCCAGCCCAGGGCCTCCACATCCAGCATCTTCACCTGCAAGATCGTCTGAGACCAGCCACCCGGACAGCTGATGCAACAATTGGTTTGCATAACCAAAGAATTTCTGCACAAACTGTCAGAAACCGTCTCAGGGAAGCTCATCTGCATGCTCGTCATCCTCACCGGGGTCTTGACCTGACCGCAGTTCGTCGTCGCAACCGACTTGAGTGGGCAAATGCTCACCTTCGATGGCGTCTGGCACTTTGGAGAAGTGTTCTCTTCACGGATGAATCCCGGTTTTCACTGTACCGGGCAGATGGCAGACAGCGTGTATGGCGTCATGTGGGTGAGCGGTTTGCTGATGTCAACGTTGTGAATAGAGTGGCCCATGGTGGCGGTGGGGTTATGGTATGGGCAGGCATATGCTACGGACAACCAACACAGGTGCATTTTATTGATGGCATTGTGAATGCACAGAGATACCGTGACGAGATCCTGAGGCCCATTGTTGTGCCATTCATCCACCACCATCACCTCATGTTGCAGCATGATAATGCACGGCCCCATGTTGCAAGGATCTGTACACAATTCCTGGAAGCTGAAAACATCCCAGTCCTTGCATGGCCTCCATACTCCCCGGACATGTCACCCATTGAGCATGTTTGGGATGCTCTGGATCGGCGTATACGACAGCGTGTTCCAGTTCCTGCCAATATCCAGCAACTTCACACAGCCATTGAAGAGGAGTGGACCAACATTCCACAGGCCACAATCAACAACCTGATCAACTCCATGCGAAGGAGATGTGTTGCACTGCGTGAGGCAAATGGTGGTCACACCAGATACTGACAGGTTTTCTGACCCCCCCCCCTGCATATCTGTGAAATCCATGCTTCAGTGCCTATAAATGTGTCTCTTCAAGATAAAACTGCACATTTTAGAGTGGCCTTTTATTGTGACCAGCCTAAGGCACACCTGTGCAATAATCATGCTGTCTAATCAGCATCTTGATATGCCACACCTGTCAGGTGGATGGATTATCTCGGCAAAGGAGAAGTGCTCACTAACACAGATTTAAACAAGTTTGTGAACAAAATTTGAGAGAAATAGGCCTTTTGTGTACATAGAAAAAGTTTTAGATCTTTGCTTTCAACTCATGAAAAATTGGAGCTAAAACAAAAGTGTTGCGTTTATATTTTTGTTGAGTTATATGTGCGGGCGGAGCCTCACATACGTCACCAAAGGTCATCTGCCTTTACGGCGTGAATAGAGGTGTCTTCAGTAAGGACACGCGTGATATCCCATACTACATGCGTTGTACCTCGTTCCTCTCCTTCAGCGAACAGAAGTTATAGACATAACATTTCGTTTTCAGTTAAGGTAAAACATGTAATAACCCATTAGCTACCATTAAATAACATTTAACATTACCATACAGCCCCTTCCCTGTTAACGTATTGTTGCACAATGAACTCTAAATTTGGACACTCACGGATGGCTTGTGCACGAGCATAAGCAACGGGAAGCTGCAGGGAAACAGCGGATAGGAAATCCAAAACAAATCTACCAACGGAATTCCCTTTCTTTTGTCATGTTTTCATTTGAATTATGCATTGAAACTTGACCAAATAATAAAATTATATTTCTTAATTGATATTCCGCATTTTGAGTGGAACGCATTCTGTACGCTTGTTAGTAGTCTGTTCGTTGAGTAGGAGTATACCTTTAAAGCTAAATGTTAGGAAGTGGTTGAATGCTAGCATTAGTTTTTTTGGCTCATGGGTTATGTAAATTTTCCATCAGTGTTGTCTATTTACTTTGCAAAAACACCCTATACTTATGGGACATATATTATTTTGAGAACAGATGATATTAATTATCAGTAATTATAGGCAATAAATGAAGTCAACTATTTGACGAGTTCTTTTTGTGAAGGAAAGATTTGAAAAAAAGCAGGACCTATGAAGGCGTCTTATGATCAGTCAGAGGGTTTAACACAAAGTAACATTGTCCTCTGTGTGTCTGTGTGTCTGTGTGTGTGTGTGTGTGTGTGTGTCTGTGTGTGTGTGTGTGTCTGTGTCTGTGTGTGTGTGTGTGTGTGTGTGTCTGTGTGTGTGTGTGTGTGTGTGTGTCTGTGCATGGGTCTGTGTGTCTGTGTGTCTGTGTGTGTGTGTGTGTGTGTGTCTGTGTGTGTGTGTGTGTGTGTCTGTGTGTGTGTGTGTCTGTGCATGGGTCTGTGTGTCTGTGTGTGTGTGTGTGTGTGTGTCTGTGTGTGTGTGTGTGTGTCTGTGTGTGTGTGTGTGTGTGTGTGTGTCTGTGTGTGTGTGTGTGTCTGTCTGTGTGTCTGTCTGTGCATGGGTCTGTGTGTGTGTGTGTCTGTGTGTGTGTGTCTGTGTGTGTCTGTGTGTGTGTGTCTGTGTGTGTCTGTGTGTGTGTGTCTGTGTGTGTGTGTGTGTCTGTGTGTCTGTGTGTCTGTGTCTGTGCATGGGTCTGTGTGTGTGTGTGTGTGTGTCTGTGTGTGTGTGTCTGTGTCTGTGCGTGGGTCTGTGTGTGTGTGTGTGTGTGTGTCTGTGCGTGTCTGTGTGTGTGTGTCTGTGTGTGTGTGTGTGCGTGGGTCTGTGTGTCTGTGCGTGGGTCTGTGTGTGTGTGTGTGTGTGTGTGTGTCTGTGTGTGTGTCTGTGCGTGTCTGTGTGTGTGTGTCTGTGTGTGTGTGTGTGTGTGTCTGTGTGTGTCTAAATATTGCTTCTTTGTGATTGTGTGTGTGTGTGTGTCTGTGTGTGTGTGTGTGTCTGTGTCTGTCTAAATATTGCTTCTTTGTGATTGTGTGTGTGTGTGTGTCTGTGTGTGTGTGTGTGTGTGTCTGTGTGTGTGTGTGTCTCTGTGTGTGTGTCTGTGTCTGTCTAAATATTGCTTCTTTGTGATTGTGTGTGCTCGGCTCACTCAGTCAGGAGGTGTTTGTGAATCCTTACATGAGATTGGTCCGATTGGCCTGTGTGTATTGTTGTTTCCTTGGTGAAGCTTGTGTAAATGCCTCACATAATGAGTTGACCTTATTTGCAAGTGAAAGGAGCCTCTCTTTCCATTACATTATACATTCAGTCATGTTCAACAAGGCTGTTTATACATGACAGTATTAATTAACCATCTCTGTGCTTATAGCAGACCTATTTAGGATGCAATTACACAACCAGTCCTACATTTAGGCTGTGGAGCAGCCAGCATCCATCATCAGCTTGATTTATCATTACCTCCTGTCTGTTTGACGACAGGATTACAGAATAACTACCGGCCAGTTTTTTCCTCAAACTTGGTCGAAGGGTACTGCATATATTATTTTGAGAACGGATGATATTAATTATCAGTAATTATAGGCAATAAATGAAGTCAACCATTTGACGAGTTCTTTTTGTGAAGGAAAGATTTGAAAAAAAGCAGGACCTATGAAGGCGTCTTATGATCAGTCAGAGGGTTTAACACAAAGTAACATTGTCCTGTCTGTGTGTGTGTGTGTCTGTGCATGTCTGTGTGTGTGTGTCTGTGCGTGTCTGTGTGTCTGTGTGTGTGTGTGTGTGTGTGTCTGTGCATGTCTGTGTGTGTGTCTGTGCATGTCTGTGTGTGTGTGTGTCTGTGTGTGTGTGTGTCTGTGCATGTCTGTGTGTGTGTGTGTCTGTGTGTGTGTGTGTGTGTGTGTGTGTCTGTGCATGTCTGTGTGTGTGTGTCTGTGCATGTCTGTGTGTGTCTGTGCATGTCTGTGTGTCTGTGTGTGTGTGTCTGTGCATGTCTGTGTGTGTGTGTCTGTGCATGGGTCTGTGTGTGTGTGTGTCTGTGTGTGTGTGTGTGTGTCTGTGTGTGTCTGTGTGTGTGTGTGTGTGTCTGTGTGTGTGTGTGTGTGTGTGTGTCTGTGTGTCTGTGTGTGTGTGTGTGTGTCTGTGTGTCTGTGTGTGTGTGTGTCTGTGTGTCTGTGTGTGTCTGTGTGTGTGTGTGTCTGTGCATGTCTGTGTGTGTGTGTCTGTGCATGTCTGTGTGTGTCTGTGCATGTCTGTGTGTGTGTGTGTCTGTGTGTCTGTGTGTGTGTGTGTCTGTGCATGTCTGTGTGTGTGTGTCTGTGCATGGGTCTGTGTGTGTGTGTGTCTGTGTGTGTGTGTGTGTGTGTGTGTGTGTGTCTGTGTGTGTGTGCGTGTCTGTGTGTGTGTGTGTCTGTGTGTGTGTGTGTGTGTCTGTGCATGTCTGTGTGTGTGTGTGTCTGTGTGTGTGTGTGTCTGTGCATGTCTGTGTGTGTGTGTCTGTGCATGGGTCTGTGTGTGTGTGTGTCTGTGCATGTCTGTGTGTGTGTGTGTCTGTGTGTGTGTGTGTCTGTGCATGTCTGTGTGTGTGTGTCTGTGCATGGGTCTGTGTGTGTGTGTGTCTGTGTGTGTGTGTGTCTGTGCATGTCTGTGTGTGTGTGTCTGTGCATGTCTGTGTGTGTGTGTCTGTGCATGTCTGTGTCTGTGCGTGTGTGTGTTCCTCTGATTCCTTCTTGGTAAGCTTGCCTTTTAATTCCTTAATCTGTGTTTGTATTTAACTTTTCAAACTACCTTGAGTGTTTGGACCTGGATTTTCTGGGGGGTCATAATTCTTCCACCTTCCTTTGTCATGCTTAAAGCTAATTGAAAGTAAAATTAATCAGACATGTTAACAGTGAAAAGTTGGAACACATGGTCTGTAACAACTCAATAACAAAGTAATAATGGTCCTGCTTGCTCTTATTATTGTGAAGCTGGTATTTTAAGATGTACTCTTTTTTTGTTCCTTGCAGGACATTGATGCGTTTGACAAGGAGTTCCTTTCTGTGGTCCAACGGCTGCCCAAATGTATCTCTACCCTACATGCTCTGTCCAGGCTGCCGCTGCCTTCCACCTTCAATGAGCTCCAAAACTTCTGCTCCACCAATGAAGCAAAGTTCCAGCAGTTCAGGAGGTCAGGCCCCTTATTGTTCATGTTGACCAGAGTTTCTTCACTGGTTTCACTATTGTATGATCCGTCTAAAGTACATTTGTTACAGTAGAGTTCATATTTAATTATACAGCACCAATTCACACTGTATCATACTCGCCAGGTTTTTGTTGGTCAGTGGCACAATTACTTTCTATTGTCTCAAGATGAAAATAACAATGCCAGAACACACCTCATTCATTTCAGACAAACACCCCATGGGCACAAGTACATGTGGGCAATAGGCGTGAAAATGACAACTGCAGTTGGAACCTTAGTGTTCCCCTTTGCGGTGGCAAAGTATATTTAATTGACTACTCTTGTTATTCCTCAATGTTGCATTGAGATGATAGAAACACAATCACTCATCATCTTTGAAAAGGTCAGTAGCTGTCCTGAAGGATTTAACCATTTGAATGAGAACTGAAACGTTGAAAGTTGAAGAGACGACGTGTTCATTGAAGGCAGCCGAGCACTGCAGCCATTTCCATTGAAAGTGACAGTAAATTGTGTGTTTAGAAAGACTTTCACCATCGTGGCTGTTGAAAGACGTTGATGCAACACCACCTGTGCAGGCTACCTAACTGAGAAACAAACCAATAATTCCCCCTTGATGATCTCCTCAGGCTAACCTGTCGTAATATTCATCTGGATATTTCTTTCTGCAGGGAGCTGGGGCTGGACGAGCTGCTGAGGCACTGTGAGCTTGTAGTAGAGAAGCTGCGTTACCCTGAGAAGGAGCCATGCTACCAGGCGATGGCTGGCACTGCCCTCTTCACTCGCACCGCCTTCGACATGCTCCAGAACCACAGCAGGTACTTCAGGCAGCTCCCAGAATGCTCAGAGGAATGAAAATATCTTAATCCTCTGTAATAACACTTCTCACACAGACCGTACTGCAATGTTGCAATGGTGTGTTGCACAACAGCTATTCTGGAAATGAGTTTGACTATTAGGGTTTTTGTGGGCTGAACAAAGATCTGCACAATCACAACTAATTAAACTCATTGAATTTGACCATTTTGTTTAATTCATGAGGCTTTTTTTATCAACTTGATATGAAATTTAAATTGTTAAGATTATATAAAAGTCCTAGTTTAAGACAGTCACACCCCTAATCCATTGAAAAAGGAAACTATACCTCTAAATGTTTGTGTTTTGCAGGATAGCTGCAGCTGTGGAGAAAGTGGAGCTGCTGTGGCAGCAAGCCTTTTCAAAGGCCCGCCTCCAGCTGCAGGTGTTGCAGCTGCGAGAGGATGCACTGCAGGTGAGTCATTGGACATCTGTTTGGGTCTGAGGGTGCTGTCACATCTGACTCGTTTGGTTGGCAGTATAAACCTACTGTGGTGCATTGGTTCTTGGGCTTTTGGGGAAGCTGTAAGCGTGGACTAGACAACATGAAAAGTGGGTCACAACCTACTGTACTTTCAAGCAGACTCTGGTTGGTTGTTTTTGAGACACAATGTACCTGATTTTGAAATATTATGCAGGTGAAAGTGTTTTTATGTGGGAGTTATATTTAATTTTATCACTACTCACAAGGTTGAAGTTGCTGTGTTGAACAATAATGCTCATAAGTAGTTATGATTTTGTTAGATTTTTATAAAAATGGAGAAGAAACAGATTTGGGTTCTGTTCAGCATGACTTGCTGTCAGTCACCAGAATAAGGTTGCAGGATGTCATCACTTGTGAATTTCCCCACTGTGGGACTAATAAAGGGATATCTTATCTTATCTTATCTTAAAACAGTCCAGTGACATGAGTTCTTTGTCAGTTTGAATACCATATTTGTTTAAAACAAACAGACAAAAACACATCAGCATAAACCAAAGGGAAACCGTATTTTATTTTATTTTGTTTTATTTCATTTTATTTTGTTGATCCAGACCAAATGAATCAAAGTGCAGAGGAGAAAGTGCTCGGTATGATTGCCAGCCACCTTTAAATGTGTCCGTACTCCTCTTCTACCACTTGTGCTTACAGATCACAGAACAGATCACAACTCTTCATCAAGAGAAACTCCAGTCGTACAAAATAGAGATTGCCAAGGATGCTTCAAGGGCAGCAATATTGGTGTTTGAATTTGAGACGTCCATTCACACTCCTGCTATGGTACCTATTTAGTTGATATGTTCTGTTTCTTAGCCTGTTCTGTTTCACAATTTAAGGTGTTATGTGTCCTCATGACTTTTTCTTGATTACATTGGATATCTGATATCGGCGACATTTCCACTCTCATATGTTTCCTGTCAGCAGTACCAATCATATCAGTGGTTATATTCTCTGTAACTTTGTGTTGTTAAATACTGTTGTTCAATCTCCGGTCACCTACCAGGCACTTGTTCGCTGTGCGGAAGATGTGATCCACACGTTGGCTGAGATTCTTCCCTTTGACGGGCAGACCAGGGAGCACTGGGTTCTAGACGTGGAGAGGCTGAAGGAGAAACTCTGCTCTGCTGTGAACTTTATTCACCAAAACCTCAGAGCAGTTTCCAAGTACCATCGTAATTACAACAAGGCAAGTCAAAGTAGCCCCATCTCAGTGTCATTGCTGTGACAAAGCAGATGACAAAGAAACCTTCACACAACACAGTCAGTGGAGAGGGTTAGCGATACATTAGTTACAAACACTCTGATACTTGCATTGGACAGTTTGTTTTAGTGTACCTATTAGGGTTGCAAAATTCCGGGAATATTCAAAGTTGGAAACTTTCAATGGGAATTAACGGGAATTAACAGGAATTAACGGGAATAAACTGGGAATTTTGGGGTAATTTATACTACTGTATTTACCTTGTCATATACAGATATAATATAAACATTTTGTTTTGTCATAAGCACACATGCATGCAAACATTCCTAATACAAATTATAAAAATGACATTTTTGACTCAAGTCTATTTGTGAGTAGAACTTTAATGGATTCTGGAACAACAAAAAACATGAATGTTGAATAAAATTAATTTATTCATTCCCCCCAAATGAATCCCATTCAAAATGTAAAATGAAAGCATTTACTTCCTTCTGCATTGGCTGGGGTGAAATGTCTCCACACGTCAGATAGTGCACATGGCATTGTTCTATAGAATAAGTTGAGAAAAAAGCTTGTGAAAAACACTAATGCCCAATGCCATGCACAGAGATATAAATAGTTAGCTAAACAATTGGAATAGTCTTTAAAAATACTTTACAATTGATGTTTAAACGAATAGAAATAGGCTAGATGAATAGATGAACAGAAAAATGGCAAGCTAGAAACTATATAAACACATGTTGATTCAGTATTTGCTAGTTAAACTTAAATACCATAGATCAAATATATTTACCACAGTAATATCATCAAAACCTACCTGACTGGATGTAGTGGATGTAGTCTGGATGTAGTCCTTGGGCCTTGGGGGATTTAGGTTTCAGTTTCCTTATCGTCAGACAGCTGATAAGGAAACCAAAACCCAAACCCCCCACTCATCGGTATTAGACACTGAAGCAGGATGTAAACATTGTACTGATTTGTAGCATTCAAAACATTCATTCATTCATTCATTCAAATCTTTATTTATTCTCCAATAGACAGTTGAGGTTACCCTCATTTACAATGTCGCCGAGACTTACAGGCATTTCAATAAGCAAAAACAATTAGTAATAAATAAAGAAATCAGTTTACATTGTAAACATATAACATATTCCCAAAAGAACACTTTGCGAATGACTTATGAGGTAAGAAATACATTCAACATGTTTATTAGACCACAAGGACACATACAATGTTTTTTGGGGAGAAAATAGCATAAATCTTTTTTTTTCAAAATTCCCGAGCTAAACTTCCCGTGGAAAATTTCCGGAAACTTTCCGGAAATTTACCAGAAATTTTCCGCACCTTTGCAACCCTAGTACCTATACTGTATTTGTCCCTATCAAATGAATAAAAAATACAAATCACTACCACAGTGTGTCCTCAGGTTCACAGTCAGATCAAATATTGATAAAGGCGTAGCAGTGTGTATCCTCCCTGCTTCACCATCTTGTCCAGATATTGTCACTTTTGGTTCCAAAAAACCAAGATGGTGCCAGTCATTATGACAGTTTCATGGCTTTAAAACATAGTCCAGAAAATCGATGGCTGACATCACAGTGAGTTTACACTTGATAGAAATGAGAGAAAAATTGTTTGACCTCCACTGCTGACGATCCTAGTGGAACCACGGCTACATATCCTGATGCTGTTCACTATTCCTCGTGCAGGCATGCAGCTGGTACAATCTAGTCCTGTGCGAGAGCTTCCTCCAGGACTTGCTGTCAGGTGTTGATGGGGAAAGTGCTCCCACACGGAGGCAGAGGAGGAGCTCAGGGATGATCCCTGCATGGAGGCACAAAATCTACGCTTTCCTGAAGAAGAATCCCCCACCGGACATGGAGGAACTCATTCATCTGGCTCATCTATCTAATGTTATCCCAGATGATGAGGTCCAGCTGGCAGGCAGGCAAATGTCTTACCGGTAAGAAAGCACTTTCATTTCACAAAAAATGTATGAAAAAATTGAAATGGTCTCAAAACAAATGAAACTAAGTGGTCTGTGATAAATAGAAGGAGACCAAACGATGTGGTGCTCTGTAAGCTCTGCAAACTGGACATGTCTAATCACAGCAGTACAACTCATCTGTGCAGCGCAGACGGCAGAAAGAGTAGTACCACAAGTCCAGTTCACTGTTCTAACTTATTCATTTTCATTTTCTAAATGCTTATCACCGGTCCTTTTTGCACCGCTGCTGTTATCTAAAAGACGTCACCCATAAAGTGTGGCATTATTTTAAATAGACATCCAACATTGTGGTTCATTGTAAGCTCTGCATCACAGGATTGTCAGGGTATCGTTTTCTATGTTGCGTTTAGTTTTAGTAAGCGTGTACATCTGAGTACATGGCTTTAAACTGTTACAGTCTGTTCATTATTTCAGATGTCTTCTTTGCCACTCACACACACTTATGCAAGCACACATTACTCAGTCATTATTTTAACTGCATACTCCAGTTAGCATAAAACCAGTATACATATTAAGTCAAATATGCAAGTAAAAATACTGATTCTACACTTCAGGTCTCTGCAGACTGAAGCTTGCATGTCCTCTCCTTCGTCTGCAGCCGGTCTTTATGTGCCGCTGATCATTGACTGCAGGTTACTTCTATTGCTGGATGCTGAATATAATGTTATTGTGTCTTGAGGCATGTTTGGAACGGGCACTGCACTAGTATCAAGAAAGAATGGGACAGAATTCTACTCTTAAACTAAACAATCTGTGTCCTCTCTCGCCAAATGCTTACTAAATGTTGTTGAAAGAAAAGGTGATGCAACACAATGTTAACATGCCCCAATCCCAACTTTCTAGAGACGTGTTGCATGCGTTTAATTCAGAGATCAGTTAGAACATTAGATATCTTGTCTTTGTACTGGATTCAATTGCATTTAGGTTTAAAAGGATTTGCAAATCATTGCATTCTGTATTATTGACATTTTACATAATGTTCTAACATTTTTGGAATTGCGTTTGAATAATATACACAAAAAATAAGGGGGAGGGTACAATAATATAAATTAATTATAACGTCCTCTTTGGGCAGAGATGTCACTTTAGTGTAGGACTGGACTAAGTCTGGGCTTGGTGTCAGTTGATTTGTCTGAGCAACGGTTCCTAACTGCATTTATGAAGCTGGCCCCCACAGGCCTGTCTGATGGGGTTTAGTGCCCCTTTATCAACGCCACCGTTTATGTTCCAAATGTCTTCATTTCAATTCATTTCAATCTCGATGTTATCAATCATATAATGTTAGAATGTTTTCATTCAAATTAGGTTTTCTCTAACTCACAATTTCAACATCATTTAAATAGTTGACTCAGTATAAGGTTGTATTCAATGAAATAGTTTTTTTTCCAAATTATGAAGGAACTCTACAATTTCTCCATGTTCCTACCTGTCAATTTTATGGCAACATAAAAGAAAACAAAGAAAGAATGTAACATTCATGTTAACAGTTGGATTTTTAAAACCATTTATTTACAATGTAAACGTTTCACTATTAGTACTCGGATGTCAAATATGGTTTTACAAATGTACAGAAGTGCCTGGAAATATGAGTCTAGAGAGGTGAAATGGAAAAATGTGCAGGAACCTTTTTTGTGTTTACATCTACAAATAGAGGGGCACTCTATTATCTGTAAGTATAATGCAGAACTTATGTTGTACTTTACCTTATAACCCAAGTATAAACATGTCTATTCTGAATCAATAATATGACAACAGATAATCAAGGACTGTGATATCACAACAGGTTATTTCTTATATAGACCTACCAATTTATACATGTACAAATCCAAAAAATATTATGAAAGGAAGAGAAGAAACTAAAACATAAAACATGAAGACAGGATGGAGGAATGAAGTCAAAATGTACAACAAACAACATAGATACATACTGATATTTCAGTTTAAATTACAAAAAAATCTTAAACCATTATTTATGAAAATCTGCCACATGTGTAGGTAAATGTCAAATCTGACATTGTTAAAAATGTGAAAAAAGTTTGATCTACATCCACCTCAGAATTGAATCACCTCTTCCTCACCTCTTCCTCACCTCTTCCTCACCCCATGGCCACTTCTCTACAAATTCCATTGAAATCTGTGAGGAGCTTTTTGAATCATCCTGCCTGCTAACCCACAAACCGCGTTTTAAACATAAGCTGTTTGGGCGTCAGTAACAGTAAATGGTGTTAAAGCGTTCCTGTCCACTGTCAGATGATCTTATTTTTATTCACTAGGTGCCAGACCTTGAGGAAACTCCTCATTTCTTCAGGACCTGTGTCTGTTGGTCACCTCCAGCTGGCCTTACAGTGGCAGTATGACTTGTTGCGCAGCAACCATGTAAATCATTCCTCTGCTGTCACTTCTACAAACAGTGCAGCTAAGGATGCAACTAAATGTGAACCAGTTTCTGGGATGGTGTCAGCTGAGGGCAAACCCCCCTCCCTCAGATCATTTGACTCAGGCTACGATGGGGCTGCGAGCAGCCAGCTGGAGGCCTGGGGAGGGAGAGCAGGCCTGGAAGGTCTGTCTACACCAACAGTGACCACAGACTCTGTGAGACGGGTCTTAAGCCAGCCTCAAATCTACAAAGAGAACATCTGCAGTGTTTCAGATTCTGA
Organism: Chaunax sp. Z400; assembly: GCA_037577475.1. Classification (NCBI taxonomy): domain Eukaryota; kingdom Metazoa; phylum Chordata; class Actinopteri; order Lophiiformes; family Chaunacidae; genus Chaunax; species Chaunax sp. Z400. The sequence continues at coordinate 22,800,311 of CM075202.1, read as the reverse complement.
AGATCACAGAGAGGAGTTTGACGCTGGCTCTGTGGGAAACTCCTCCAGGGCTAGCATCCAGATCATACCCAAAATAACCGTGGAGGCCCTCAACTTTGAGATCAGAGTGAAGCGCTCTGCTGCGCCACAGAGTAATCCTTGGCTTAGTTTACCGGTAGATGATCTGGACAACTCATACACCGTTACAATTACACAGAACCCAACACTGCAAAAGAGAGATCTGAGATTCCATCATACTCCTGACCCCTGTACTACTGCTAACCATTCCAACTGGTCTCCAGATCAGCTGACACAGACAGAGGTGTTGAACAGCACATGGTCTAGACCGCCACAGAGCAAAGACTGGATGCCACATTCACAAAGCACTTTTGAGGATCCTGAACTGAGTCCCATTTGCAACATCCTCTCCAGCACAATTACTGATGGAAGAGACAAATCCATCTGCACCACGGAGGGAATTCCCACTCTTCTTTGGGATTCTTATGACCTCCATGAGCAGAAAGAAGATTCTGTTGACAGGTAAGCATCTTTTTCAAAATCTGAACACAGTTTGAATAAAAAGTTCAAATGAATTTGAATGCAACCCACATACTTTTACTTACTAACATAAAGACACAGTAGTTACATTTTACAATGTTATATGTTTATTAATAAGTGAAGAGGGCTGCTAGAAGGGGTCACATTTGGCAAATTATGAAATCAAATTAATTGATTTCTATTGAACAGCCTTCTCTTGGGCCGCAGATAGTGCAGTGATGCCTTTTTGCAATGCACAGTCGTGTGTAACGTTTCAACTGGTTAACAGGGTTTTAGCTGTGAACACCTGTCAGGATTATTTGATGATATAGGGATGTTCTTGGGACGAGTATGTTGAACAGCTGAAAGCAGTGTTTCAGACAGCATATTTGTCAAAATGTGAGTTTGCTTTGCCTCTGTGGTCTATTTGGGAAAAATAGTGGGTGGAGGACAAGTAAAGCTAGTTAGCTTGAAATTTGAGGCAGTTGCATCATTTGTTGTGTCTTCCTCCACATGAGTTGCAGTGTTTTTATGGGGATGCAAATTTCAGTAAAAACCAATCAGCCAACAGCAAAAGGTACATTGGAGCATTAAAAAGAGGCTCTTATTGAAACTACCATCACTACATTTTGAAGTCTACCTTAGTTCATCCAGTTGTCCTATCATCATGTGGTCAACGACCACAACTCTCTCACTTTCATCAATCAGAATCACAATCTGCTTTATTGGCCAAGTATGTGTACACATACAAGGAATTTGACTCCAGTGTTTGCATTGCACTTAAACTACAGAGTTAAACAAAGAAAAGCATACAGGGCAGAAAAATATACAGTGTGTAGAATTATATTAAAGACGACGGTCACTGGTTCTAAATCACTGAATGTGTGTTTATCAGACTGATGGCCTGTGGGAAGAAACTGTTCTTGTGTCTGGTTGTTTTGGCGTACAGAGCTCTGTAACACCTACCGGAGGGAGGGAGATCAAACAGTTTGTGGCCGGGGTGAGATGGATCTGCAGCGATGTTTCCTGCCCTCTTCCTGGTTCTAGACATGTACAAGTCCTGAATGGAGGGCAGGTTGATCCTGATGATTTTCTCTGCAGTCCTGATGGTCCGTTACAGTCTGTTCCTGTCCTGTTTGGTGGCCGACCCAAACCAGACGGTGATGGAAGAGCAGAGAACAGACTGAATAGCAGTGTAAAACTGAGTCAGCATCTCCTGAGGCAGGTTGAAATTCCTGAGTTGACACAGGAAGTACATCCTCTGCTTTTTTTTTTTATTATGGCGTCAGTGTCGGAAACCCACTTCAGGTCCTGGGAGATTATGGATCCTGGAAACCTGAAGGTTTCCACAGCAGAGGGGGGGCAGTGTTGGAGTGTTGGACTTCCTGAAGTCCACAGTCATCTCCACAGTTTTGAGCATGTTTAGCTCCAGCTGGTTCTGACTGCACCAGAGGGCCAGCTGTTGAACCTCCCATCTGTACTCAGACTCGTCGCTGTCCCTGATGAGGCCAATGACCGTCGTGTCGTCTGCGAAGTTCAGGAGTTTTACAGATGGGTCACCTGAGGTCCAGTCATTAGTGTAGAGGGAGAAGAGCAGTGGGGAGAGCACACATCCTTGGGGGGCGCCAGTGCTGATCAATCAGGAACCAGATGTGATGCTTCCCAGCCTCACCTGCTGCCTCCTGTCAGTCAGGACATTTGTAATCCACTGACAGGTGGAGGCAGGCACAGTGAGCTGGGAGAGCTCGGAGTGGAGGATATAATCAAATATCAAATATATGTCAAGTATAACCAAATGCATAAATCAACATACAAATCAATGACTTTTTACAGTCCATCAACTTAGATGTCAAGCATTTCTGTGGTGAAACTGAACTGGACTGCATGGGGAAGACATTACTCGTGGCACTTGTTTTTGCTTTTTCAGCTTGATTGATGTCTCCCTAGAGGACTGGGATGTGAAGGAGCAGGAGGACTTGAAGGAAGTGGAGAAGATCCTGGACAGGGCTGATGAAATACTGGAGGTAAGAAGTGCACCATAAGTAAATGTTTGGATGACTGTTGTCATATAGGGACACAACTATCTTCTATGTATCTTCTGTGTACATGTCTGTAAAATGTCATAGAGAACTTCAGATGCCCATTACAAGTTACAAGGGTCCATCGATGTATCTTGATTTCGTACCTGAGTAGTCAAATGTGTTTCTCCACAGAAAGAAGAAAATGTCCTGGCTCAGGAGGCTGAGCTGGATGCTCTACTCAGGTCTGAGGACCAGCAGATTCCCTGGCTGTGGGACAGCGAGGACCAGCATGGAGTTGTATGTAGTACAATGCAGATCAAATGAAGGGTTTAGAGTAGCATGTAGGGAGGCCACTAGTCAGGGACCTTAGGTTATAGTGTATATTGCAAATGGAATTTTTATGTAAGATATGTATTAGAAGTTCTACAGTACAGTATGAGTTCTTAACGCTTAATAATTACTGTGTGTGAATTTATATAGCAGGCACAGCAGGCACAGAAAAGTCATGCAATCAGAGGTAGTTCAGTTACTTAAGTCATCGAGCTTCACAGAAGAGAAATAAAGTCCCTGTTCATGCATTATCACAGTGTCTTCATAACATGTTAGTTATGATGAACACGACTTATCATGGAGGAATGTTACCAGTAGAAACACTGAGCTAGCTGGATACCTACAGGTGGACAGCGAGGGTCCAGTTCATTTAAATCTTTTTCCACTGCAGGTACTCACAACACGTTGCTTGCTGTAGAATCATGGAGACATTCTTTTATGGTTTTTATTCACCAGGAAACATTGCGCTAACCATTATGTGTAAACCTGCTGTGATTCATTATGCTTTATCTACTTCTCCTTTTTAAAGATGTCCTCCAGTGAACTGGCTGAAGCTGGCGTTCTTGGCTTGGAGGATAACCTCAGTCCTGCAGAATCAGACAACCTCAGTGAACCCGGATCAGCTGCAATAGAGACTGACACTAAGGGCTCTGACCAATGCACCGAAGCTGCCGCAGGAACAGATACAATAGCATTCCAGAGCAGACTTGACGTACTAACGGAGCTAAGAGAAGTCCACATCCTGGATGAGATGATCATGGAGGAGAACCTAAAAATCCACCTGCTCAGATACAGCAAAGGAAAGCCCAGTGAAAGGCTCTCTGGGACCAAACCTTCAGATTCAAACGGGCAGTCAAGTACGAGCAAAGAGAGGGAGACCTTTCGTTTACAACTGGAAAAAGAGAAGAGGGAGGTGGATAAGCTTGAGAAGAGTTTGGGGGAAGAGTGCATAGTGAAGAAGCACAAGGACAGTGCAAGAAAGGTTGTAAAATGTTTTAAAATGGAGAAAGCTAGAAATGAGAATAAGGAGGACAGGGTGCTCTGTGATGAGGTTTTATCAGGTAGCAGTAACACATCCCTGTCAACAGATTCGATGTCTTCAGTCAACAATATTTCTCAGGCTCAGGATAAACCTAAACATATTCCAGCAGTATTGGGTCCTGATGTTACCAAAGCAGCTTTACCACAAGACCTGATACCAATTTCCCATTGTCAAGATAATTGTGAAGCTGAGCTATCAATATTTAATAGAACTGCCTCAAGTAGTACCTCTGATTCGAAGGGACCCCCTGAAGAGGTGGAAATTCAACCTCAGGTTTTGAAAGAACTGGACAGATCTACTGCAAACGCTACTATATGCAAACCAGTAGCTTCTTTAACCCCTGAAACAAGGCCAGATGATGGAGCGTTTGACCCTGGTGGGAAATCACATTGTTGTCCTTTGCCTAAGCCAAGAAAGGCTTTGCTTCCTTTGAATAACAAATTCATAGAAGAGGAAACTCCTACATCCACAGAGCTGCAGATTTCAGATCTGTCCTCAGTCACTCAAGATCCTGGTGTTGTGCAACTTAATGTACAAAATAAAGCACTTGATGTACTGCCACAGAATGTGACTTCTGCCACTAGTCATAACTTGGTTCTCAATGCAAATGTGAAGGAACACAGCAACAACAACAATAACAAACATGCACCTGTCCACTACTTGTCTGAAACGACTAAACGTGAAAAGGATACATCAGACCTACGTCCGTGTTTGCTACAGACAGATTTACCCCCAGCAGAGGAAACCCAGACTGTAGCTCCTGTGGATGATAGCCCACATCAACAGTTTGCACCCCAGCTGCCTCCTGAGCAGCCTCTGAGGTGTGACCCCAGTGGAACAGATGAACAGAATGAAGACTTGCCTGAGGAGTGCTCTGAGGCTATGAGGATAACAGGTTGTGGGTCACCTGGGATTGAAGCCCAGCTAAACATCAGCATGTGTGCGGTAAATATTTTCTTTGAACTCCCTCAATCGAGAGCCTTCATATACGTCTTTTAATCTTTCTCGCATTCCTGAAGCTAAACCTAACCTCAATTCTTGCTCTCTTGTTTAAACTTCATCCAGTAGTGACATCGAAGCCTTTCTCAAAGATGTACAGTTGGAAGCAAAATTAATCCTGAATGTATATCAGGTTTATTGGCAAAACATGTTTATCAGCTGTTTGCTATAACCAAATCATAAGAGCATTTTAAGTAGCTCAATGCACCAGATTTGAAGTGTTTATGCCCTGCTAAAGGGGCATATAAGGTTACTTGTCCATCCATCAGTAGTCGGTATATAATATCTCCTCAAAAACTGCTGGACAGAATTAAATGAAATTTCACACATGCTTTGTAGGGGCCCTGAAGGTGTGCATCTCATAGTTGATTTCTTCAATTTGCCTACTTTTACATTTTAGGCATATTTGAGCTTGAAGTGATTTTCATGTCAGTTAGCTCACATTCACATAGGATTTTGCACAAGTTGAGTATTTCCAGTTCTGTCATTTTTTTCCACATTCAAGACAAGAGGCTTCTTTAAAGGACTACTGCAGTGTCATAATGATTCAACCCCTTAATGACAAGGGTGCAGTATGCTGAAAACCAGCTAGGCAAATCACAGAAGTTTTGGAATACTGTTCTGTTGAGTGATGAAACAAAAGGACAATGATCCCCAAGAAGGACTGCAGCGGCATAAAATTAGATTATCACGAACATGTACATTTGCTTATTCCTGGTGTTTTAAAAAAAGGCAGGGAGAATCTCCATTACTCACAGACTGCCTGTCAGACAACACAACAGCAGCCACTGACACACACACAGCAGAGGGACACGAGACAGATATCACTGTAACGTGGGACTACTGTGGATATCTGGGAAAAAGCAAGGATTTATCATAGCTGCCCAGAGTTAGGGTTAGTCCAGCTCTCTTATTTCATTCGTTTTCAAACAGGAAGTATGACTTTTTACTCATACTTCCAGTTAAAAACTACTTTCATGATTCCACGATAATGGAGTATTCAACAAAAGCGAAACTTCTGTTTTCCCTCATGGGTGTAAAAACTACTATTACTACTACTAATAATAATGATAATGGTGAAATACTGTGGTATTTTCGGAGACTGTTATCATACCGTGAAAACCGTTGCACACCGTTGCAACCCTAATCCCAAGGCCTGGTTTCAGAAGAAGTCCTTGGTCATTCCAGAAGCCGTCAGAGTCGCCTGACTGGAATCCATAGAAAATCTCTGGTGGGATCTGAAGAAGGTGCTTGCAGCAGGTAAACCAGGAATATTCCAGACCTGCTCAGGAGCGCTGCCAGAAGCTCATGTCTGGCTATGAATCACATTTGTAGCAGATCATGGCAGCCAAAGGTCTCTACAAAGTACCAGACATGCTTGTCATTAAGGGTTTAATCATTTTGAGGCTGCTCTTGTCTGTAAAAGTGACCAAAATTATTTAAAATGTGGAGGCTGTATGGAATATAGTTTCATTGAATAGTAATGACAGTAATGCAGTAATGACCCTTAAATACCAGATGGTGCATTAAGACTAGTAAGCATGCCCAGCATTGTTGTTCATTTGATTCAAATTGATTTATTTTTCTTAATGTGATTGCAGACAACAGATTTCAAGACACCCATAGTACTGGATACAGGGTCCGGTTTGATGAAGGCAGGATTTGCAGATCAAGACCTCCCAAACGTTATATTTCCAACAATTATTGGGATGCCAAAATATGAGGTAAGGACATGTACTTTATGTGGTACTGCTTCTCTACAAAAGGAGCACTCTAATGGTGATGTGGCTTTGCCTCTAGCCAGTCTTTCTGACTAGGTGTTTTGTCTTTGCAGGAAATTATGAATGGTGACATTGAAAGGGACACCTACATTGGACACCAGGCTCAGCACATGAGAGGGGTGCTGACTCTAAAGCATCCCATAAAGAACGGGATCATTCGCAACTGGGATGACATGGAAAAGGTAAGTAGGAATGCATATGCTGTACGGCCTTTAAAACCCTCAGTTTCCCACATTTGTCCACAATCAGCCAACCTCCTTATTGCAAATGTTTTGATTGGGTTTCTGGCTTGGACTAGCAGTGGTCCTAGCCAATCAGACCCAGCCTACTCTGCCTCTGATTGGCTAGTGCCTTGAGGGGGTTGGGTTGGTTAGGTTTAGTCATGGGGAGTGATGATTGGTTATGGTTTTGGTCATAGTGCACATTGTATATGTGAAAATGAAGCTGTTTATTTACAGCACATAGTGAAGGGGGGCGTGAACTTTTATACATGGCCAGATTCCTTGTTTCCCTCCATGTGGTCACTGAGTGCAGCTGCTTAGCTTCTATTAGCCCACTGTACCTGTTCACATTTCGGAGAAGCAGAATAAATGATTGTTGCATGTTACAGTCACTAAGTTATAAAGGGGTTGATTCTGTTTTAGATTTGGCATCACACTTTCCAGCAGCTGTGTGTGGATCCAGAGGATCACCCTGTTCTGCTGACTGAGGCAGCCATGAACCCCACGGAGAATCGTCAGCGCATGGTGGAGATCATGTTTGAATGTTTCAGTGTTCCCTTCACCTACGTGGCCATGCAAGCAGTGCTGGCACTTTATGCAGCAGGGAGAATCACTGGTAATTTATTTATTTATATTTCATGACTTTTACTTATTCATTCATGGACATGAATGAATACTTAAATTACAAAGTGTAGATATGTTCTTTCATTATAAGAACTTCAGCATTAAGCATGCCTTAGACTTGGATCTGTCTCAACCTGGCATGTTGGGACTGCCATACGAAAGCATGCTTTACCTTCTTAGGAGCATAATTTGCACATTTTCTTTGTGATCTTTGTTTTGAAGGTGTGGTGTTGGACTCTGGAGATGGAGTGAGCCACAGTGTACCTGTGTTTGAAGGATACTGTCTACCTCATGCAGTGCAGCGCTTCCCTCTGGCTGGTGTAGACGTTACAATGCATCTTAAAACGGTATTCATTTGCTACAGTGCTTTTTTTTTTTTTTTTATTTATTTTTTTTTTTTTACAGATAACAGACAGCGATGTTGAATGAGTAATGCTTCCAATTGGCAGTTTGTTTTAAGACATATTATTAAAAAATAGCTGGTAGAGTGCCTACTTCAGCCGAGACTAGAATCCTACACGTGTGTTTAGTTTGCCTCGTCTATGGCTCACCCCTCCTCAAAGTAATGTGGGCATGGGTTCTGTAAGTTTTGCATAATAGTAATGCAGTCTAGCACCAAGAGTATGAACAGAAGAGTAGCTAATATGAGTAACAAAACTTTATTACCAGGACTTTCAGTCAAGTAGCAGTAAATATCACCATGCTCTACACTTGGACATGATGTTGGTTCATCTTTCCATGAATCAGAAGGATGTTTGGTAAAGCTCCAGACCTGCAGGTGAGTGAGATGTCTTTTTAGATGAATGTTTGGATACATTTGATATTACTGTTAACAGTGATGACTAAACCATGATAACTGTTTAAATATGTTAAAATACCTAGCACAGCATGTGTTCACTATTACAGTATTTGTGTTTCTAATAATTGAATCATGACAAGGCGTCCTCTGGTCTGGTGCTTTGCTCAGCTGTCATTTTCAGGTTCAGGACCTGCTTTCTATCATAGTGATTGTTTTATAGTCAGTCTGTTCTAAGGTTAGACATCATATCGTTCAGCATCAGCATTTCAATGTGCAATAATCACATTGGAGGACAGTGGAGTAAGGCGAATGAACTCAAACAAGGTGTTTGTTTTTGCTGCTTGATGCGAAAGGAAAACTCATTTTCCATGACTGATCTCCACATGGAAACCTGTTTACCTTCCACCACACATAAAGCATACATTTTAACATTGTTTGAAATGGTAGATTACATGTAAATAACAAATTAATGTCACGTTTTTTAAGAAACGTTATTTAAATACCTCCCTATGTCATTGTCTGAAACATACATCATGTCTTCTGTTTAAGTCAGCACTTTGCTTCAACCGGTCCATTCAAAACATCTGTGGTACCTGCATAGTACAAAGAAGAGCTCCAGGATATTAACGTTCAGTTTGAGTTTGGGATCTCTTTCAATGATTGATTATCTTTTTACTCTTGAGGTCAGTGTGTCGTATTTAAGCCACAGAAATGTAATATAATGTTAACATAATAGGTTAAAGAATTGTTGTGTTTTTGTCACCTTAGAATTAACCTTTTATTGCTGCAAGGGAAGCAGGTCCTCTTTCCTGGCATATGTTACAGGGTCATATCTCTACAGTAGCCCAGAACGGACAAACCAAACACTTACTCCTTTTATACTTTCTGCTAAGGGCAGGACTGTTGCACCTTCATTAAGCCTCACCGTTTTGTATAAAAGCTAAGAAGGCAGAACAGGAGGCCATTGTTACTCTGCCTCTAAACCAGCAGCAGAGGTAGTAACAACGCCGAATCAGCATCTTTTAAAAGGTGCAAGGCAGCAGTGCAGGAAAGGGGTGTCACGATTTGGTGACATGTTGTGTGCCAACAACCCACAACCAAGAAGCAGGAAGCAAGAAGTAGCAGTAGACAGACAAATGTGAGGTCTGTAAGCTTTTTACCCTCCGACCAGATGAGATCAACCACCATAGAACAAGGATGTTACATGATTGTTGTTGCCATGTAAATCCATTATTAAGAAAGCTCTGCTTTCAGTAGGTGCTGACACTGCAGTGTCACACATCACGCCTCTTTTGCATGCAATCTAAAATCACACACTTTGTGAAAATAAACAGGAGCCATAGAGGAGGTTCTTTGTTGTGTTGGTTACTCTGCATAAATAGGGCTACTGACCGGGGTCCTCTGCATATATCATTTTTATTTTTTTTTACGCCCAGTGTAGCAGCTGCTCAACAATACATGGAAATTGATGAGTTGATGAAATGATTTTACTGCTATGTGGAGCGAGTGCCTCTCAAAATTGAGATTGAAATTTCAACACAATTCATCAATCCGTGCTGCAGCCTCAAGATACAAAAAGCCACTGCTTTTGTCTGCAAATGGAACACATTGAATGTGGACAGCTGTCTGTTCTTTAGTGATGTCCACATTACACATCAACATGTCCTGTTGATGAGTGCTGGAGGTTAATGTTGTGTGTCTTCAGTCCCACTTGTCATTTTGCTTTGTCTGTGCTTAAAGCTTCTGCAGGAACAAGGAGTGAGCATGTGCACCACAGCAGAGATGGAGATAGTTAGGGAGATGAAGGAGAAGTGCTGCTTTGTGGCTCTAAACTATGAAACCGAGCTGAGTCTAGGGGGCACGTCCTGCAGAGAGATGCATTACACCATGCCAGACGGACAGATTGTCACTCTCAGCACCGAGAGGTTCAGGTAACTGTCTGCACATCATGTCCTGTTGGAGTGGACACTCAGTGGGGTCTAAACTGGCATGTTTTAATAATAAATCTCATTACCTGTTAAATGAATCTAGTATATTTTGAAAACACTGTATTGGAGGAATGAGTTGCACTTTAACAACAATTCTTCTGTAGAGTGCTAAACCCAAAGTCAATTATTCCAAAAAATGAAAAAAGATAGCACATCTCAGAGGAATTCACATTTATCTTATTTATTCTGCACACATCACAAAATGCACACCGACTCGTTTCAGCAGACAGCCTTCATCAAAATGTCTGAGGAAGACGAGCTCAGTTCACTAAATATAAACAAGGGCAGAGTCCGAACACAGCTGCAGGTTCAACCCAATTATCAGGGAACCAATCAGTTTTCTTGTCCGTGTAAGGACCCCTCACACATGCACCACATCGTTTCTGGCCACGTTTGGTTTGGATCTACAGTAGATAGCAACAAGGAAAGCACAGATAAAGTTTATTCATTTTCATTGTCTTGGTTTTGATGTTGGTCACGAGTCATGTCTATAACCTCAAATGATTTTGTTGTTCTGAATGAATGTGTAGAGAAACGTTCTGGATTTACACACTTAACACATGACTCCAAATGGACTCAATGGGGATTTCAGCCTGAAATGTTTTTTAAGTTCTCAGAAACCTCGAGCAGATCCAAGACTCAACGTGGGCGGCCATCTGCTTTGACCCATTGGGATGAGAGAGAGAGAGATAAGGAGGATAGGTGGAGAGAGAGAGAGATGGGGAGAGAGAGAGAGGGAGTGAGGGACAGAGACACAGACATGTTCAGCCACAATAACAATAACAGCTGTTATAATAGAGAGATTACAGTTACAGTAGTATTTATAATAACTACTACAATAACAACACTGATAATAATGATAATATTAATGATGATGATGATGACAGTAATAGTAATAATAATAATAATAATAATAATAATAATAATGGTAATGATGATGATGATGATGACAGTAATAGTAAGAAGAAGAAGAAGAAGAAGAGAGAGGGCTGCTGCACATCCCTGTTAATGTAATAGGCCTAGTGATGTGAGTCGCTCACAGCCAGCATGAAAATATAACAGCAGATGGATGCAGGTGGGTGAAATAATAGGTCAGTAATGACGTAAATATTATTATTATTAGGCAGTGATCTGCTCATAGCAGTGTCATTTATGCACAAGGCATTCTGTCTTAACTTGTTAATTAGTTAAGTCTCCTGATACACAGACAGGATCTAATGTTAATTAACTAACTTTTTCTACACATTGTAAAAGTCACACACAATCAGGTTCCTACAGTGACATAAGTTGGAGTAAAGCAGCCGTCCAGTAGAGGTCCATGTCGGTGCCAGTCTTTAAATTTGAGAAACTAAATAATTTGGGTGTGTGGTGGTTGGCTGAAAATGTGGATGATTTCAGAGGGATCCATGCATTACGAGTGTGTAACAAGCAGAATGTACCTGTATTGGTGCATATTACTATCTGAATACTGCACCATTGACTTTAGAGCAGGTTTTTGTTGGTCAGCTTTTCAATCAGTTTCTGCTGCCTCAAGACAGCCATGCTCCAACAATGTTCCTGGTGACCAACATGCCCACGGGCACACTGGTACAACACGGGCGCTGGACGTGAAAATGATGCCTCTATTGCTTTGAAACTAGCAGAGATTTGTGCTGTGCTTTGATGGATGCATCGTGATTCTCTCTTGATTTATTATGGGCTCTATGAATCTTTTTTTGCAAACACTCCAAATGGATGACCATGAAATGACCATGAAAACAGACATTCATGGGACTCACAGGATGAATCCTGACTTCTCTCTCCCTCAGGCTTCAGGCTGACTCATCTGGATGAAACTAGAATTAGTCGGTGCTCTATCTGTTTAGTGTTAAAGCTTCAAATCCAGAGAACTGGAGAGCCTCGTCACAAATAGGATGTACACATTACATAGTGTTGAGACAGGCCTGCTGCCTCATTTTAGGTTTTGGACTCCTCAGGCAGGGCTTCTATCTCAGACTACTTAAACATGTCTACCCACTGTATCACCCCCTCGTTCATCCAGGGCCCCTGAGATTCTCTTCAAACCTGAGCTGATTGGACGGGACCATTATGGGATGCACGAGAGCATCTTCAAGTCAGTCCTCAGCTCGGACATTGACCTGCGGCGCTGCTTCCTGGGGAACATTGTACTGTCAGGTAACAACAGTGTTTTGTTCAGGTGTGGCTCCAAGGTGTACTCCAGGTGCACCTGTAAATCAAATCACAGCTTGCCGTACTTAAGGCTTAGAATTTGATTTGATTTGGTCTTTTTACATCTCTTGTTGAAGGTGGGAACACTCTAATGACTGGACTGCCAGAGCGGCTCCAGGCTGAAATCAGAGGACTGGTTCCCACCAACATGGGGGAGAGCGTTCGCGTCACCAGCCCCAAGGACAGAGACTTCTTGGTGTGGAGCGGAGGAGCAGTGCTGGCAAGCCAGCCCACCTTCACGTCTGCATGGATCAGTCATGAAGAATATGAGGAGCATGGGCCACAGATCGTCTTAAGAAAGTGCTTCTAAGACAGACTACCGTAAGATGTGCACTCAGGACACCAATACACCAATGAATGGATCTTATTTTACGAAGTGCAATATAGTTATATATACAGTGTCATGGATTGGTTCTTTTTTAATATTTGTCTTTTTAATGTACTGAGTATTATATATGTGTATATATATATGTACTGAGTAGTGAGCTTTTATTTGACACCAGAGTGTTCCTGTTGACCAGCTGCTCACTTAATGCCTTCTCTACTGGAATCCACTAACATGGCAAGAATGAAACTGGTGTTTCATGTTCTGGGAATGTGTTAGAGTTTACTGATGGTTTAAGCACAAGTATATAAATGGTTGTGGTTAAGAGACAAGAATCGAAGCTGGCCTTTAATTGATAATCATCAATAAGCAATTAAAGGACATAAAGACAACTCTGTACTGACAATGTGTTAATGTCATATAATATCACAAAATTTAAAAGTATATCTGGTATAACATGATTCTTCTGTGTTAGAGATGGGGAAAGTTGCATTCATTGTGACATTTGAATCAGTGCAGCTGTGCAGTGTTCAGATGTTTTATATAAAGTACTATTAAATGTCTTTGGACCGTAGTTCAGAAGAAATTGCTCTGATAATATCAAGACTTATTTGTCTTCATGTAATATTCCACCCCCTCCCTCCCCCAGTCTGACTGTTTCTGTCACATTACTACTTTTTTAATTTTTACTTTTTTTGCACATTTTTTGTCGGACCCCCCCCCAGCAGTGGCCCTAACACCCCTAAATCATGTGGACTCCCACTGAACAGCAAAACGTGTTGCGGCGGTAATGTGAAGAGGAGAGAGCAGGTCATAGCTGACTCATGTCTCACTGATGGTTGTTTTCCCACATGTTGATTCTCCACCTGAGCTGACTTGTGATTAGTGTCAGGGTGTAGTTAAAATGAAGTCCATGGTTGTTGAAAGATGTGATCTGCTATTGATCTGGTAATGCCTATCATCTGTTTTTAAATTCTACTGCTGCTCTGTTGTCTAAACTCTCTTTAATATGTTTCTATTTGAGTGCAGTGTTTTGACAGTAATGTTATGTTTTCTTCATTGTTTTCTGATCTGAGAACAGTTGTTGCATGGATTTTATTAACACTTGCACAGTATTGTGTTTTGTGAAAGGTGTTCCAGTTCTGTCAAAACTGCTGCATTTATCATCACCATGAACTCTGCAAAACTCTTTACCAGCCATGTCTGTTTATACTTTTGAATGTTATCTCTTTTGCATGAAATTATTTTGCTACATGTCATTTAGCTACTCCTTTTGCATGTATTTGTTTGTCTGCATGTTTTTCTTTGTATTTTTTACTGTCTCTTTAAAGGCATAGGGCTGTCTCGTGACCTAAAGCTCAGCTCTCAAATGGGAATGCGGCTGTGGGAACTGAACCTTATGTAACAACAAAAATGAGCTGCACAGTCTGCCTTGTTTCTGACCTCTAAAGAGAACAGGGTATTTAGCTGGGACTCTCTCTCCTCCAAATATACTCTTAACAGTCTCTACTGTCTAGCAATCTTTCACCCAAATCGTGTTATTTATGTTCTCTGTTTTTAAAATAAATATTTGAATCACCATACTTTTGTGTTCATTTTTGTTCAGCAGTCAACAAATTGTATTTTCCACTGTTGCCGCAGAAGTAAATGCATTCCTTTGCCGGCCTGAACAGTAAACAAATGGGAAATACTTAAGAATGTAATGTCTACTTGTCCTCATCTAGTGTCAGCCATTGCACATAGATTTGAAGGCAGTCCCGTTTGCTTTGCACAGTGTTTCACAAACATCAACAATCCCTAAACTGACACATACTAGACCATTAGATAAGGTTTTATCACGGGGTCTAATAAGACTTTGTTTGAAATGTTTTATCACAAAGTGTCTAAACCCATTACCAAAGTAGTAATACATTCTGTCATTGTGGCACATGTGGATGGAAATACCCTCAAGGCCCCTGGACTTACTTCACTTCTAGTCTTGCTTTTAGTTGAATCCTTTATGTAGAGAAGAGGAGTTTGAGTGCTGAATGGAAAGAGCTGACTCTAAACTGCAGTGTTGCCTTGAAATTGAATATCAATGTTGAAGATATGAAATATTGCAAGTTTGTTGAGAGGCTGATACTAACCTGAAATTGCTGACAAGAGCTAAAGGAGTATGAAGAATGGAGGGAGGCTAAAGGATGCAAAACATAGAATTTAGATGGAAGCTAAATTACATAAGACTAATAGCTGGTAGCTAAACTTCATGGCCGGCTTGTGCTTTTCTATGAGTTTTTCTATGAGTCTGTAGTGGCCAGTGCCATCCTGTTTGCTGTTGTGTGCTGGGGCAGTAAACTAAGGGTGGCAGGCGCCAACAGACTCAACAAACTAATCCACAAGGCCAGTGAGGTCTGGGTGAAGCTGGACTCTCTGGAGGTGGTGTCAGAGAGGAGGATGCTTGGTAAGCTGCACAGCATCCTGCAGAATGTTTCTCCTCCTCCATGATGTGCTGGCCCAGCATCAGAGCTCACGGAGCAAAAGACTCATTCCCCCAAAATGCACAACAGAGCGCCACAGGAGGTCCTTCCTGCCTGTAGCCATCAACTCTGATTTAATCACGTGATTTACACCTGAAATTCACCCGTCAGGTTTTTGGACTTAAATTAGTAGTGGCTGGTGCTTTACTGGACATTACACTCTAGAACTTTTACCTTACATTTGCACATTTGTCTGTTTGCACTTTGTCTGTTTGATGTATGCACTAACATACATCAGTACGTATTCATATTCTATTCATTTTCTATTCTTGCACTCAGTTGTTGTAATTATTCATTTTTTCATTTGTACATTGTTCATTCCATTTATTTCAATTTTGTTCTTTTATATATTCTAGCTTTCTTTTCTAACATTTTTCAAGGAGAATCTGTAGCGATCAATAAAGTATTTCTGATTCTGATTCTGAATTTGTAGAAGTAGCTGCCAGGGTATGAAGTTGTAACCATCTGAATACTATAAATATACTTGTGAACATTTCCACCATTGTCACCCAGTACACCGTCCCATAGGAAGAGCGACAAACATATTACGTCATTTTTTGTTCCATCTATTCCAGGGGTTCTCAAACTTTTTGTTTATGCGGACCACTATTTATTATCAAGGATTTTCACGGACCACCTCATATGCAAACTGTAAAAATAAGTACATATATAAACGTAGTGTTAAAACGCCAATGTTTTTTATAGTTAATTATGGACAATCAAAAGTAAATTGTAGCCTACTCATCACTGCATATCATCACCATATATTTACCCGTGTGTGTGTACGCGCGCACACAGCAAGTCCAGTGGAAACAAATAATCTTATCACTCACCTAATGAGATGGATGATGTTGCTTAGCAGACGTCAACATCTGGATGTCAGGTTCCAGCGATGACAGCTTCAATCTGAGATCTGGTTCAATGTTAAGTCTGTTCTGATATTTTGTCTTCAACGAGACCAGTGATGAAAATCCCGATTCACAGAGGTAAGTGGTAGGAAAGGGCATAAGAAACACCAAGGCCTTGTTGGACAGCTCTGGGTATTCTGAAGCAGCTTTTAGCCAAAAGGCAGGCAGGCATCTCTGAGAAAAATCCATTGTTAAAGCACTGTCACAGCACAGTTCAACAAGGCTGTCTTGCTCTCTGGACGTAAGGTTTGCGAGGATGTTATCGTCCAGGGTCGCAAATGGATTTCTGATCCAGTTCGCAGTTGTGTCAGGGATAGGGAAGTACATCCGTAGCTGTGTTTTCAAACTGTGCAAGTGCTCCCTGACATCATTTTTCACATTATTTGGAAGCTGCATTTCCGAGGTGTCCAAAAAATCAGATAGGTTTGCAAACGAGTCATAGTTTGACTGCTCCAGGCACCTGGCCCACATCTCCATCTTCTTGATAGTAGCTTCAACTTTGTCTTGCACGTGAAAAAGTGTCACCGACTTCCTCTGAAGACTCGATTGGACGATTGAGTCCATTCAAATGCTCAAAAATATCTGTCAGGTATGCTAACTTGGCAAGCCACTGGGCAACGATCTGAAAAGTTCACATTTTGAGTCAAGTAAAAACATTCTCACTTCATCGCGCAACATCGCAAGCACCTTTCCTCTCGATAGCCACCGGACCTCGGTGTGCAGAAATAATTGCCGGTGATCACTGCCCATCTCATCGCATAAAATGCCAAACAACCGGGCATTCAGTGGACAGGCCTTGAGAAAATTGACCGTTCGTACTGCTTCATCCAGAACAGTTTTGAGATCAGGAGGCTCATTAGGTGAGTGATAAGATTATTTGTTTCCACTGGACTTGCTGTGTGCGCGCGTACACACACACAGGTAAATATATGGTGATGATATGCAGTGATGAATAGGCTACAATTTACTTTTGATTGTCCATAATTAACTATAAAAAATATCGGCGTGTTAACACTACGTTTATATATGTACTTATTTTGACGGTTTGCATATGAGGTGGTCCGTGAAAATGCTTGATAATAAAAGATGGATTTTATTTAGCTTTTTTCCACGGACCACCTGCAGTACCCTCGCGGACCAATGGTCCGCGGACCACAGTTTGAGAACTATTGATCTAGGGGATACCGTATCGTAATACAACCAGAGGTTACTATGTTACCTTGGCAACAGTTATCAACTTCCTGTGAGGACGTAGCTTGCTAACTATCAGGAGCAAGAAGTCGAAACAACAGTTTACTGTGGAGAAATGTTAGGCGCCATGAAGAAGCTAACTGGTGCCATAGCACAGCGGTGTGCAGTGAGAGGACATGCCGTGTCCGACACTTTGGTGGCTTTCATGGTCAGTAACTCGAAATAACCTGCTGCTACTCGAGCTAGTTAGCTGGTTACCTTATCGAGCTAAATGCTATGCTAAATGCTGTTACGGGTTGCAATATAAACTTTATTTGTGTCAGACCCCATTTGAATTATACAAGCATGTGTTCATGAGTTATAGAATTTAACTTCTTCGTTGTGTTCTTTCTGTTTGTTGTGTCATTATTCAGGTGAAAGCTGTTGTGCTGGACCCCAAAAATGGGTTTAATGTTGATCAGACACTGACCAAACAAGATGTGCAAAAACTTGAAGAGGTGAGTGATGTTATTACATTACTTTTTGTAGTTCTTACTGATTTATTCTGTTGGAGATGAAGCCAAAATGCATTTCAACACACACAGCAGCCACAACATCCTCTGACAGGTGAAGTGATTAGTTGTTCCAATATCAACACGTGTATCAGAAATGCCTCTGATACTGCCCTGAATGTTAGATCAGGTATCAACAATACTCTAAGGACCTATGCACCAATCTGATCCCATGTCATTTATTTATTAGAGACATGCCACTCCCAACAGTGTCCTGTACACCTGTATGCAGACTGTCTTTACTGCACAACTAGCCAATATCAATAAATGGCAAGTGGCTTTAGGCTCATCTATAACATAACACATGGTTAGTAACATATGCATATGCATATTGGTATTTGTGTTTTTGGCAGATAATGCACAAAGTTCAGGTATCAAAACTGGTATTGCAAAGTAAACATCTCACTGATCATCTCATTATAGTGTAATGTTCTGCTTGGAACCCTTGGTCTTGACTTTCACATGGATGTTGTGGCTCATCGATATAATGAAATTCATGACTGAGCTGCTTTATTATAAATATAATCTTTAAGAAAATTAAGTGCCAGCTATTTCAGTTATATTGTTTTAAGTGTTTATTCACATTCATTCATAGTGTGGTTGTATTTAGGAAGGAGTTTATTTCCTCCATGGCAGGGCTGTAGTCAGGAATGTAGAAATCTTGAGGTGATGAGGACCAGCTTAATATTTTGACAAATTACAAATAAAATCTATTTATGTCATTTTTATTCACTTAACTGACATGCAAATATAAATTTTCTCCACACTGTCAGAGATAAGGTATTGGTGGAGAAATACTTATTTCTTTTTGTTAGTATAAACATGGTGAGATTCAGTATACTAAAGGATACTTCCTACAGTGTACATGAAGCAACACTGTGAATACTGAGCCTTGAAACCACCCCTGGTTTGTTTCTACTCTGTGTCTGCTGTATTTCTTACAGCTGTGTCTGGATAAACTTACAGAAGAATGCAGTTTGTCTCTGGACACAATCAAAATGCAAGTGTATTTTGATATGACTTACACCTCCAGACGTGAGTATTACTGACTCATTAATACCCTCTGGTTCCAAAATAAGGAATATATAGATGTTGCAAATGGCTCTTTCTCATCATCATTACTTAAATTCCTTGTTTTGTTCAATCAACATCTAAAATCTGATATTCAGTTTCACTTGTATATCTGTGTGATTATTCTATTTCAGTGCTTTATAAAACATATCTAATCTGAATCTATAATAAGATTAATAAAATAAGATACTCATTTATACATCTAATTTATATATACATGTACAAATTGAAGAACGGTATTATGAAAGTGAGAGAAGTAACTGAAACATTGAATATGAAATCATGACAAGACATGATGGAGGAATGAGAACAAAATATTATATACATATATATATATATATATATTGATATTCATATGCTGACTGTCTGGCAGATGTAAAAATAGGTGGGATTTTTATTCTGCAACATTAAACCTGTAACTAAAACTGGATCCACTCAGTAAACTGGTTCAGTATTGTTTTTATCAGCTGAACCTGTCATACATGCTTTCATTTGGTTATGTTTGGATTATTTACCTCTGCCATAGACAGAAGAGACAGAAAACTGTAGCAAACCATGTGGCAAGTGAAGCATTTTACACATGGTTTAACCTTTCTGGCTGTTTGTATTAGAATTCATTTAATTTTTTATATTGTTAACTTTTAATATTTAAATTTTTTGGGGTTGTAACGTCAGTCCTTTGTATGTTTGTACACAGGTGAGTTTCTTGAGGAAATCCAGCGGGAGGTAGAGTCGAGGCTGAGCCCAGTGAGCAGAGAGATCACTGACAGCAGGGTGAAAACACAAAGACAGTTGGATGCTTTGTACCATAGAATCGTCTCGTACATCCTGCTGCACTCCGGCATGGGCTCACCTACAGACGCTAGTACTGTACAAGAGACTACAGGTTTCACACTATTTTGTTGCTTCAGCTTTTGGAGAGTCAGATAAAGTGCAGCAACAGCATTACACCTGCTGGAGTCCAGGGTAAAGGCAGTGCCACCCATTTGTTAAAACATTGAGTATTTGAAGTAAAGTTAATTTTGTCACAGATATGAACCAAACATCATACTTACAACTTGAATAAAAATGTTAGAACTGTTTAAATATACTGACAGAAACATGTACATTCTTTGAGCCCGTTACTGTGCTCTTAAACAACGTTCATCTTGAGTTCACACTCACAAGCCAAACCCTGTACTTCCGTATTGGTGAACCTCACTTATGCTTTTGGGTCAGAATGTTAGAAAATGCCTTTACATACACTCAACTTGCTTTTGCTTCCATTTTTCCACAAGCTTTAGTCAAAGATTGAAGACTTTTTATAAACACAAAAGACTTATTTAATTTGTTAAAATCTGTGATAGTGAGTACTTGGAAACCAGGAAGGAATGGTAAATAGACTGTACTTATATGTCACCTTTCTAGTCTGATGATCAATCAAAGCTTTACAACAGCAGCCAGCATTCACCCATTCACACCAACATTCATACATTTGTACCCCGACCTGCTCATTAGGAGCAGTAACCATTCACACAAACACTCACACACCAATGGAAAAGCCATCTTGCCCAAGGACACTTCAACATGTAGACTGCAGGGGCTGGGGATCAAACCACCGACCTTCTGATAAGTGGACGACCGCTCTACCTCTGAGCCACAGCTGCCCAAAAACAAAACGCATGGCGACAACAAAGGTGAAATCCACTGGGCTGGAATCAAATTGAACTAGTCCTGTCGGTCACACATGAAGCTGGATAAAGAACAAACTTGTTGGATGTGTGTCAGAGTTGATCGGGTTGTTGCCCGTTGAATGTTGGTGTACTCCTCTTCAGTGTTAAAGTTGCTTGATATTGGCAGGAACTGAAGCACGTTGTCATGCACATTGATCCAGAGCATCCCAAAGACACTCAGTGGGTGACATGTCTGAGTATGCAGGCCAAGGAATAACTGGAATGTTTTCAGTCTCCAGGAATTGTGTACAGATCCTTTAGCATGAGGCATCCATTATCAATATGAGGTGATAGCAGTGGAAGAATGACATAACATCCTTGAGTCTCTGATCTGCTCCCGGTTTCTTCCTGTTAAAGTCAGTGTTTTCTCTCCACTGTCTCCATGTTCTTCGCATGGAGGATTGTTGGGTTTCTGTAGAATAAAGAGTCGGTCTAGACCTGCTCTTCTTGGAAAGTGCCTTGATATAACCTTTTTTGTGATTTGGTTCTATACGAATAAATTGACTTGATTGCATTTCTGTGCATTCAAATTTAAATCCATCCCTATAACATAACGCCCCTCCACCATGATTCACAAAGCTGACATCAGCAAACGGCTCGCCCACACAAGGCTACACTCACTGTCTGTCATTATTACAGTGAGAACCAAGATTCATCTGGATGCTGTCAAATGTAACATTTGACCACTTATCTCAGTTACAATGACAAATGTGATCAGGTCAAGACCCCGGTGAGGATGAGGAGCACACAGATGACCTTTCTTAAGATGGTTGATAACTACGTGCAGAAATTCTTAGGTTGAGGCTGTTTGGACACTTGGGTAGTAATCATGATGTTTAGTCAGCATGTGGATATGAGACTCCTGTCAGGAGGATGGACAACACAAAGTGTTCACCAGCAGAGAAATCTGAGAGAAATCAATCTTTGTCGAGTTAAAAAGTCTTTAATCTTTTACTTCCACTTGTGAAAAATAGGAGCTATTAATATATTTTGGTTGAGTGTTTGACCATGCATTGTACATTATGTTGTTGGTAATGATCATGAGTGAACATTGATTTCTCTTTCTCCTCTCTTGTTCCAGCTGCCCTGCAGAGCATCTTCCCTCAGACGGGACTGAGAGCCTTCATGGTGCTCTTAAAGAGGGACAAGGAGCAGCAGCTCAGTGAGCTCACCATGATCGTCACAGGGATCCGACTCTTCAACAAAGCCAGCAGGAAGGGAGAAGAGGAGACTGACCTCTGTGAACTAGGTACAGCACACCAACCAAGAAATACCTTTATGCCCCTGCCAAAGGAGGCATGTAGGGTTACTGTTGTCTGTTTGTCTGTACATAGTCACACACGTGCTTTGTAGGGGCTCTAAAGGTGTGCATCTCATAATTGCTTTCTTCAATTTGCTTGAAATTTACATTTTTAGGCACATTTGGACTTTTACATTGACATGTTGAAAATGTCATTCTGCTATTATTCTGCTATGCTAGAGGTTATGGTCTATCCACATCAGCACAAATTGGGGTTTTCCAGTAGCAGGAGCATCTGTCCTATAGTTTAATCTGTAAAAAGCTGGAGAAAAAGTTTCAGTCTCTTCTGTGATCCTGACAAAAATATTTCACCTATCAAAACGAGAGGAAACAATAACAAAGAAAAAATGATGGCTTCCTCTCTGTCAAATCTGCAATAAAGCTAAATTGTTTTTAATAAAGGCACATTAGCAGACAGATTCACAGCTAAGGTACTTAACAGAATGTTTTGCATGTTACAATACTACCTGCTGAGTAGATCACAACGTGGGACTCCTGGTTCTGGGAGGAACATCTTACCTCTGCTAAATTAGCAGCTCTAAAGTCACAGCAGGTTGGCAGCATTCAGTGTGGTGTTCACTTACAATCATTCATTCAGTGATTCCTGGGAATTGAGGCTCTAATTTGGGGCTCAAATAGTTGCTTCTTAGAATCACTCATTTTTCCACATGCAATAATAATATTTGGAAACTATTGGCAAGATTTTTAGTCTGAAATATGGAATTTCTCACTGCACAACAGAATGCATAGAAGACTGCATCTGGCCCCAGCAGGTACAGATGATGGATGCATGGAACATAGAATACTCTTAATCCAGATTATGAAAGAATTGGTCTTTGGGTACCGCAAAAGTTTTAAATTGTCAAACGGAAATTCTTTTATTATTTATATAATGAAAGAATTATAATATGTCAAAGAAGAAATCCAGACCTTATGATTTTGTAACTAATTATTTCATACCTTAAACATACCTTCTACATACACCACATCTAAACCGCACCTTCTAAACAACACCTTGGGGATCAGGGAACTTCTTCAGCCACAATTAAGATGGTTTTCACATCACTTTCTTTTGTTTATTTTGCAAAAATGTTCTGTAGAGAACACAAGACTGTTCTGTTAACACAGTTGTTGACATGTTTGGCTTCAAAGTTGGTGTCTAGTTACACAGAAAACGTTGCAACTTCTCTCAACAAACTACAAACATGTTTTTGCTGTCTAATCTCTAAATTCCTTCCCTCTTCTTGGACATTTTTCTGGGCTGCTACTATTAACATTTATTAACATTTACAGTATTATTTAGGGAGCCTCAATCTCAGGCCAGAGGAGGAACGCCTGAGGATATGCTAACATACCATAAATCAGGTATATTAGCATCAAGTGGACAGAATCTTTCTGTGCACGGATAACAAAATGAAGATGCATTATACTGTATACAGTATACTGTTCTGCTGTAACACAGCATAGAATTATCTCTGCCAATGAGGTAATGTTTTCTCTGTGTTGTTTTTTGTATGTGTTTGTCTGTCTGTTTACACAAAAACTGGTTCCCCTCATTATGTGAGCCTTAGGAGGGTTGGGCATATGACAGGGATGAACCTATTCAATTCTGAAGTGGATCCTGATGAAGCAGCGGATTTAGGATTTGTTTTCCTTCTTTGAACATTACAAGACAGGGCTTTGTGGCTTCTTGTGAGTTACATGTCAACTACTGGATAGTTGACATGTAACTGAGTGGAAAGATGTGGCATGTGCCATGGAAGAAATCAAATTTTGCAGTGGATCCTGATAAAGGGATGCACCCATGAATTTCTGTCACTTCCTTTAACAAAGGATAGGTAGGGTCAAAAGTGGAACAGCTGAATTATAAGTAGATCCATGATCTATGATTTTTTTTCTTGTACTTTAACGGAACCCTGAGGGAAGCCATTTTGATAGCACACACGTCTTGTTGGAATTTGGATTAAGTTTTAATTTAATTAAAAGATTAACATACAGTACTGTGCAAAAGTCTTAGGCAGGTGTGAAGAAATGCTGTAAAGTAAGAATGCTTTCAAAAATATAAAATTTAATTGTTTATTTTTATCGATTTACAAAAAGCAAAGTGAGCGAACAGAAGAAAAACCCAAATCAAATCACTATTTGGTGTGACCACCCTTTGCCTTCAAAACAGCATCAATTCTTTACAGCATTTCTTCACACCTGCCTAAGACTTTTGCACAGTACTGTTTATTCTACATATATTCCACATACAATGAGGCATCGGGCTGTATTTGGCCCATGGGCCTTATGTTTTTTTAACATGTCTACACTCTCTAGTGTTACCTTTTCATTTTAAATCTTTAAAAGATTAGATTCTTCAATAATAGTGAACACTGCATTTGGAAAATATGGTACTTCTACATTCTCTCTACAGTTCCTGCAATTTTTGATGAAGCTCCTCCAGTCACAACTAAAAGCATTGAGAATGAGTTGAGTGCATCCCGGAGTTTGGCATGGAAATACACAGCTGTGTTGCAGAAGCAAACAGACAGTCCTCCTGGGGAGTGTGACCTGTCCATCGTCCTGATCAAACAGGCCCTCTACAATGTCAGGCAGCATGAAGTGTTCCTCAAAATGTTACTGGTGAGCTAACAGTAGCTATTACTGTTAAAAATGTAATTATTTAAACACCCATTGTGCAATGTAGTAAGTAAAAGAATGCTTTATTTCCAAAATGAAATGTTTTCTGTGTGATCTGTTTACCACAAGGCTGATGCACGTTCATGTGCCAAACATGTTGAAACCCTGCAGACTGAGTTCTCATCACAGATGAAGCTACTCAAAGAAACACTGAAGTCAAAGACAGCTGTACACACTGCAGAAGTTTTCGTAAGTTTCTTGGTCACTGCTCCTATTAACAGTAAGGAATACTGCAACATTATAGGAAATATACACACATGCTTGTGGTCCAAAAGTAACATGAGGAGATGGATATCAGTCTCATGTCTTTGTGTTAGCACAGAGCTGGAATCAGACTGTGATAAGCCTAGCTAGGCATAGCCTCTGTACAAATTTTAAAAACTATACATACCAACACACCTAAAGCTTACTAATTAACATGTATCTCGTTTATTTCATCTGTACACAAACAGACAAAAATGTTACAGTCATAATTTGTGGTTTTAATTACTGTACATGCTGGATCTGTTTCTTGGTAAATCACAGAATCTTGTATTCTTGTTGTCTTGTGGTCTGTACAGACCATTTTCCCTGTATGGAGAAAAAACTGTGCTACAGATATGCAGATATGCTTCACAGACATTCTGGGCTATGAAACCACAAACATTTCTGGTTGTGTATGGACGAAACAAATGGCACAGAGTTACTGCTGGTGGGCGTGCTGTACTGTATGTCTTCACTTTAGACAGATTCTCCCTCCTGCCTATTGGTGGTGCTGTGGGGTGTTTGATGGGAATGGAGAGAGAAGGGGCTGGATGGAAGTCTCCTGTTCACCTCTCAGACACCACACTACAACATTAGCACACTGTCTCAGCTGTACCTGACCAGGAGCACTAAACATACAAGCACACACACACAGACACACACAGACACACACCCTATCTAAAAAGAACATTTTTGTTGAACTCCTCCATTAAAGGAAAACTGCATATTTTCAACCAGCGATGTAGCATTACTATGTAGGCAGTACATGCAAATGAACATTGTTAAAATTCTCTCAATTTCAGCCGCAGTTCAAAGCCCTGTCAAAGGTGTGGTCTGGACTTCACAATGAGGCTGAGCTGTTGAACACCGTCAACAACATAAGACTCAATCTGCAGCCCTTCATCACCAATCAGGCCAGAATCTTTTCTGAAGCTTATTTGGATGGTCTGCTGGAGGCTTCAGAGGTGAAGACAGATGAACAGAGAATGACTGAGTCCTTAGGTATGGGTAATGTCACCAAAAGATATTTGAGGTCAGCATCTAAATGAATAAATTGTTCCACTAGTCTTACAAAATTGATTGTGTTTGTTGTTTATACCTCAGATGAGCGTATTGTTCCAGCTGAGATGAGGCCACAAGAATGGCTCCTTCCTGAAACAATGTCCAGCTTTAATGAGATGCTGTTACAATATAATGGCGCCTGTGGCTATACGCTTGTGAATAGAGATGGTCTTCTACTTCCAGGTACTACCCTCATGATACACAACTGTAATATCAGGAAAAATGTTTGGATATTCCTTTGTAACTCTGCTACCACACTCGTGGGTTTTCTCAGTGAAGCACAGATGATGATGGCAATTAGTAACAGTTTATTTTTAACGCAAAATAATAAAGCACAACTTAAACATTCCAACTACAGTCGCTTCAGACGTGTCCCTCGCGTCTTCAGCTCTGCTCCAGGTCCAGCAGCACGCTGCATATCAGAGAGCAAGCAGTTCAAATGCCAAACCCCTGTCATCATCCCATCCCTATCTCTCAGCCCGCTTACCTGAGCTGCAGCTACACCCTCTCTCACCTGCCGCTGAGCACAAAACCATAACCCCAACAGCACATCCTTGTTCTCAGAGATCCAATCCTGAGGTTGAATGAGGACATTCTCTGTCCCATCAGCTACATCTGGAGACTCAATCCACTACAATAACAAACAGAGTAGGAACTCCGATTATTGGAATGTCACCTCTGCATTATACTGTCGGAAAGACAATACTTTGAAATTTGCCTGAAGCATACTGAGGCCTTGAGAATTGTAAAATGTGTATAGGACGAATGTATAAATTCCTTTAAAATACGCAATGTGTATATGCAATAT
Source organism: Chaunax sp. Z400 (assembly GCA_037577475.1). Lineage (NCBI taxonomy): Eukaryota > Metazoa > Chordata > Actinopteri > Lophiiformes > Chaunacidae > Chaunax > Chaunax sp. Z400. The sequence goes on along the minus strand of CM075202.1, from coordinate 22,773,392 downwards.
ACACTACCAGTCAAAAAATTGGACACAGTTTCCCATTCAAGTGGATGGGAAACTGTGTCCAAACTATTGATTGGTACTGTATGTTAATATTTATTCACTTCAATCTTGTCATTATTCCCAGCACAAGGAACACAATACAAGGGGTTGTTGAAAAGTTCATGGCCAAAGGTTGAAGGAGTCAATATTAGAATATTTTATTGAATTTTCAACACCGTCCCCTCCTACATTCTTTAGTTGAGAGGAGGTGGAGCCTAAGGATCCACAGTCATCATCACTGTCAAAATGGAGCAAGAGCTGCATAACTCGCCCTCTCCTTACTTAGGCCACCAACTTATCAATCACCCTTTGAATGATACACATTCGTATTGTAGTCTACTGTGCCTGAAATTCTCTGTTATTAATATTTGACACTTCTTTTGCAGGTAATCCCCACATTGGAGTCCTTAAACACAAAGACAAGCTCTATGTTTTTAGCTCCAAAGACGCTGCCTTGAAGTTTGCCACCAGTGTAGACGACTTCATTGCAGAGGTTGAAGAGAAAGCCAAGCATTCTCCTGAACTCATTCAGCTCCTCAAACTACACCAACAGTTGTCCTGTGTAAGTTCAGTTCTATCTAGGACTAGCTGGTACAGTCTGGTGGATTGCACACTGCTAACAGTCCAGAAATTTAACTTTTTCACACTGACTCAATAAGGAGTTTAGGCCAAACATACCTGTGGACTTGTGGTTTTTCAGATGCAGCCAGAAGGGAGTTTACTGTTGAAGCCCATCACCAAGTGTGAGATCGGTACACAGACTGACATCCACCCAGTGGAGACAAACATTGTCAAGTCATATGAGTGGAATGAGTGGGAACTGCGAAGAAAAGCTATCAGCCTGGTGGGCTAGAGTTCACTAAATGCATGAATCATTCACTGTATAGTTTTAGAAAGAACAACTCTGTCTTGTTAATTTGATACAATTTGTGTTTTTTGTATTTTTAATTGTAGGCCGATCTCAGGACCAAAGTGACGCACTCAACACAGACCGATCTGAGCCACATGAGACGGGAAAACACCACTCAGACCTGGCTGCCCAAAAACACTGCCTGTCAAACCAAGAGAGACGGTGAGAGCAGCGTGCCCAAACCTCAGGTCTATCTGACAGGTGTGAGGGCACAAAGAGACGGACCTGTGGTGAAAACAAACCTGACCAGATCTGTTGATGAATAATCAAGGTGTCCAAAAAGCATGTGTTGAAATGTGTCAAATAAAAGTTATGTTAGCGCTGTATTCTTTTGCTCTTGTCTTACTTAATGAGGACTGGAGAGGTTTGCAACAACAAGATAACAGCTATGGAATACACCACCTATTTTTCTAATCTAGGCTGTCCCAAAAGTACACATACAAAAGTTCCCATTAGAAAGTACACATTATAAAGTTCTGCCAGAGGTGCATTGAAGACATTATTTAGCTGTTTTGATAAGCTGAGTAGTTCTCTCGATGAGTAAACTGTAGTTTAAAGAGTATAATGTAGCCTATTCAGTTGAAATTTGTCAGTAACAAATATTGTTTAAACAGCAGTGTTGTGTGTGTAGGCTATGGACTTACACTGTCACAAATGTAGCCCTTGTGCTGTGGCGGTGTTTACTGTAAATTGACAGTGAGACTGCCGCACAATGGCTTTGAGAAGAGGAGAGACAAGACATTAATGAAAACTCAGTATACAGTGAAGAAGATGACAGAGCAGACCTGCTGCTGGAGCTCAAACAGAAAGTCTGCTGCTTTATAGATGAAGCCAAAGAGAAGTTCCACACACTCAGTAAGGACATATGGAGCTGTCCAGAACTGGCTTATGAGGAAACCAATTGTCATGACTGGTTGTGTCCTTCAGTCAGGACAGTCACTTCAAACTTGACACTGCATTTGGAGCCACTTGGAGGCAGCCAGCAGGTCAGTGTGAGTTTCCTGTGTGGATACAACGCCCTGCATGTAGTGAACATGCATGTGGACAACCTGATAGCTGAGGTTGGGGCTGCTCCGGCTCTGGGGCTCAAAGCTGTGCTGGAAAACTTAGAGAAGTTCCCTGTCCAGGTGTAGGTAGAACAACTACATTACATGTAGTAAAATGGTCACTTCTGTCACGTCACCAGAGAAGTTAATGCTGAGTTTTTTATGTAGGACGTTTTGCAGTTTATTTGTTTTGAACAGAGCCTCTTCTGAAATAGTAGTCTAGGCCCAACCCTGGGAAATGAAATGAGGCAAAACTCAAAGCATCATGGGTAATTACAATCCATTTTTTAAAAGTTGGGCTGTCCTGCTGCCATTGGTTAAAGTGTTGATTTTCAACTGCTGATCAATGTACAAATTCAAGCCATGTTTACACATATTCCCCCAATTTTAAAAAGGGACCAAAAGTTGTTGGAAAAAATGAAGAAATAAAGTTACCTGGCTATCTATGTAAACCTGCTTGTTACCCGACCCCAACGGGACTTGATCCAGGCAGCTGTCTGACCGATGGGCAATGTTCAAAATGAAACTTTTTTGGTAAACAAAATTTGATTTCCCCACTGGCAGCTTTGCAGTTGCACAACTTCTTCCAATGTGAAGAAATTGGTATCTTGCTGTTACGTTCAAGCAGTACACAGCGAGGACCCAGGACCCAATAAAGACAAAAATCTGGGGAACTCAACATTTTAGAAATAAAATATTTTCTCATCTTTTTTCTTCCCAGTATTATCAGAAGAATTGGGAACTTTACCAATGATCTAGATGATATTAGTTGATATAATCCACACAGCATACTGTAGATGTAAGACTTACCTGTCTTTGTACAGTACCATTCTAAACTCAGAGGACTTCATCTGATAAAGTGGTGGTATAATGTTGTGCAGTACAGTGCAAGTGTCGTTTCAAATGTCATTTTCACGCCCATCGTCCACATTGTGTAAGTAGCAAATGTACTCTTAGAATGAGGTGTGGTCAGGTGCATTGTTGGGACGTTGCTATCTGGAGGCAGCAGGTCATTGAACAGGTGACCAACAAAAGGTAAAGTCAGTGGTTTTTGTGTTTTTCCTGCTATTTTAAGGCCACTTACCATTTCTGCTGAAAGGGGACATCTGAAGATAATGTAATTATATTTTCCTCATAATGATGTATATTTCTCCCACTCATTTCTTTCTTCCATTAATCAGAATGAGAATTTTTATGATGTTACCAGCCCTCTCTACAGATTACAATCTGCATGCATCAATAAACGTATTACCTACACATGGAAGTGATGCAGTCCTCCTCCTCCTCCTCAGTTACATATTGGTGCATTTACTCATATGCAGTCAAATGGAGTTGATGGCACAGACAGGCATAGGGTCCAACCTCCACACCATACACATACCTGTCCCGCCTCAGCAAGACGAGAGATGCTGTTTAAATAGCAATGTGCCAGGAGCTGGTTGAATTAATACACTGAGCAACAGTAGAAATGCATCTATTTTGATGTCATGCCATCCTGTTCATATTAAATCTCAAAGGCAAGTTATGGTTCACAAATCTTTATTCACCCTTTAGCCTTACAGAAGAATCATTTTTGTGCAGATTAGTGGTTTTTGTCTTAGTGTTTACAAGTCAGAAAGTGTGGATGGTGAGACAGAGAACAACAATAGTCACTACCGTACGTGTCTACCTCCAGCATTTATCACTACTTTACACCTCCTGAATGGATCAGATGTTATTCTGGACTTGTAGGATGACGTCATTCTTCCTGCAGAGCTTTGACAAGTTGTTCATGTGTTGCTGGAGCAGGATCTCTCTCTCTCACCTGGTAATCCAGAACATCCCACAGATGCTCTATTGGGTTGAGATCTGGTGAATATGCTGGTCAAGGAAGGACAGCGACATTGTTCTGGTCCAGGTAGGCTACTCCTGACAGACATGAGCCACATGTGGTCTGGCATTGTCATGCATGAAGGTGATGCCTGATTGCTGCATCCTGGGAATGACATGTGGACCTAGGATCGTATCTCAGTATGGGATAGATGTCAGTGTACCGTGGATGTGGAGAAGTTCTGACCATCATCCATTAGCAGTGGCCCCCCACATCATGACATCACCACCAAAACAATCCACTTCTTGGATGTATGCTGCAGGATAGCGTTCCCCATGATGATGATACACACGCCTACGACCATCAGATCTGCAAGTTACTGTACAGACACAAGAGGAAAAGTAGTTCAGTTCAGGGATTTAATCCCTATATTCCAAAATTTACATGCAACGTTTCTCAAACCAGAAAGCCGTTCAAACAGGCAAACAATATTCAAAGGGTGATGCCACAAAGAACAAAAGAAGTTGTTTCCCTACACACTGACAGCAATTTTTTTGCATAATGAATTATGACATGATCATACATAAAAAAGAACACCATGTGTATATACATATATGAAATTGTCAAAAATAAACACATATGCAGGTTAATATAACAGAGCGAGCTAATATACCTATGTAAAACATAATACTGACAGTATGGCATCTTCACATGCCCAGGTTTCAACATACACACCTTTAAATGAGAACGGCAGAGAATGACGGTCTGCATGAAAAAACATATTTGTGCTCCATTAGCCTAGCATGGCATGAATGGTTGTTTGTCTTTCTATGTCCTGTGATGAAGTGGTGACTTGTCCAGGGTGAACCCCGCCTCATGCCCAAAGTCAGCTGAGATAGGCTCCAGCCCCCCACGACCCTACACAGTGGTTACAGAAAATGAATGAAAAGCCTAGCATGAGATTGGTAAGCTAGCATGTTACGCAAAAGTGCTATTCACAATAATGAAAAGTATGTATGTACTCCGAGATAAACATTGTGCCAACAAAGAAAAGCATTTAGACCGGTAAAGTACAACCACGTTTCCAAAAAAGTTGTGATGCTGTGTAAAATGTAAATAGAAACAGAATGTGATGATTTGCAAAACATTGAAACCCTATATTTAATTGAAAATAGCTCAAAGACAACATTTCAAATGTTAAAAATGATAAATTTAATTGTTTTTTGAAAATAATATGTCCATTATGAATTCAATGGCAGCAACACGTTTCAAAAAAAGTTGGGACAGTGGCAACAAAAGACTGGAAAAGTTAAAATAAGATAAGATACAAAGAAGATACTTTATTCATCCCACAAGGGGAAATTCCACTGAGGAACCTCTGGACCTCTGTGTTTTTCAGTCAGGTCAGACAGTTTGCAGATGAGTGTGAAATGGCAGGGATGAGAATCAGCACCTCCAAGTCTGAGGCCATGGTTCTCATTCCAAAAGGGTGGATTGCTCACTCCAGGTCAGGGATGAGTTGCTGCCCCAAGTGGAAGAGTTCAAGTATCTCGGGGTCTTGTTCATGAGTGAGGGAAGAATGGAACGGGAGTTTGATAGACGGATCGGGGCAGCGTCTGCAGTGATGTGGACTCTGTATCGGTCTGTGCTGGTGAAAAGGGAGCTAAGCTACAAGGCAAAGCTCTCGATTTACTGGTCAATCCATGATCCTACCCTCACCTATGGTCATGAGCTCTGGGTAATGACCGATCCAAGCGGCTGAAATGAGCTTCCTCCCGTAGGGTGTCTGGACTCACCCTTAGAGATAGGGTGAGGAGCTCAGTCATTCAGCAGGGGCTCAGAGTGGAGCCGCTACTCCTTCACATTGAGAGGAGTCAGCTGAGGTGGTTCAGGCATTTGGTAAGGATGCCCCCCGGGCATGTCCCACTTGGAGGAGACCCCGGGGTAGACCCAGGACATGCTGGAGGGATTATATCTCTCAACTGGCTTGGGAACACCTTGGTGTACCCCCAGAAGAGCTGGAGGAGGTGGTTGGGGAGAGGGAGGTTTGGGCTTCTCTGCTCAGACAGCTGCCCCCGCGACCCGGACGAGGATTTGATTTGGAATTATTATAATAACATAGTAATATACATGCCTAATACTGGTCAGGGAAAAGTCAGGGAGAAGATTTAAAAAATCCAGGTCTGGGAAACATCAGGGAGTTTTAAATTTGGAAGGGAATTTTGTAAAATGTATGAAAAGTCAGGGTCCTTTATCAAAAACTGAAAAAAAGAGATTTTAGAACGTATCTAATATAAGTGCCAATAATTTGAATAACAGCCATATGGATGATATATTAGGTTTTGGGAAGGCTTTAAAATGGACTGTTTCTCATTGTTTCATGGTGATGTTTGGTCGGGCTATTTATTACATTTGTCATGGAAAAGTCAAGGAATAGTCAGGGATTTATTCTAAAGAATAGTCTGAACCCTGCATTTATATATGGTTTAGATTTCTACTTTGTTTAGTTGAAATTAAACTTTGATCATTTTGAAGAGTAGCAGGTATTGTTGAATGATTGAACTGACTGATGGATGGGACACAACATGAAGCAGCTTGATGAGCTGGGATTGTTGGTGTAACTTCTATTGAGATAAGATAAGTCCAGACTGGGACCCCCCCACTGGGTGCTCCTTATCTCAGTGTTGACTGCCACACACGTTGTATAAATGTTGGCCTCTTGCCCATTCATCCAAATTTGCCAGCAGACGATCTGCCGTTACATTCTGTTTCTGAGCCAGTGACAATGGGAAGTCCAAGTCCACCAAACCGGACGCCCTACGCCACCTGGCTGCATCTAAAAATTCTGTCCATAAAGATTATGAACAGCATCAGACAAGTCTGACTTATTGCTTCCCAGAGGACCCCCCACAGAGCACAACGAGGGACACGGTCGTATGCCTTTTCCAAGTCCACAAAGCACATGTGGACTGGTTGGGCAAACTCCCATCCACCCTCCAGCACTCTAGCGAGAGTGAAGAGCTGATCCAGCGTTCCACGACCAGGACGAAAACCGCATTGTTCCTCCTGAATCCGAGATTCAACTAACAAGACGGACTCTCCTCTCCTTGGCATAGACCTTCCCAGGTAGGCTGAGAAGTGTGATCCCTGATAGTTGGAACACACCCTCCGGTCCCCCTTCTTAAAAAGGGGAACCACCACCCCAGTCTGCCAATCCCGAGGCACTGTCCCCGATTTCCACTCGATGTTGCAGAGGCGTGTCAACCAAGACTGTCCTACAACATCCAGAGCCTTAAGGTACTCAGGGCGAATGGGGCCTTGCCAGAGAGGAGCTTATTAACTACCTCAGCCCCTGTGATGGACAAGTCCCCCTCTGAGCCCCCCGTCTCTGCCTCCTCCATGGAGGACATTAGTGAGATTGAGGAGACCCTCAAAGTACTCCTTCCACAGCCCGACTCTATCCTCAGTTGAGGTCAGCAGCAAACCATCCCCACTGTACACAGTGCGAACAGAGCACTGCTTCGCTTCAGTGACTGCCAAAGCTGCACTCCGCTTGGCCTGCCGATACCTGTCAGCTGCCTTAGGTCCTTCAGCTTGACAGATTCCCTGACCGCTGGTGTCCACCACCTGGTTCTGGGATTACCGCCGCAACAGGCACACATAACCTTACGGCCACACCTCCAGGCAGGTGCCTCAACAATGGAGATGCAGAACATAGTCTATTCGGACTCAATGTCTCCAGCCTCCCTCAGAATAGAGTCAAAGGTCTGCCGGAGGTGAGAGTTGAAGATATCCCAGACAGGGGGCTCTGCCAAACGCTCCCAGCACACCCTCACTGTACGTTTGGTTGCACCAGACCTGTCCGGCATCCTCCCCCGCCATCGGTTCCAACTCACCACCAGGTGGTGATCAGTTGACAGCTCAGCACCTCTCTTCACCCGAGTGTCCAGAACATATAGTCGTAGGTCTGCTAATACAACCACAAAGTCGATGGTCGACCTACGACCTAGGGCATTCTTGTACCAAGTGACACCCTTATGTTCGAACATGGTGGTTGTTATGGACAACCTGTGACTAGCACAGAAGTCCAATAACTGAACACCACTTGGGTTCAGATCAGGCAGGCCGTTCCTCCCAATCATGAGAGGGGCTGCTGTAACAATCTGAAAACCTGACAGGTTACACTAATGTGACTATTAGCTACTTTTTTGTAGCTGGAAATAATTTGTATCTTAAATTATGATTGGGCAAAGTGAGTTACTTGCTACAGCAACATTAATAATACTATTGAAATGAAAATAAAATGTGTGTGTAGTGAGAGTATGGTTGAGTGAGTGAGAAGCTTTTTGTGATAAATGGCACAGAAATGTGGTTTAAATATTGCTGAAATCTGTCGACTCATCCTCTGCATACTCTCACGAGATTTAACCTAGCGACCTTCAGGATGCCAAAATCGAGCTCAACATGCTCATCATCTGGCTCCTCATGTATGAATTGTTGTATTCATGTATGTTCAATCTTGGGAATTCTATACATAATAAATAGTTGATCCGTAAAAAAAGTTGTTGTTGTGCCCTTTTTTCAACTGCACACATACCACAAAGCTTCATGTAGAGTGATAATTCAGTCCAATTTTTACAATATTACAAAATCATTTTAGACATTTAATATACATTTATCTTCTCTCTACTTCATTCAGATATTCCAATGCCTAATATTCCAATGCCTCTGTGACCCCAATACTTTGATAACCCATTTCAAAAAACAAATTTGTCAGATTAGTAAAGGCATGTTGTTACAAGAGATATAACAAATTTCAAAAACCAGAATTCAACATTTGGGCCAAATAATTTCTTCACACAGTGCTCTAAAGGGGGTCTCATTTTTTCATATAAACACTTGTGCATTATGCTGTATGTAAATACCTTAAAAAGGTAAATTTAAGAAGATTTGTTACCTGTTAAAATGAAACATTTCCAGGCATAACTGCACCCTGGCAAACATTTGACATCATGGTATCATGACATCGAGTACATCATATTGCAGTGTGGTGTAATTGATGGGTTTTGATTGATGGACTGGGCTTCAATTGATCATACTGCACTGTTACCAGGCCATTTCCTTCTGTCCAGTCAACATTTTGCAGAGACCCTATGGCCGAGGTGTAGCAGAATTTGTTGAACAGTGACATAGCTCATGACAGGACCTCTATTCCCGGGAGGCGTGACCTCAACTGCACACCAGTCTTTTTAAGATTGGACGGTTGCATTCTCGATCTTTTAATATTGAAGACATAAAAGCCTGAATCTGCAAATAGTGCACAAGTCTCCATCCTACAATTAGTACATCTATTAACCTTATGTCAAGTGGGGAGGCAGACTTTTCACAGTTCACTTTTGACCATGGTGAGTCCTATCGGAGTTAGGAGTAGATACACCAGTACATGACGTTGAAGAGGAAGTAAGATCCAGGAAAGATGACCCGGGAGTATTTATCTATGGCATGTGTGTCAATCCAGACGTTGCTGTAGGAGCTGGAGCCAACATGGCCGGTGACCTGGTCACTCTCCATGGCCAGCTGCACCAGCATCCTCTCCCGTTTCACCCCGTTCTCTTCTGGCATGCCATAGTTCCCTGTTGTGTTGGCATCCACCTCACTGTAGCTGGTTGACATCATGCCAGGATGGGCCAAACCACAGGTACATGGAAGCTACAATGAGACAAAAGGTACTTTATGGCTTTCCACAACACTAGAGCCAAGTTTCCACCAAAGTGCTGTAGTCCTTGGAAAACATACGTACGCCATAAGATATGTACCTAAACTCAGATGTGCTCTGCATTTTAATTGCAGACAGAACACTTGTAGAAGGGGTTGTTACCAGGGCTTCAGGACTAACCACTTTCATTTTTCACAGTAGTTGGGAGATAACTGAGGAGACTTTTGTCAGTTTGAGAAGCAGAGGTCCACCTGATTAATCGCCCAATACAACCCTAACAAGTTCCCATAAATGTTTAAATTTATTAGAAGCTGGATTATAATTACATCAGAGTCAATGTAATAATGAATAATTAAAAATAAATGTAGATGACAGCAATTTAATGTGTTTGATTATTCTCCCTCGATGATGACAGGCCTGATTGTTACTATGTAACCTACAGTTGTCTATCTTATCCAGATCCCATCTGTACAGGGCCTTCTGTAAAACACCGTGAAGAAACAGAGCAGTCACAGGATCCCAGAACCATCACCAGTCAGTCCTGCAAACGAACTTTACTCAAGGAATTTAAAAAGGCAGCACTCCATTTTTGGACTGGTTGTTCATCGCTATGTGCAGGGCAGGTTTTGTGATAATTCTAAAGATACAAGGTTTGGACATGCTTGACTTATTTTTGTTAGTAGTCTTGAGTCTGAAAACTTTTTTTTTTTTTTTTAAGAAATGGCCACGAGACCTTGAACACCTCTGCCAATTAATCTGCCAAACCAATCAATCTGCCAAACGGATTAATCGGTCTACCTCTATTGTAAATTCATAAACCACCATACTGCCAATGGCCTGCTGTAGACTATATTACTGCCAAATTAACATCATACTTTCTGCCAACATTTTCATCTGCTTTGTTTGTATTCATTGTCACAATTCTGCTGCTTGCTTTCTCTCCATCACTTGGCCAGCTGCCCCTTTATTATGCATACAAATGTCATGTTTTTACTTCTCAATCTGAGATTGTTTATTACAAAGAGAAGACAAACTTTGTTCAACAGAGGGCGGAGTTGGGAAATCCGACATAAGAGCAGAGAAGACAAGCCGGCTGGTTTCTCCAATTGAGCAGTTAAGTGGTTCTTTTTTATCATGCCCAAATTTGATAATAAAAAACAACAAAAATAACCATTCCAATGTGTAACAACATGAACTGAAGTGGACTGCTTGTAAAAAAAAAAATCAGGCAGCTACCTCTTTCCAGATTGGTGATAATGATTTGATTTGGAACGAAGAAAAAAATTAATTACTTTAAGAAATCACTTTTTTTTTAGTGTGGTGACCACTGCATGAATAATTGTAGTGGTTATGATGATGATGATGATGGTACAGCTTCATCAAAGAAAGGCTTGAGACAGCCAATAATTTAAATAATATAACGTTTGACATTTTCTTTACTGGCATTTTTCATTTCATATTCTGAATATAGTAGGTAAAAAACATTCAACTTTAGAAATATCATGAAGTATAAATATGAACAAGACCAAAGTCTACAGTCCTGCTGGTAGCTCTGTGAAGCAGAAGGCACAACATTGCTTTGAGCTAAACATCAGCATGCTTTCAGTGTCAAAGCTAACTTGTTGATGTATAAACAGTATTTTGTGTTTCCCATTTTCATCATTGTAGTTTGATTTCACAATGACATTTTTCCAATCACAGAACACCTGAAACTGAGAATGGAATGTCATTAGTTTGGCAAGGGCTTGGTCATAAAATAAATACATTAAATTAATACATCTAATTATAAAAAGTATCAACAACATCATGACCCTGAGAATTCCATGGAAATCTACATTAGTTGTTGGGATAGTCTGGACAAAAGTGGTGGACCAACTGATGGAACAAACCAACCACCCAATACCACGATCCCTGGAACCGTGCAGTTGGCCTGGTTAAAAACATATAACACTTCATTAAATGTACGTGTTCCTCATGGCATCTATGTGTATGTGCAAGTAGATGAGAGACTGGCACACACCCTCTCTCTGAGTTTTCTCTCCTTGCGTTCTTGTAAAGTCGACAGGTAGTTGACAGCAGCATACTCGATCACAGACAGGAAGACAAAGACGAAGCTGACCCAGAGGTAGATGTCCACAGCTTTGATGTAGGAGACCCTGGGCATGGAGGCGTTGACTCCAGTGATGATGGTGGACATGGTGAGCACTGTAGTTATACCTGAAACAGGAAAAGTTCAGAGCAGCTGAAATCAGTCTCATGTCTGATGTTCATGTTGTGGTCATGAACAAGAATAAAGAAGGCATATTGGTCAGAGAGAGGAGCACTTTGTCCCCTTGTTATTAAGATTCTGCCCCTTAATAGCTCAAAATACTGTTCTGGTCAGATATGAATCACACAAGGATCTGAATACAAATTGGAGTTGATTCAAACTGGACTCAGCAACATTTGATGTTTATTGAAAGTTGAGGACTGCTAATAAATGAACCTTGGTAGTAAATGAAAAACAATCAGCATATTTACTTGATAAATATTTATGAATATGTATGATTTAGTGTAGATCTAAATCACTACAAGTAGGCCCAGCTGCTCCCATAACTAGTTTATCTTACATTTTACAATTTTATTTTCATACATAGTATATATATTTCTGGTGGTAGTGGGGTTATGGTTTTGTGCTCAGCTGCAGGTGAGAGAGGGTGTGGATGCGGTGCAGGTAAGCAGGGTTGTGAGATAGTGATGTGATGATGACAGGTGATTGCAGTAGATGATGGTGACACTGCAGAGGCCTGGAGAGACTGGAGACGTAAGGGACACGTCTGGATGTGTTAAAGCTGAAAAGAATAGTTAGTTTGTTGTGTTAATAAAGACTGTTACAAACTCCATCATCTGTGTGTCACTGAGAGAACCCACATGTGGTAACGAGACAACTGTTACATTTTTATACTCATTTTTTTTAATTGTTTTTGGTGCCATAGGGATATAAGTCTATCAAAAATAATAAAACAGCTGTGGGGTGAGGTTTGGACTCATCTTGATTATCTTTTGGAATACATCCATACACACAATGTCAAGGATTTGGGCACTGATCCACTCTCATTTCTAGACAATTTTAATTTTTTTTGTATTTAAATTCAATCTAAATCATTTCTGAAAATAATATCCAGATATTTGAAAATAAGTTTCAATAGTTAAATTGAGAGTTTATTTCCTTTTCTCCAACTATCATTGACAGTGCTTTACTGACAATCCAATTGGTGTGATCTCGGAATGCTTTCTATTTAATATTATTAATTTATTGACAAATTTGTTAAAGGTCCTCACAATCTGTACAGCATACAACAATCTCTATCCACCCTCCATTCAGGTAGGGAAAAACTCCCTGTACTAAGAACGAGGCCAGCAATCACCTAACAAACCACTGCACCAGGTAACTACGGCCAGGCACTCTCACCTAGTGGCACTCTGGCAGGAACGGCCCTGCGGTCGATCCAGAAGGACACCCAGGATAACATGACCATCAGAGTGGCAGGAAAGTAGGTCTGCAGCAGGAAGAAGAAGATGTGACGCCGAAGAGTGAAGGTGATGTACAGACGGTTGTACCAGCCTGGAGAAGAGTTGAAGTTACACGTTGCATAAGATACTGTAAGCCTTAATCACAAGACAGCCCTATACCTTTTGCCTGTACCTGTGCTGCTGTAGAAGGCCAGCCTTGTTGTGGTGTGGAACTCCTGGATGAGGAACTGAGACAGAGAAATTCTGTCGTCCGTGTTTAAAGACCTGTTCCCTTCCTTCCAGTACAGCATAAGGTCATCATCAGTATACGCATCTGGAGAGACAAAGATTAGGTAGCACACATTCATTCTTAACTAATATGAAAATAACACCCAAGTGAAGACTGCACAACGCAGTACCAACACTCTCCAAAGTCTTTAAGAAAGCATATTCACATATTAATGACAAAAATGAAAGAATGAGAAATACTGCACTGCTTCTGCGGCTGTGACGATACTACACAAAGTTAAATGAATGCAGTCGGTTGAAACTGTATCTGTAGAGAGGAAAAGCCCCATTAAGCTCCACCACATTAGTCACTTACAGCTCTCTATTTCCAAAGAACACGTCTGAGTATCCAGAGGAAATCGGCTCAAGTCCATACTACACATGGCTGTCACTGTCACTCTGCAATGACACAACAATTAGCTGCAGTAATAAGTGGCTGTAAAGAAGAAAAATCTTGTTTGACAAAAACAAAACAAAACAAATACAAATCAAGCAAATACTGCGTTGATTGAACATATTTCATTTTACTTTGGTTTTACTACTACTACTACTACTAATAATAATAATAATAATAACAGCAAGAAGCCCTTTGAAGGTCTTGAAGTTGGGATGGTTGACATGACACTGATGCTGTTTAACAGCATACAACATTCTGCTGGTGTATTCTGGATCACAAGGACTTAAATGGCTTTTGGGAAGGTTAGAAGTAGTGAGACTCATTCATAACACCAACTAAGATGGTTGAACTTTGCATTTAGTGATAAGTAGTGGCAAATGGATTTTCATTATCGGCAATAATGCATTTCTATCCGTTAGCAGAGAAAGAGCCCTCAATCCATTCACAGGAAAACATAGTGTGGGTTGGGGTATTGAGCAGAGATGATGAAAATACATAATCCAGCTCACAGGATGAGATAGGGCCACACAGTCTGTGGCCAGGTGGACAAACTGTCATCCTAACCAATCTGCTTTAGTCTGAGAAATCTCCAACCAGCACCAACCCCACAGAGATTAAGCCAGGTCATGTGATGAGCATGGTGATACTCTTCCCTCATGCACACATTAATACATTCAGCAGGTGGAAATCTCTGTCAGGGTCTCCGATTCAGACCCAACCACATCACAGCCTCAAACAAATAGTGAATGTTATTGAGTGCAGATGTCATAATTTGGCTCCCTCCTTGCTCAGCAGTAAACGGCTGCAGTTGGCAAAAACTTGCCCCCTAAATACGCATCTTGCACTGTGGCAGCTGGTGCAACATTGTCTCAGCTGGAATACCTACAACATCATAAATGAAGAAGTATTACATATATATCTACTACTAGAGAAAACAGAGGAATATGTTGGTGAAACTGAAGCGTACATTTGTTTGTATTCATTTGCAAGGCTAAGCAGCATTGAATCTGAACATGAACGATGGCTCAGTTCTACTCATGTCATTCAATAACATTGAAAAGATGTTAGGCCCAGTGGTAAGTATCCTTTGTTCAGGCTGGCAGCCTGTTGTGGTCCTCTTGGTTTTTGTTGATTTAATAAAACAGATGTCACTGGTGAGATTTCCAACCATTATGAGCCGTCCCCACCGTAACTGTAATTTATAAGCACTTCAAAAATTAGGCTGGGAAGATATGCCTATCTACTGATTCCATGCTATAGCAATAACTGGATAAAGACTCAATTCAGAATTGATTATTAATTGAAATAATAGCCTCTATTTTCAGTGTTCCACTCCTATACTGTGTTCCAAACCATTCACTGGTGTTCGTAGTCCACTGAAACACAAAATGAAACATAAGTGGCTGACTAACTATTTTAATTCATGAATTATCTACAGTATGTAAAGGTGGTCATGTGCTCTGCTCTGTTATTAACGTGACAACTCTGTGTTTCACCGTTATCTCCGGAGAAAGAATCACTGTGCAAGATGCTGAAGAAGAGCAGAAACCGGTTCTCTATCCGACTGAGATTATCTTTAGATTAGATTAGTTACATGTGTGACTGGGTGGCTGACAGATGACGTGGATCATTTTGAAAGACACACCTGAGGCCCATGAAATCATTAAGCGAGCTTACCAAATAAGCCAGGCTTGTTCCAGTTAGTCTGTCTTATTTTCATTTGATTCAGTTCCATAAAGCAAGTTCAACATAGTTTAAGCTGTTATGATGGAAGTTACCATGGAAACGTATGCTGGGAAAGGTCCGAGGCTAATTATTTAGTTATTCTGTCAAAAACAGAGGGCGTTTTTATTTGATCATTTTAAGCTGTAGGTTGAATGTTGAATGTATTTGTCAGAAGTGTTCCTTACATTATGATTTGACACGTTTATGGATGTTATAGTGACAGACGACCAAATGAATCACAGTCATCCTGAATACAATAACAGATTTCTCTTGGACAATGTAAGTTCAGTTCTATCTAGGACCGGCTGGTTCAATCCCACCTTGTCCTAGACTTCACAAAATATAGAGCAAAGATCTAAATGTTTTGGGACAGTTCAATGAGGAAATGCTACATATTAAATTATAGCTTCTTTCAGTTGTTTGATTCATGTTGAGCGTTTGGCCCCTCTGACAGGTGGACTAACCTGAGGCTGTAGAGAACTTTGCCATCTGGGTAAACCCGAAGCATGACATTGTCAGTGGTGGTGTCATGGGTAAATGACTTCTTAGAGTGGACAAAAAACATGTCAGGTACCCAGATTTTCTTCACCAGACGACTATCGAAAGTCATGCTCTGGTTGTTGTTGCTTCTGAAGGACAGACGTTCGTCTTTCCAGTAGTGCCTCAGATACAGGGTCATAGTAAAGTCCTTAAACAAGGAAATATATGTCTGTTACATGGCAAATAACAATATGCATCTATGATCTTACTTACAGTTTGCAGACATACCATATCGACCTCTGATATAGCATCTAAACTTTCAACCTGAACATCCACTCCTACTGGTACTGCAGGCCCTAGAAGAATATGAAGCAGTTTGTAGAAATTCAACAAAAGAACAGTTCACCCAAAAAGTCAAATGTAGTCATTATTAATACCAGCAGGCCAATGGAGAGTCAGAGGAAGTTTCTATGGATGAAGGTCAAGAAATCATTTCAGTTTCACAGTAGAACAGCATTGCAGCGTTCTCCTCAATTGAAGAAGATGGGGAGTTGTTTAAAACACAAACAACAACCAAAAACAAACATAAACTTAGTTCAAGATTTTACAGCATAATCCAAGTCTCCAGAGATCCCAAACGGATCTGAAAAGGCATCATTTACACCCCTTTTTAAGATGAAATCTTCACTGCAGTCTCTAAGATGAACATGCTTCCCCCCAAGAAATGTATTTTGGACTTGGAAACTTCACCCGACTGTCCATTGGCATGGGGGGAAATAGATAAAGGCTGAATTGAACTATTCCTTGAACTTAGGGTTAATTTGCAGTACGGCGGTGGAGAGTACAGTGTGTACAGATGTACTGTAGCCCATTTGACTCATTCACTACTTTCTGGATTATCTGTGTTTATTTAGAGGTTGTGACTCCTTTTTATTCCAATGTTTTTTTTAAACAATGACTTCAGCTGTCTTTCATCTAAATCCCCATAAAAGCAGTTGGGTACGGATTTCCCAGAAAAAGGCACAGAGCCAGAGTAATCCAATTCAAACTGACATTATAGTACAGAATTGTTTTTTTTTTGTCTTTATTAACAGATTCTCTACATTTAAAAAAAGAAAAAGCAACATGTCAAAACTGTAGATCCAGGCTTAAAATAATGCCAACTAGTTATTGTTGTGCTATCAGTTATTGCAGAGCAGTCATGGGTGCAGATCCCAGTGAGGGGTCCCCACAGCCTCTGAAAAACAACAAGCTGTCTGCGTAATAAATGATTTAAAACAATTATGTCATTGAAAATGTGTATTGAATGGAAGTCGACTTCATTTTTCCATTAATTAGCACATGAACACATCACATTTTGAAGATTTTGCTTCTGTCCCCACAACATTTGGTGCCCAGTGGTCTGAACCACTGTGAAACACATACGTAACCACCATGTCCCTTCCAGGGCCGGGCCTGAAAGGTGCCAGCACCAAATTGATACTTCAGGCACCATGCTAGTTTTCAATCTGCTTTTTGCCTGTTAATGAATAAAAAGCCAAGCATATGGTATATTTTACTTTTATAAACAGTGAATGAAGGTAAAAAAAGATCTGTGGCATCAAGTCATCCACACAGAGGATGAAAATGGTCAACTGTGGGACCTGGTCCTGTACGTCACAGTTAATCACAGGTTAATCACGTTTCCATGGCTGATTGTCTCAGTCTTTGTTAGTTAGCAGTGAAGGCCCTTGGAACGGGGAGGAGGTGATTACATTTGAAGGCAGATCCGTATCTGTTGTGGAACGAGGAAATTCTTTGCTGCTTTGGCGGATGTATGTGTTCAACTTGATGTTACTGAGTAAATGAAATATGTTCTGATTGATTAGGAAACAGTGTTTGTAATGGAGTTAAGTTTTTCCTGTGAAAGAATATGGCCCTACCATAAATCACCTAACTTTAGACTGGAGTTTGCTTTAACAGTAGGTCCACTCTAAAGACTAGACTGCATTTTAATGTTAATATTTCACATAAACCAATCTGACATATATTAACTGATATTGAATATTGTAAACAGTATAATTTAGGAGGTGGGGCTAAAAGCCACCAGGTTCCAACATCTCTCAGCTCATAATCAAAGGTTGCATAATAAACAGCTATCAAAATTGAGTCAGCCATTCTTCTTCGCCACAGTGATGTAATTAGTTTGCATTACATTGGACAGCTGAGTAAAACAGCTCAATAAAGACAGAAAGGTGCCAGATGTCTGAGATACATGACCTGGATATTCAATAGGGGAGCTTTATATGTCAGGGTTATTCACTTATGTGAAGGTAGACTGACACGCTCTCATTTCACGTTCATCCCCCCACCTCCTCTTAAATTTCCTAATGTATTAATGTACTAAGAATCCTGATGTACTAATGTTTTCTACTGTAATTAACAACAATTAAGTCTGCCTTCTAACAGAGCTCAGACTTTCCAAGAACTCCATGTGAGGTTTTGTATTTATAGAAGGAATTCAAATGAAGGAATTTAAAAAGCGTATTCAGGCTATGAGCTGTGCTGCTGTGATAGATCAGGATGGGAGTTATTGTAACATCAAGCTACAGACTGTGTCTGCCTGGTAATTAATCACTGGCCCACAGCAGCATGGCTCAGACATAATCCTAGTCTGTTATGTAATTTCTACAAGATGGACACTCTTCCTCCCACATATAGATGGGATTCCTGGATTGAGATTTAGAGTGGAGTCTAAAAGAACTCTTAATATGGCTAATGACTTGTCTGGATATCACAGCCTGCCTGCTTGGCAAGCAAAACATGAACTTACTTACCCCCAAATCCTGGTCGCATTGTAAAGTCATGGTCGTCTATCCTCAGCAGCTGATCTGTCTTTGTACCCCAGGCTTTAGTTATATCTGGACTCCTCTTGATTATGGGACTGATTTTTTTGGAATACAACAATGTCAGAGATTATTTGTGAAACACAACATATGAATTTCAAGAAAGACGAAATATTCTGCAATTTTTGTTTTCTGATTTTTTCAGTCCTTGCAATGAATGAAACCTTTCACCATTTCTTTCACGTTGATCTAGTGATTCCAAGGTTTTGCACAGATTTGCACAAAATTTACTCCCCATTAATGATACAGACAAACCAAATGAATACAAGGTTGCTGAGATGCAAACTCACCTCCATGTTCCTGAGGTGTCATACCTCATCTGATAATCACTGTTCAAAATTACAAAGTCTCCTCAGTCTAATTGTTAAATGTCAGCATATTTCAACATCCCTGTTTACAGGTGTTTACATCTGTCCTGGTAGCTGTTCACATTATTATGAGGCACTTCCCCACTCTATATTCAAGTAAACACGTACATACACAAAGACATTAATAACTTAACATACAACATTGTAACATGAGAATTCATCATAGATAGCATTTCACAAAGTTTTTCATGTTTCTCCTACCTCAGCTCTCAAAACTGTTTGATTTTTAAGGTAGTCTGGGATATTATGGTTCAGAGCATTCCTAAAAATCTGCTGAGCCCAAACACATAATTTATATGTCAGTGAACCACATGAAAATCAGACGGTGTGTAATCCATTATGTCTGTTGTTGGGGTTTCTTGTTGTTTCAGATTAGTAGGCGGCCCGTCAATGTGGCCCAGGGCATCTTAGGCACATTGACCCTAACACTTAAAGCTAATGACTTGCACTGGAATCACTCAGGATGTCGGCACCAGGTCACTGAGATCTGATCACTCGCATTCAGAGGGGGTCTTGACCACATACAATCATTTATTTTAGCAGTGTGAACACTTATGAGCCCTGAACCACATTGAATGACATCTACAATGGCTGTTACATATTAAGTTATTTCTTTTTGTGTTAAAAACATTGTGTCCATTTGTCCAAGTGATGTACATGTTGCATATGCAGGGAAGTGAGAGCTAATCTGATGAGTGGCCATTCAAAATGCATGTGGAGATGTATATGAATAAGGTGTGAACCCATGTACATAGAGCTGCCCAGTGTGATCGGATCACATAGGCATCCGCAGCCTCAAAGACTTGTTACTTGTAACCTGTTGGTTGTGATGCACAAAATACATTGATATAAATAATATACCTAGAAGGATGGAAACATCCTTCATCATATTTCCACTTGAATGAAGATTCAAGATCTGTCAGTCAGACATTTGAATATTTCTAACAAATGCACTCATTGGCCACCTGTGTCTTTCTAATTCTGTGTATGATTCCACCTTGGGGATGGAAATTCCAATGGTTTTGGTTTTTGAAGTGTTTCCATCTCCTGTCTTATTTTGAAAGCTCAGTTCTCCATGTCATGTCTTTTACTGTACACTTCCTGTCTTTGTTCTGTTCTTTCCCTCTTTGTGATTTATCTCTGTGTGGTCCAGAATCATTCCCTAGCCACTTTCAGACAGTCATTACACAACAGCACCAAAACAAATCTCCTTCTCTGTGACCCCTTCAGTGTGTTCACACTGGACCAGCCAAGGCGTCACACCACCTCGGTGTGTGCATTCACAGTGTATGACAGCGTTCTGCCATGTTAAGAGGTGTGACGTTTGACACAAAGGTGAACATAAAAGCTGATATATTTCACTATCTCCCAGTTTAGCATCATTTTCTGTGGTTTATCTTCAAATAACAGACTTCCTGTTACGACTGCATCTTTAAATCCCCGGGGCAGGTCGCACACCTGAACATATTACTACAACATCACACCTGCTCCACAACACAGGGTCACTTCATTCAGACAGACGCCTGTTTCAGTGCTGTTACTACCTCCTGAGGGGAACAGAGGTGGAACAAACTGACACCACATTACATCTTTTACACATTACAAAGGTGCAACAGGCCTGGAATCAAACCGCTGTCTGAATGGGGCTCCTGCGTTCCAGCCTCATTGCACTCCTGAGCCTCTCTTATCTTCAGTTTTCTCTGTGATCCATGTGATTTTGATCATTTGTTTGGATTCTGGCCTCATCTTCTGTCAGTTTCAGTTGGATTTTGTTTGCCTGTTTGCCTGGAGTGCTTTCTGTTCTGTTTTTGGACTCTTCTCAGTAAATTCGTTTTTTTATTGTCATTAAATCCCTGAACTCCACTATTTATATACACTACCAGTCAAAAATTTGGACACAGTTTCCCATTCAAGTGGATGGGAAACTGTGTCCAAACTATTGACTGGTACTGTATATCTATATGTATTATATATATATATATATATATGTATCTATATCTACATTTACTCCACTATTTGCTTCCAGTGTTGTCTGTGTTTGGGTCCTGTTTTTTTGGTAAACCTTAAAGAAATAGCTTGAAGTTTTGACTTCATGTATTCATTATTTGTTCTGGGAACATTCATTAAATGTGCTGGTCTATGTAGACATGATTTTACAACATTTTTTTCAATCTTCTTATATCCAGTTTTGGTGAGTGTGTGCCCTGCAATGATTATTTTCATTATTGATGAATGTAAATAAAATGATAAAATGCACAATTTCCCAGAGACATCTTCAGTTTGTTTGTTTTGTCCAACCAACAGTCCAAGACTCGTGATTTACTGGCATAAATGTCAAAGAATAGCAGCAAATCATTATACTTAAGTTGGAATTAGCAAATGTTTGACATTTGCTATGTGAGGTTAGTTGAGCTACATGTCGCCTAAAGCACTAAAGCCTTGAGTGTACAAGTCTAACATTATAACCATTGTGTGTACAAGTCTAACATTATAACCATTGTGTGTACAAGTCTAACATTATAACCATTGTGTGTACAAGTCTAACATTATAACCATTGTGTGTACAAGTCTAACATTATAACCATTGTGTGTACAAGTCTAACATTATAACCATTGTGTGTACAAGTCTAACATTATAACCATTGAGTGTCTGTGTGTTTGAACATTTTATTGGCAGCTAGCTACTACATTTACTAATGCGTCTCCCAAACCTTTTTCATATTACTTGTGCTATTTAGCAACTATTCAAAGGTTTCCTCATATTAAGTCTTCTCGTGTTGTGTGTACCTGACAGTGTCCTCATAGTGTGATAGCTTGTTGCCATTGTATTGAGTTCATGCAGCACAGCCAAATAATCTTATGAACTTCCTCATTCTGAGGGATAAGTATGGATTATGTAGGGCTTAGTAAATACACATAAGCTGCCCATCCTCCTCAATAGATACAGCTAACAATAGTGTGATTAAAATGTTGGCCTCTAAGTCCAGTTATGCTGCTTATGTATAATTCTCGTGAATCGTCTCTATTATCATTCTAATGGGACTAAAAGAGATTTTTAGAAAACAAACATGCACACACATACCTGCCAATCTTACGACTGGGTTGCTCTGATGGCAGCATTTCTCTTTTTGATCTGAAAGAAGAATAAGATTACATGATTTTACACAACCATTATACAATGGTTATGCACTCTTCTGTCGGCCCATTTAGGGGTCACCACAGCAGGTCACTGTTTGTCTCTATGGCAAACTGGATCCAACCCAACCCTGTATGGAAATCTGATCTGCATACTTTATTTGGCATAGACTTTTTCCTGATGCAACCAACCCCATTTATCAGATAACAAAGAACACACTGGCTTGTGCATCCTGACTGGGAACCAACCCAGGGTTCAGTGACTTGCCCAAAGACACTTTGACATGTGGACAGAGGGAGATGGGATGTCAATCCTGCAAACACTATACTACCTGCTTTACTGTATCTCCTGAGGCACAGCCACCCCATAAGACAGCACTGAAGCTAAACTGAGTAAACCTTGAGAGTAAGCTTTAGGAAATATAGGCATGTTAAAAACCTAAATAAAGATTGTGGAAGTCTTTCACACGATACTTGTTAAGACTAGAACCAACGGTGAATAAAAACACAAGGAGTAACCTTTTAACCGTAGTCTGTACTTGGAATAGGTTTGGTGCACAGGTAATCATAAGTCAAGGCAAAGTCCAATGAACAGTAAGAGTTAAAACCAGAGAAGACTTGGACAACAACACTGGGAAAAAGGCTGAGTAAGAGACACTAAAGTACATCACAAACTGGCAAAGAAGGGCAAGGGAACACCTAAAAAGCACCTACAAGGGATAGTCCAGAGATAGTTTGGTCCTCTTAATAAGACTCCTTAAACATGACAACTCCTAGAATTTAGAATTGCATTGGTATCATTATTAGTTTGAGAGTTATTCAGGAAAAACAATATTTCACGAATGGTTCTTCAGGATCAAGCTCAGTAACGTTTGAAAAGCCAAACAATCAACAACTTGATCTTAGTTCAGGCTATATCATTATTATTATTTGTTATCTCATAGTGGTGAATATTCAGTGAGTCCTATGAATTTAAACACTTTGTATCACCGGATCCGTAATAGGTCTGACCAGATCAGACTTTGATGTTTGGTGGAGCTTGTGGGGATGCGGTTGTGAAACCTTGTGTTATCTCCATGATGGAGGTCATTTTATTTCTTCAGCCACTATAAAGCGACTTTCACTGCTGCTTCATTTTTTTGCTGTAACTTTTGCAAACATATAATGTTGAGAATGCAGGCTGCTTTTTAATTCTTGGTGGCTAAGGTTAGCATACTTGGCTCTGTGTTTGGTGTCGAAGAGCCACCGTAAATTGTATTCCTTGCGCACATGACATACCGGCTTGTCTCCATTAAGCACACATGTATGGATCGAGCAGCTAGACGTCTTCAGTGTGCAGGTTAAAAAATCCAGATGCATTGTGGGACATGCAGTTTATGGACACCATACTTCTGAGTATATATATGTGTATATATATATACATATATATACATACAGTATATATATATATACATATATACATATATATACAGTATACACACACACACACACACACAGTATGCAGACAGACAGACAGATAGAGTGTATATCATCTGATCTGCCTCTGCTGTGTTCCTCCTGTTCCTCATGTTTCCTGCTGATTTTGGGAACTTTGAAAATCAATTTTTAAAGAGACAGTATTGATGTAGCAAAACAACAAAAAACAATTTTCTCCCCCTAATGGAATAATAGGGATGTATTTGCTCCTCTTGTTCCATTGCTCCATTGTTTTTTATGTGGTCACGGCCACTTTTTGTGTCAGCCTTTCTTAGAAACCAGGATTTGAGGGTATGTCGTGACTGCAGAAATAAAGACTGTTCTCCCTCAAAACTAAGGAGTAATTTCATTATATTTTAGTTTATTTTATCAGAAAATTCACACTAAACGACACCTCATGTCAGCTAAGCTTCTCAAATCCAAAATTGCATCTTTCAACAGATGCACAGAAGGATGAGAGTACAACTTGTTTTACATTTGTGACTTACTGAAAATGACATTTAATTGCTTGCCTTGCTTCTGCCTGGCTAACCTTTCCCAAAGCAACAACAATAGCAATAATTCAAAAAGCACATTAACACACTTAGATGACAGCTTATGTAATCAGAGTGATCAAGTAATTTTTCTAACCAGACACATCAGTTATACAGAGCTTTGATTATCAAGCATGTAGGAAGGCTCCGTATGACCACAGCTACAGACACCAGCATACAGTAAGTAAGCAGGTGAACGATACCTGTCTGCCCCGTAGGAGTCCACAAAGTTAAGATGTCTTTTCTTTTGTAACTGAAGTTGTAGGTCTATCTCTCATGTGGCACAACTTCAAATGCATATGGTGCGATCTAAACAACCTCAGCATTCTGGAAATAAACCCTTGCTGTTCTTATTTCGTCATATTGGAAACAAATTCATTAGACATGTACATCAGATAAGAGATAAGATAAGATATCCCTTTATTAGTCCCACAGTGGGGAAATTTACAGAATTCAGAATTGGGAAACTAGGGGAGAAGATTATGTCTGAACCTTGTTCTCATCAAGAAGGTAAACCAACGAGCAAACTGGCAGACTTAATCATTTTTGTCCACTGGAGCGACACCCTAAAGACATTTGGAGCCAACGAATTTCATAGGATGTATGGAAGCCTACAGGGCACAGTATCACATTTAATCCACTGGAGGGACTCAAGGTCTCCAGACACACACACACACACACACACACACACACACACACACACACACACACACACACACACACACACACACACACCAAAAAGTGGTTATGAAGAGAGCGGAAACCTGAGCAGACGCGTATCTCCTGGTTCAGTCCTCAGTCGTTTTCTGTACCTGCTCTTGATGTAAGTTCGACCTCAAAACCTCAGTGTGCAGAAAGAATGGCAGCAGACTTACAGTGGTGTGACTTGAAACTATTGGGTACTCCTTCTCCAGTGATATCTATTACCTGTCCAAAACTATGTCCTTAAACTTTATTTTTGATGTGTGATCTTCCCCGATCTCTACGGTGGCCCTGAAATGCAAATCAAAATGACATGCCAGCAAATAACAACTCTCAAAACACAACAACAAATTGCAAATCAAATTAACAAAAGAGAAAACATAACAATAAATCATAAATCTCAATGGCAAAACAGAAACCATAGCCTCAAAACAGAAAACACAAGGACATTAACTTCTGCAGGAAATATAGGTAGCTGCTTTCAACAAAGATCATCGCGGATTGGATGTATTTGAAATACATTTTAATAAGTTTAATAGGTTTTTGGTGACCTTTTTGGCACAATGAGAGCAATACATCTAAATATTTTTATTCCCCTGTTAAGGTTCCTTTGATGTTTTCCTTCGTTTGGCAATGAAAAAGCAAAGGCATCTGTTTACAGTCAAAAGATGGCCAGAGCGTCTGATCTGTAGCAGGTATCTATCTACTTATCAACCTTTTCCTCCAGAATGTCGTTGGGTTTTCTGATTTGTTGTCATGTTTTCTCTTTGGTTAACTTGATATGCAATTTTGTGTTTGTTAGTTGTCGTTGTATTGTTTAATATCATCATACTATAATGTGAGGAATCTCTGTCTGTCTGTTTGTAACTCGCCTATCGTGAAAACCGTTCATCTGATCTACTTCAATCTTGGCTTGTGACTAGGACTAGGGGTTTCATTCCCTTGGTAGTAGCACTGTCCTAATGGCACCTGGGCTTGTGGGTGGGAGACGGTGGAGCCGGTAGGGGGGCGGCTGGGGGTGGAGGCCTTGTTGGAGCTGGTTGCATCCTCTGGATGCGTTGGTCCGGGACGAGGTCTTCAGGAGGTATCCAACCTTCACCGAGTGTTTCGGCCTTCATTCTCAACGATCTCTGGTTGGCAGGCTGGCAGCGGTAGCCAGGTCATTGCCCCTCTTATCCGGGTCTTCAGGCTGTCCCTGCCACCCCCCTTTTGCTTCCTACCAACCAAATCCAACATCTGCTATAGTTCCATAACTGATCTCCACGGTGAGACAAAAGACAAACGTGAAATTTTACTTTTCAGTGAAAAGCAGTCCTACCAAACCAGTCCAGAGGGCTAGCCTTTTAAAAATGGCCACATTTTCATAAAATTATCTTAACTCAGTTTTCACTTTAGCTTTCAACCCCATCTTACAGTCTTCCTCAGCAGATGGATTCATGTATGAGTCGATACCAAAACTCAAAAAGAAAGTTCTACCATTATGTTACAAGATGTCAGCTGTGGCTAGGAACAGGTGCTTGAGTTGAGAGTGGTGCATTTTTATGTCTCTTGCTGATGTTTAGTTAGCAGGTGTCACTCTAAAGATAACTCGACCTATTGCATCAAGGGTTGGGTAATGAATTTAGCACTTCTGAGGGTATTAACTCAATAATGTCAGTCAGATTATTGATTCATAATAAATGAATCTGAGCCAGATTGCGTTACCTGACAGTGCATCTGGTTCAGAGTGTCTGACTTAGAGTGTAACATGATAAACAGGGAGACAGAGAGATTCCACCACCCCTTCAAGTGTTGCTGCACTTTTTAAAACGTGACACAGACCACAAGATGGTCTGAGATGGTCTTTGAGATGCAAAGGAGCCGCCGCTAACGTTAGCACATCTTTAATTAGGGCTGCTCTCATTCATACAGGAGAACCCTCCGAAAACATGGTGAGGTTTCAACGTCATCAACATCATCATGTAGTTAATTTGTTGTTGGAGATAACTGGTTTTCTTTTTACTGCCATGGATGACATTACCTAAGCATTTTACTTTAGTTAGACAACACACAGCCAGCCCCTGAATCATTACCAACATGCTATTTAGTAGCCCTACACTAAAGCATTATGTCTCAACTCTAAGTATAATAGTGTGTCAGCTGCATACTGTTTAAGGGAACATCCAGTGACAGGTGATGGTGGTGTTTCCTCTTCTTCTTCGGTGAAAGCAGGCTGGACAATACAATGGCATATTGCTGCCCTCTACAGTTTTTAATGATTTAATTAATGATCATTTTGACAGTTCTGTTTTGTTTGTTTTTTTGTCAAAAACTGCAGCTTCTTCACTTAAGTCCAGTTACCCAGGTTGGGTAAAGTGCACAGAACATAAACAGTTTCTCCAGCTGCTCTTTTTAAGCAATATGCGACATATTTGGTGAATCATTTTTTCTTAATGAAATTGCATTTTTGTTTCGATCCTACGGCAGGATACTATGCATAAAGTGTCAAATGTATGATCAATTCACCTTATCTGCTTCATGAGTGTTTATAGTGCACAGCATCTCCTACATTTCTGAGGTAATGAACTGACCTGTTGTGGTTGAATGACTGCTGTGTTTGGCCTCTCGGACACAGCTGTCCGGACACACCGACCGTCCACAGCAGCAGGTTGAGAAGCACCACGTCCGTATGCATGGTGTCCAGCGTCTTCTTTAAACGTCGCAAAAATGCGGACTACAACAACAACTTTTCCCGCACAGGACACGCATTCCGCACCAACCTTGCGTCGTAAAAATAGTGAAAATCTATACATGGATGACACGGTATTTAATCCCACAGAGGAGGGGGAAGGAATTTCTCCTAAACCAACAAATCCTCCGCGTCAGATGGCTCGGATTTACTCTCTCCGTTGACTCTGATCATGAACGCAGGGCGCATCTTTTCTGCCTGGTAGGCTGGTGGAGTCTTTGACCTCTCCATGCTCAGGTAAAAGCTGACAGCTGTGCAGGTCATCAGAATGCAGGATCTGATCTGCATACCCACATCCGTGCACAAAATGGTGAATTATCAGTGGGTGAGGGAGGACAAACCTAGCTGTCACATTTAATATCATTTATTTATTTTTTCACATGAAGATTAAGGTGATTGATCATTTTGAATGAGATGATAATAGTCTAGTAAATTTTACAATAAGACTGATGAGATAATAAAACAATCTGAAACACTCAATATGAGACATATTTGAAAGCACACCAATTACCAATATGTATGGAAGTTATGTAACAGCATCTTAATCCAGGGCGACTGCCCATGTACACTATAAATCTTGCAGACACCGTCACTGGGTCATTCAGCAACTTGATTTTCAGTCTTTCCTCCAAATGCGGTCCGTGATAAAACCAGCGCTGCCACAGATCCCCAGAAGAAGAAATCCAGCCAGTTGTCAGTCACTTCCTGTTTACGTTTCCACAAATGACGTCACGCGGAGAACATTGGGTGTGAATGCAAAGCATTCATTTAACAAACTGTTTCACAGCCGAAACACAGGAAACAGCAACACGAAACAACTCTTCAGTATTATTGAGACTGAATTCAGGGGAGATATTATTTCATGTACACATCGGCTTGTCGGGGTGCGTGAACAACCAACTGTTACAGCTGTCCTGCTCATATTCTAGGACCGACATAAGGTAGCCGGGCTACTACGTATACTAAGCTAGCTGGTAGCTAGCTAGTGAGTTAGCAAGAGAAACTCACCAGCAACTCATCATTTATCAGAGTGCTCAACCACCGTCAGTATGGACAATAAATATAACCTCAAGAGTCCAGGTAAGATACATCCCAGGTGTTGTTTTGCGTGTAGTTTTTCAGCTGGCAGCGAGTTTGCTAACATGACTGACAAAGCTCAAGTTCACTGTTGACAGTTCGTTAGCATACAGTCATTGTACTGACACGAGCCTGTTATTACTTATATTGTCACAGTTTTTAGTATGTTTGTATTCGCTGGCTTTTCACGAGAGTTAGGTCAATACGGAGGTTTTGACCAAATATCCGTTCTTGTTTTGTTTCTATTAGAATTGTAATGACATAACTCTTTCCGGGCCTTAAAGATTACGTGGTGCTTTGTTGATATTACACGTCGTTTGGATGCGTCTGCATGTGAAGCATTAGCATGCTTTGCTAACAAGCAGCGGAAGCGAGGGATGTGTAGCACAGAAGATGATCTCGGTGGGTTAGCAGGGCGGCAGGTGCCGTTTGTGGTAGATAAATTATTTCCCTCGCGTCTCAGACACTAGCAAAACTCTGTTTTCCAAGCAATATGCTGACCTTGGTGATCAGTTGAACAAACGTGACACTCATTAAGCCTAAATAGAAAGATAAATAAATTAAAATGGAGATGATAAATTCAAATTAGGGTTCAAGACCTATAGTGTACATAAGGCTGTTTGGTACATATTTGGTATTTAATAACTATGTAAAGAAGCATATAGACAGAATGATCAGTGTTTCTAATTACCAAGTACAAATTTAAAGAATGTTATGAATGCTACAGTCTTCAAGCATAGAAATAAACATTTTGAATTAAAACCAAATGGGTGGCTAAAATACCAAGAAATCAAAGATACATTTCAATCGACAACAATATAATGTGAAAACTGGACTTCTGATGGACTAATAGCTGAAATAATTATGCGGGAGTTGTATAAGCAGTTTTCTCATGTTCCAAGTGAATGCCATGTTCAGAATATCCTCAAAACCAGGATAAGACATACCAGTATAGTGGACATGATGAGTGAATTTATCAATTGAACAGTAATCTGAAGCTATTTGAAAATTTGATTAATGGCTACAGCCATCTTTGCTGGATTTGCTGCCTCTCTGTCATATAAAAGAGTAAAGTGAATACATTTTGAGGGTTCAGACTTTTGATTAGACAAGGCATTTCAAGAAGATGCTCTGTTAAGTTGGAATTAGCATTTTTCCCTATTTTTCAAATTACTTATCAATTCTTTTTTTTCATGAAAAAAAATCAGATCAATCAATAATAACAATAAATGTTAGTCTCAGCCCTACTAGTGTGCATGTAAACATGCCCACTGTTAGTCTTTTTACATTTTCTTTCAAAGTTTACGCACATTCATCTGGTTTTTTTTTTGCACACTGTGTTCACTAGGTATATGTAACTTGTTTTTGATTTTTTCTTTTTTGCTTCTCATTGTCAGAGTGTGTACCAGTCTAACAGGCCTATCTGGCCATCTTAATTAAATGTGTCTTTGCACCCAGCCCAGAACTACAAGACAAACATGGCTTGCCACACTTGTTTAAATATCTATTGAATGTATCCCTTTTCAGACTTTTTGATATACAGACTAGTGGAATATTATCCATTGAAAACTAACATTTTCCAGCAGTACTCGATTCACATGTAGGTGTTACCAAACATTAGGGATGTAACATTACCACTTTTTGTCAGATCAAGTATGAATATGAGTACGAGTACTTAAATTTGAGTACATGCCAGTACTGAGTGATACAAGTGGATAATAATAACATTCCAATTTACTTTAAAAACATGTTTGATTTTCATCAAATGTTACTTACTTTGCATGGAGGACTCTCTGTGGAGTAAAATCCTCTTCAATCTACTACGCAGTTGAACTTTTTGCAAGAATAGAAAGATGTTTATTAACTTCTAAACGTGGTTTATCAACCAAAACACCAAAGATGCAAAGTAACAAACATACCAGTAGCACAATAGGTTGTCTTTGGACATTTTCTCTCACTTTACCAGTGTTTGCTGCAAAGTTGGTTGTAGCTGTTAACATGCTGCATGCATTAGCAAACACCTTGAACTTGCTCTCTGCTGCTTCTTCAAGTGTTTAATCAAATTGCATGCATTAAAGGAGCAATTTTTCACCTATCCTCCTAACAGTTTAGCAAAGCATAGATAACAGTCTGCTTTACTTTTTGTCATCATCGCTTACATTAAAATATTTCCACACTGCTTACATTGCTCCTCCTCTGCCTACCTGCTCAACTGACAAAAGTTAATGTTACGTTGCTGTAAAGTGGTATAGAGTGTGATGATATCAAAGTTATTACATTATATTCTTTGCAAGATCTCTCGGGCCACATAAAATCAGGTGGCGGGCCGTGGGCCTTGAGTTTGACACTTGTGGCTTAATCTGTAATAATACATTATGTTTGTTCATTATAGTCAGGGGTACACATAATAGTTTGGTCTGGTTCTCAAATGAGCACCTGAAGATGTTGCTTGGTGCTCACCTTTAGCGCTGCATGAAACAGACATGTTTTAGGTCAGGGGTTCACACCCTCAAAATAATGGTGCCAGAAACTCACTGGAGCATACAAACATTAGGCTTATCCAAACACACAACACTTATTTTTATTTGAATGTTGTTGTTTTTTTTAAATTTTAACTACTATTTATATTTTCTAAGAATTATGGCTCAAATAAACTTTCTAATAATTTTAAAATTTTATATGATTTCTGGAAATCATCTCCTGACCCCACCATTGGTGTCTTGCGACCCCCTGGGTGTCACAACCCCTATTTTAGGAACCCCTGTTTTAGGTCTCTGTCATCTCTTGTAGCCACTTGAATTTGAATGGCAGGTAATAGCCTCCATATTCTCAACAGTCTTTGCCTCCAGGACCATCTAATATTGTGAATCTTCCCTTGTTTAACAAAGACAATGCTATTCTTGTTATTCTTTGATTTTCATTTCAGAAACAGATATCCAAAACCAAAAACGTTGGTTATTTGATTTTTTGTTTTAAAATACAAAACCCATTTTCTGTTGCGTAGCCAAAAGGGAGAAGTGAAATGTAAAAGAAAGATTTGATTTTTGAATAAGAAGAAATTAAATCACTAGAAGTAACAGCCCTTTTTTTGTTTGTTTTCTATTCATGTTATTTTTATTCTTCAAAACAGAAAATGAAAATGAAATTGTTTTTTTCAGTTTCACTCCCTTGCCAAAGGATACACAGACCCTCACCGAGTATCTTCTTTAACTGTTCTGATCTTTTTGCACCTCTTTTCTGTAAATAAAAGCTTAGTAACCTTACAATGGAGCAAGTAAATGTCTTACAGTATGGGACCATGTGATCAGCTGACTTGGCACAAATTTCAATGAAGTGGCCAGGACACAGAATATGGTTACCGCTCCAGCTTCTCAGCCCCCGAACTGTACTAAGGGGAGACCTCCAGTATCATGCTAGCAAGGTTAGCTTAACTCTGGCTCACTGGTTGGTAACAAAAACAGAGTCCAGATCAACTCAGAAGCAGAGAACAGTCACTTAATTTTTAACAGCAGTTAATGCTCAGCCTTACTCCTCAAGGCTCAATGTGACAACAAAATAAAATCCCAACAGGAAGAAGGTTTTCTCTGAGCATCGTTCTCATGCGACTGCAGCCATACACACATTAACGTAACTTGAAATCTACAATACCCACGTTCCCCCACATCCCCAGCTCACAATACCTGTAAGGCCATCTTCTTAAAGGGTGAAGGGCCAGGCCCGGCCCGTAACACTATGCACAAGGGAATCCCCGCTCACTGCCACCTCACGAAATTTGGAAACGACCCTTATTTTAACGCCAACGATCTCAATCAAGGGCAAATACTCACTAACATGGATTTAACAAGTTTGTGAACAAAATTTGAGGGGAATACGTATTTTGTGTTCATTGACAAAGTCTTCAATCTTTTACGTCAACTCATGGAAATAGGAGCAAAAATAAAAGTGTTGTGCTATATTTTTGTGGAGTGTAGTTTTAAACCAGTAGCACCCATGAGGCTCAGTGAGAAATACTGAGAATGTTAATAAACTGAAGTAGGAAAATGAGTATTAAAAAATAATATGAATCTTTTTCCATTTGACTGATGTAAGCCTTTAAAATTTTCTGTGCACATTCCTTCAGATCACATCCACAGTACAGAACAGTGTATTTTCATGGCTACAGTTCACTCACTGGTATATGAAATTTACTGTACCGCATACTTCCTTAATGCATTTTATCAATTTCTCTAAACTCAGGAGCTGACTCAAAGTGTTGGATTAGCTCTCTTTTGTACTCCGGCCTTTACCTTTTAGCTCAATATGATGGAAGCACCTGAAGCAAAAGAGCAATGAGGAAAGTGGAAGGGCTGTAGAGAAGTCTTTTCTCCCCCTCCTCTGTGCTCTGAACCCATCACATCTTTTGAGTTGTTATTATGCAACTGTGTTTTCTCTCCTCTCCTCGCGCTCACTCTGAATCATTCCCGGTGGCAAACACTCAAAATATGTGTTACATAATATGATTTGGCATCCAAGGATTATCACCCTATCGCCTTGGGCCAGTGACCAGACCTCTGCTAACCCAACAGAAGTCAGAGGCTCTTGTGTGGGCAGGGCTTTTCTATGTCATCTCTGTTTATTATGAGTGGAAGGAAGAGCCAAAAATGGTCATGGGATACAGTGATAATTCAGCGGAGAATATGGAGCATTCCCTGCTAAATTGTGTGTGCAGGCACTGGCACACAGTGGTGTTAAGACGAGATGCTGTGCTGTGATCAAAAATATCTTCCCCTCTCATCTCCTGTTCCAACTCAGACAAATTAATGTGCAATAATGTAGCTTACTGCATGACCGGTAGCAGTGAAAACAGTACAAATTCAGACAAGCTCATGTACTTTCTGTTGAGTGTAAATATAACAGCAGTCACACAGTCCTCTACTTACTTAGTTCAGTCAGTTCACAGTAGTGAGGAATAGTCTGCAATCCGTGGAAAAAATCAAGCTTGAAGTTGGTCAAATTCCCAGAGGCAAAGTTTTTGAAGTGTTCTTTAATCCTGAATGTGGAATTTACTAGCAGTCTCTAGGTGTTGTTTTTTCTGTATGCAGGAATGTCAAATAACGTAAAGACATCTGTTGTACACCAATGCTGTGTAGATTGTAGATTGTATCCATTACTCCAGATACATGCACAGTCAGGTTAGATTAGGTCAGAGGTCCAGTTGTAATGTTGTTGGTATAGTAGGTGAAGAGGACTAGTCGCTGGGCTAGTTAGGAGGAGTCGGGATAGCAGATGAGCACAGAGTCAGCAGACGATAGAATGGAGATTTCCACACTGCAGCTTTATTCTACAACACTTAACATTCGACCATACAATGCCTGGTCTCTATGGTGCTATGTTCCCTAATCATATATGAGCAGGAAAACATAGACAGGACAACCTCGACCAACTTGTTACTGATGAGAGTAGCCGGAGGAGTATATACCCACTCTGTGTGCTCAACTATAGTGTCAGAACAGAGAAAATAAAGAGGCACCACCTTGTGGTGCTATTCAGTAATTACAGTTACCACAGTTGCAAAACTGACTGTTACAACAGACTAAATGTAAAGAAGACTGCAGCAGTCAGAGCTCAGGTTTGATAAAAGAAGGGAAACAGACCATGATGAGAGAGGAAAAAGAAAGAGAGAAGGTGATGAAGATGATGAGAGAGGAAGAGCAGGTACTGCCCACTGTGACCAGGATACGATCAGCATCATGTTCCTGTGATGTTCAACACAAACTGACCTGATCACACTGAAACATTGTCGGCCTGATTACTACAGAAATTTATGATCTTTAGTAATTGCAGTGGAAACCAATTGCCTGAATATAACAACTACACAAACCTAGCATGATTATACAGTCTTAATGTGGTATTATTGTATGAATATATTATTGTATAACACATTTTGCTCATGTTTATGTACTATTTGAGATATTTCAAACAAAGACAAAATCAACCTTCTACTCTCATATTTGGTATTCATTCAGTGCACCACCGCTGCTAGATTATTCGTGCCGCCGCTAAAATTTCTCACAATCATTAATATGAACAGGGCACTAATGATTTTTACTTGCACACTGTGTGAGCACAACACTCAGTGTTATCTTTGGCGACGGTAGCCTGTAATTGGTCAGAGAGTCTGGACCATCCCAAAAGTGCTTTCACTCTGTAACCAAACTGAACCACCACTCAGTTTGATTCAGATTAAGACCACCTTTTTTGTCGGACCAAAGTCCAGTTGTTTAGTCTGGACCTTGGTCTTGGGCTGGATTCACTCCTGCAATTTTGGTCCAGATCAAAATGAAAAGTCCAAAAGTCCGGACCAAAAGAGGTAGGTGTGAAAGCGCCCTGCATAACTTAATGGTTGACTTTTCTCAGTGGTTTAAACCCTGAAACAGACAACTAGCAATTGTGTTTTAACTTATTCTATTCATATGGAAACAAGATGTATTTTGGTTACAGAATATTTTTCTCAAATTAAATCAACAAGTTAATTTTTCAAGTTTGAAAGTCATAAAATAAGTAAAATGCTGCTGATATGTCCCATACTGGCAGCACACTCACAATTGCATGTTAAATGCCCAGTATGTAGTTTCTATTGCTAGGGTTCTCTCAATAACGACAAACAAAAGATGTAAGTAGATCATGTAAGCAGGATCACGGGAGTTGTTCTCTTCATTGTTAAATAACCATCTGATATCTGATGTGACTCAGACAGAAATATTCACAGCTGACTTCCCCTCTCACTCTCTACCTCTCACAGTTAGTTATAGGAACAGGCTGTTACTGAATGGAATAGCAGTTTCTCTGAGTTTGGACATTGTTGGAGACATTTGGGATTATTTAAGCACACGACTCAACAAAACATCTAAGAATGGTGTAGTTGCTTTTGGACATTTCAATACTGCAGCGCTCTTTACAAACTTGAAGAGTTTGATGTTTTTTTTTTTTTTTTTTTAATCCATAGAGTGAACTGGCCTAGTTATCATTCATAATACTACCAGCAAAGAAGATTGAGCATAGAGTAAAATCTTTCAAGGCAGCCAAGAGATGGATACACACAATAATTATACCTTGAAAGCCTTCTCTTTCCTCACACTCTCAGCTATGCAGCACATATCCTCCACTCTTCTCCATCTTGCTTGATATACAGATATACGACCAGCATATTAATCAGTGTCTTCAAAGTTTCCCTTCTGGGTTTACATTGGTTGAATGACTTTTTCCTCTGCACCTTCTGTCATAGGTTAAAAACTCATTTTAAGACGTACCTCACGTCACCCACCCCTTGCTGATTCCTCCCCCTCTCTTCTCATTCTAATCACTTCATATTTCTTGTGAGAGTGATGCCGTCTTCTCTCTTGAATAACTATTCCGTGTTCTCACAAACATCTTGAGAACACACCTGTGCCCTCCCAGCTAGTGGATCGTTGCAGTTTAGGTATTATTAGAATGCTGAGGATGAAACTGGTGTGTTTGTGGTGTTAACGTCTGTGTTTTTTTTTAAATTAATACATTACCATTGCTTTTATTATTTGTTTTTAGTTAGCATGAGAAACCATTCTTTCAGATATTGTTATTGTTATTCAGGTGTTCATCATTGAGGGTTTTGATTCTGTCAGTAGCACCATGCCTGGTGGTCCTTATTAAGTATTGGAGGATATGAAAGATTTGTACAGACAGCAACCGATGGTCACATCAGCTGATCACACATACATACAACTGGACGGTCTCACAGTTGAGATCTTACCGTTGTGGGTCAGACGTTTTGTAACAAGTATGCTGCCCTCCATACAGTGGGGCTCAGCCAAGCTTTTGTGAATTTGAAATGTGAATTGAAATGTTATATCCTCTTGTGATGGATGGAGCTGTCACTGTGCAGTGGCACAGCTGCTCGTTCAACTGTTCACAGATTGCTGCACAGTTAAGCTTCCTGTCTGTTCTTTAATTTGTTGGCACGTATGTGTGCTGCCACATTGGGAAACAGCTTTGTCTTATTTTGGGTTTCTGTTGAAGCTCAACATTTCAGAAAACCCAACAGATTGTCAATGATGAAAGTGGAATTATACTGAACAAAAATAAAAACGCAACACTTTTGTTTTAGCTCCAATTTTTCATGTGTTGAAAGCAAAGATCTAAAACTTTTTCTATGTACACAAAAGGCCTATTTCTCTCAAATCTTGTTCACAAACTTGTTTAAATCTGTGTTAGTGAGCACTTCTCCTTTGCCGAGATAATCCATCCACCTGACAGGTGTGGCATATCAAGATGCTGATTAGACAGCATGATTATTGCACAGGTGTGCCTTAGGTTGCTCACAATAAAAGGCCACTCTAAAATGTGCAGTTTTATCTTGAAGAGACACATTTATAGGCACTGAAGCATGGATTTCACAGATATGCAGGGGGGGGGGTCAGAAAACCAGTCAGTATCTGGTGTGACCACCATTTGCCTCACGCAGTGCAACACATCTCC
Source organism: Chaunax sp. Z400 (assembly GCA_037577475.1). Classification (NCBI taxonomy): domain Eukaryota; kingdom Metazoa; phylum Chordata; class Actinopteri; order Lophiiformes; family Chaunacidae; genus Chaunax; species Chaunax sp. Z400. Next base: position 22,736,095 of record CM075202.1, on the reverse strand, counting down.
TTCGCATGGAGTTGATCAGGTTGTTGATTGTGGCCTGTGGAATGTTGGTCCACTCCTCTTCAATGGCTGTGCGAAGTTGCTGGATATTGGCAGGAACTGGAACACGCTGTCGTATACGCCGATCCAGAGCATCCCAAACATGCTCAATGGGTGACATGTCCGGGGAGTATGGAGGCCATGCAAGGACTGGGATGTTTTCAGCTTCCAGGAATTGTGTACAGATCCTTGCAACATGGGGCCGTGCATTATCATGCTGCAACATGAGGTGATGGTGGTGGATGAATGGCACAACAATGGGCCTCAGGATCTCGTCACAGTATCTCTGTGCATCACAATGCCATCAATAAAATGCACCTGTGTTGGTTGTCCGTAGCATATGCCTGCCCATACCATAACCCCACCGCCACCATGGGCCACTCTATTCACAACGCTGACATCAGCAAACCGCTCACCCACATGACGCCATACACGCTGTCTGCCATCTGCCCGGTACAGTGAAAACCGGGATTCATCCGTGAAGAGAACACTTCTCCAAAGTGCCAGACGCCATCGAAGGTGAGCATTTGCCCACTCAAGTCGGTTGCGACGACGAACTGCGGTCAGGTCAAGACCCCGGTGAGGATGACGAGCATGCAGATGAGCTTCCCTGAGACGGTTTTTGACAGTTTGTGCAGAAATTCTTTGGTTATGATCAAAATTTGAGAGAAATAGGCCTTTTGTGTACATAGAAAAAGTCTTAGATCTTTGCTTTCAACACATGAAAAATTGGAGCTAAAACAAAAGTGTTAAGTTTATATTTTTGTTCAGTATATGTATGTATACATATACTGTATGTAGCTCGAGCAGACATGACACTAGAATCTTGAATCAAACCCACAACATTTCAGGGTATTGGTGCCTTGAATCTCAACGCAGGGTTTTGTCTAAACCGGGCAATAGGAGCACTGCGCCCTCTAACTTTCAACATGCATCCTCTCACCAAATGCCGATTTAGCCTGAAAGGCCATACATTATACTATAACAGAACGTGCAGTCTTCCTTAAACGATCTTTTAATTTTCTAAAACTGTCACTGTGTCTTCACAGTGGTACCTGAGACCGATAATCTGTGAAAAAATCTACAGCCGCATCTAGTGGTCCTAATGCCATGTGCAAGAATCCACCACGCCTGAACCCAAACCACCAATCGGAACCAGGAGCAGTGTCTGAGTGTCAGTCACTCTCATGTGCATGCTGCTGTCAGACCCCTCAGGGACTATAGAAGTCTGGTTCTTTTCACAGATTATCTGTCTCATGTACCACAGTGAGGACATAGTGACAGTTTTAAAAAAATATGACAAAAAGTTATTTTTATAAAAGTTATCCACTGCAACGTAAACTAACATTTACAAAGTGGATCTTCCTGATTTTTCTCATAGGCCTCACCAGGGGACTATGTAGGCCTTGCAGCTTGCAGGGTTTACAGAGCCTGTACCAGTTTTCATGATAGATGATGAAACCCCTGGAAGGATTATCATCAAAACAATGGCTCGTTGGTATGGGACCCTCCATACATCCAGTGCAGAGATTAAAACAGTTTTTTAAAGAGTCCTCTAACTTTTTACTTCCTTTTTTAAAAATCAGCTTTCTCTATTGTATTTATTGTTGTATCATTGTATTTATTGTTGTTTTATTTTTTTGTTATATTGTTAAGTTTGACCATGTGTATGTGATTATGTGTTATTATCACTACTGCTGCACAAACACTTTCCTCTCTGGGGCCAAATAGAGTTGTACTCAACTTAAATCAGATGAGTGCTTTTCCAGTTGTCAACAACAGAAGCGACCCAGGGGTTAGAGGCACATGCCGTCATGCCCAAACAGCAACATCCACTGAGCAGATTATTTCATTATCCTCATGGAAATGTAGCTCAACTCAGGTCTTGACTCTTTTTGTGTTTTCTTTCATTGACATCTGACCCTATGTAAACAAATTTGCTTAAAGATTTGCATTAAAGACTGAAGTCAGAATAGGCAGTCATCTCCTGCTATAAAACATTCCAGAGTTTCATCACCCTGGAATACAGTCATCTGAAAGGTTCTTTCAATGCACACCAGCCAGATGATGAGATGATTTGATGCTTTGGCTGATGCATGGGTTGAATTTAACATAGCATCACTTTCTCATCTGCCTCCCTGTCTTTATAATTTTAAGCTTCTAAGCTAAATAAGACTGCAAGCGTTCCATGACCCCTACAGGAGGAGACTGGGGGAGCCACACACACACACACACACACACACACACACACACACACACACACACACACACACACACACACACACACACACACACACACACACACACACAGACTTCATGTGAATCCAATGAGGGATTATTGTGGTTGGTTCACATCTTCAGTGCAGAGTGTCTGTCCTCAGGCAGAATCAGACAGAACATGTGCCTTGAAAGCCGTGTGGTGTCAGGCCATCTCTCTGCTCCACTGCTTCACAGCCCTCCTGCTGCCTGCACATCCTCTCAGCTCGCCTTGCCTTCATCCCTGTTATTTGGCTTCCCACCCATCCCAACTGCTACCCTATGTGCTCTTCTGTTGTGCTCATTTCACAGTCTCCATTTCCAGCTCAACACCCTAGTCATCCACACTCAATCCGATTCCAAACCAATTTTCCCTCCATGAATACCTCTTAGTTCCACTTTCCTTTTTACAATTACTTTCCAATTCTCAGCCCCATCCCTTTTTCCTCTTGCAGCGGGTAGCGGTAGCTGATAGCCAGAGCTCTAGTAGCCGAACATAAGACAATTGAAGCAACAAATTGACCTTGCTGTCCGCAGCAGTTCCTTTGAAGTTATGATAAGCTATTTGTCAACATGAGGCTGAGGCTGTACAATCAGTACCTGTTCTTGTGACTCATGACCTCGTGTTAAACTACGAAGGGATATATAACCGCAGGATCTACCCTAAATGGACTCTTATGAGGCCTCACTGTGAGAACTGGCCCTCCTTAGCTCTGACTCGTGTAGCTGGTAGTTAGCATTATGTCAAGGAGCTTCTTTGTGTCCTTTACTGTCAGGACAGTGAGTAAATCATCACCATCATCAGCTGGACTTGTGTAACCATCCAAGAGTGATGAGGTTGTTTGTTGTCAGATTAACCCAGCAGGCCTGAGTGTGATGCAGGCTGGGTCATAACACTAGGGTTAATGTCAACAGATGTTTCCGTGGTGCCTCACGAGAGCATGTCATGTATGAACAGAAACTCACAAAATGCTGCCACGGGTAGAGAGTGAGCCCTCAAACACGTAGAAGGAAAACTCCAGTTCAGATGTGTTTGTAGCACACAGCAGGATCATGACTCCTGCTGTCATCTGCTGATCATCTGCTCATCTTTAAATGCAACTAATAGGCAGTATTCCAATTTGACCACAGGGTTGACATGGACATGCATTTACAAAATGTACTGACACCATGTATGGGGAAAATTTCTTCTTTGCAAGTTTGGCATTTCTGCTAAAAAAAATAAATAATTGAAATTATTAATTAGTCTTCAAAACTGTTGTAGGTGGATTGAATGGTTCAATCTTCTGTTGAATGACTATTTAAGTAGTAGACCAATCATTTCAGCCCAATGTACTTTGACTGACCCTAAGGGGTAAATTCAGTCAAATTTACCATTCCAGAGTCATTTCATGTCATAGATAGTTGTTTTCTGCCGATAAAGCTCAGCACTTGCAGGGAATTTAACCTTAGTCCAGACCAATCTCAACATTCACTCTATTCTCAACAGGCCACCTAGACTCTAAACATGTTTAGTTTTTTTATGTTTAATCTTTATGCCAGCAACATATCTTTTAATTTTAGTCAAATTTACAATATGACACAATGAATGGTTTAATGCTATTGCTGTTTACTTGAGGTAATTGAATTTCTCCTGACTCACAAAATTGTAATTTCTTAAGAGAAGTGGATATTGTGGTTATGGTGAAATAAGTAGAAACACAGTGGTTTCACAAACATCTGCTGCAGGGGAGGCAGTGCGCCCCATGTACCGAGGCTGCAGTCCTCTAGCGGTCGGCGTGGGTTCGATTCCGACCCGTGGCCATTTGCCACATGTCTTCCCCCCACTCTCTCCCCCACATATCCTATCCCCTCTTCTGGCTGTCCTCTCAATAAAGGCAACAAAATGACCACAAAAAAACCCATCTGCCACATACCACAGCAGGTAAGAAGAGCCAAAACACATAATTTGAGTGACCCAAATGGAAACGAGTGTCCAATCCATTCTGTCTGTTGTTGTCGCGTCTTTTTTGTTTTTGGAACTTATCATTTAGTTTAAATTATTTGACTCAACAGTGCTTTGCCTGACACAGTACCTCATGTCTTAAAATAAAATGAAAATAAAATACATAGAGAGGGAGGTATTTGCAGCCTATCAAAGTCAGCTACAGGTAAACAAAACCATGGCATTTCTGATGGTTTTGATGGTCAATTTTGTAACCCACCTCACTTAGATAGACTCTGAGGTATCGTCTAACACCAGCCCACTTTTGTGTGAAACCTCCTTTTTCAGATGCAGGCATGCTGTAATTCATTCCATCATATATCTCTGCTTCAGTCTTTGGTGTATTCACACCTGTACATAGAGTGTGACGGGCTCACTCAGGATGAATGTAACACAGTTGCCATAGTTGTGATATGATGTGTTGAGCGCAGCCATTCTAGTATGTTTTTTCTTTGTCGATCACCAACCACATCCCTTGTGTGTGAAGATATCTGTAATTTTGCAGCTCTTTTCTGCTGAGCTTTACTCATTTTGTAGTGCTACCACTTCTCATTCTCCTGTGCTGTCCCTTTTTCTCCATTCCCACTGGATGCACTGTCTGAATTGTGTTGTTGTTGGTGGCACTGCAGGCCAACCAGCTCTCCCAGCGTTCGCAATGGCCAATGTGTTTCTGGATTGAGAGATTGGCATGCCACATTGACAGTCATTTGGAAAAGGAGGTATCAAGACTCCTGAAAGCTTTTAGTGTTACAGCAGCTTAACAGCAAAGTATACTGGACTGTAATTAAGTACTAAGTGATAGGAATATTACTTACATACAACATAACTGCAAGCAAGTAGTGAGTATGACAGGACTGTTGCACTGATGGACTTAGCTCGATGAAAATGTACACGATTTTGATTTTATCAAGACAGCTGGTTAATATGGAGAGAGTGGTAAGTTGGATGAACTGCTAACAAAAACAGGAGCACAAAAGAAAGTCAGGGAGGCTCCGTAATAGAATATGATGAAATATCCTGAAACAAAGAAAATGGTCTCTAACCAAATATGTACTCTAGGTTTGGCTTCTCAAGTGTTAAACTCGGTTCCGTATAGACTCTTGATTTAATCATATATTGTGCCAGTCCACACACCATGGGCTTAGTGGGACATTGTGTAATGCAATAGTGTCTTGTTGAATAGTTGTGGAGAAACAGAAGAGCCAAACATGGATTTAATCCTAGGTTTTTGATATGCACATTAATGTTTCAGCCTTTTTCTCCTGGCTGTCTGAATGAATTTGAGTCAGTGTGATTTTTAGACACTTTGTGCGTTACATTTGCATAGAACCCAGTCCATCTTAATACTCTTCTCATCTGTTTTTCCATCTGCGTCAGCATTCTGTTACCCAGGAGAGCAGCTTATTTGTAGCTCTCTACATCAGGAAATCAGGAATAGTATATTGCTTCTGTACAAAATAGGAATTGTAGTATTTCACACACAAGGCGTGGTGGTTGGCTAATGCAAACAATGAGGTTGTAAACTGTAGTGGTCAAGAAGAAGATGTGAACCCTGCATGCAGTAACCTCAGTTTTTTTGTCTTTGTTTCCCTTGAATAACCAGCGGTAAAGAGGCTGATGAAAGAGGCTGCTGAACTGAGGGAACCCACAGAGCACTACCATGCCCAGCCACTGGAGGTAAGTTCCATTATCTGTACCTGAAAAGTGGCAGGTTTTGGCCAAGTCAAGTCAAGCCAAGTCAAGAGGTTTAATTTATTGACAACCTTTCATTACAAAGACTCTCAATGTGATTTGCATTTAAAAAGAGACAAGACATAAATACATCAAGCATATGAAGCATAGTGGTAAAATAATAAAAGTACTATGAAACAGTTCTATACTCAGACTAACACTGTTCATTGACTTGAAAAACGGAAGAGTTTACACAAATACACAAAGTTTACACAGACACACCCTTTGTAAAATCTAACAGAGCACCTGTGGTCAAGTTGTACAGTCAATTCAAGAAGTATACAAATTCAGGTTCGTACAACTTCCGTCTTAGGTTCTTACTATTTATATATCGGTGTCCTTTGGTGGGATGTTGAATGCTAAATCGCTCCTGATGTGTTACTTTCTATGGGAGTGTCTGTTTGGATGTAATGTCATGTAGATCTGAGACCAGTTTTGGCCCCTTTAAACCCAACTGATGCTGTTTGTATCAAAACTTTCTTCTCAGAGTCATTTATTGGTCAAATCTGAACACACAAAAGCATCATACTCACCTTAATGTCAGTGCAACTTAGTCTTTGCAGTGATACAGTATCTAATGTAGAACCAAGTACTGTGAATATACAGTATGATGTTGTTGTTATTGTTATGATAAAGCAGTGTTTTCCTGCCATTTTTCCACCGCTTGGTCTCATCACTTACTGTAAATAGCTTCAGATGTTCTTCAGTTGCTTTATTCCCGATGGGCATTTCATTGTGATAATACTTGTGTATAGGAATGACTGATGAAAAACAAGAAGAGCCTCTTATGTGTGTGTGCCCTTTTCACTGTAGTCGTTTGCTCACTTTCCTCCCTTCATGTCTCTTCTCATGCACTAATTCTCCTTGTGCTGAAAAGATTCAACATGCATCATGCTGAGCTTTTTTGTGGAATTAAGGTTTTATGTACTCAATTTGTTTTTTCTGTCTTTCTACAGGATAACCTCTTTGAATGGCACTTCTCTGTTCGTGGGCCCCCAGATTCAGATTTTGATGACGGGGTTTACCATGGCAGGATCGTGCTTCCTCCAGACTACCCCATGAAGCCCCCCAGCATTATCCTCCTCACAGTAAGACACAGACAGAGGCCAGGTCTAAATCATATCTGATTATTCTCCTTCTGAAGGAGAACAGAAACATGTCAAATCAGTTGATGAAAGAATGGAAAATGGACGGCATGTCTTTCAACCTTCAGACATTTCTGGGTGTAACACACAAAGGTGACAGTTATCGGATCAAAGCCTTAGCTATCATCACACTGTCAGAGGGAAGTGAACAGATTATTTTTTTAATATATAGGAATGTCAGCCTGAAAAAAGCCAGAGTTACTTCCTCTTACTTGCATTCATTGTCTGAAAACTCATTTCCTCTTTCAAAACTCTCCACTGTTTCAAACATCCACTTCCAGTCTACTTGTCATAACCCTTGAGAGGGCATGTTATATTCATTTTTCTTCACTCAATTACCAACCTCACCTTTTTTCCCCTTTCATCATAGCCAAATGGAAGATTCGAAGTCGGGAAGAAGATTTGTCTGAGCATCTCTGGCCACCATCCAGAAACTTGGCAGCCTTCTTGGAGCAGTAAGTGTCCTCAAAGACGAGTCCCATGTAGCTCATTGTCTAGTTTTTTCTTTCACCAACCACAGGTCAGTGTTTTCTGGTGAGTGTAGAGAGTTATCTGTAATGAATCGTGTCATTTGTAGAGCAAAATGTGACTCAATGTCATATATCAAAAAAGTATTAAAACTGCTGATGCTTTGTCCTTTCCGGGCCTTTTAGGGATTGTTGCGGCATAAAACGCAGCTTTTCTCAAAAGTTGCGATGCATGTTGCGATATTCTCAGGCATGAAAATACGCACAAGCACACATGTCATACAAACAGGCATGCATGCTACAATCACTTGATTGATACTACATAGACGTTATCACTATCACTATATGCCCATTTAATCTAACTCACGTTGATTCTTTCGGCGCTCAACAGATCTGGATGCAGCAGCCTCTGTCGTGGTGATTTGTCATTCTCCAGATGTGTTTTTCGGTATAAAACTGTTTGTCAATTGACGACTTCCATTTGTGTTCAGTCACAATGTTGCATGCAGTGCAAAACAATTTACCCCGGCCTTCATGTAGAACATGAAGGAAATTGTCTCATACCGTCTTTATTCGTAATTTCTGTTGGCAAATTTGAGACATTTATGTTTGCGTCTTCATGACCCAAAACAAGGACAACATTGTCTTAAGCTCTATGAACAGTTACCGTTCCTGATGAGCAGGTAGCTCCTTGCATGGTAGCCTCTGCCACCACTGTATGAATGTTTGCTGAATGTGTGAAAATGGCTTGTGTTGTAAAGCAGAAAGGTGCTATTTAAATACAATCCATTTAAGAAACAAACATGGAAAACAGGATTGCCTCTTAGTAAAATATGAAATGATGAATTTATAAAACAGGGGGAATTAAGAAATTAAACCTATTTTAAGTGAAGACCTGTCTTCAGTTGAGGTAAATAAAGGCCCCGCCCTATTTGACAAGTATTTTAGACTGCTGTAGTCTTTAGTTAAAATGAAGACCTCCAGAATGAAGGATTTCCATCTCACATGATGGCCCATATCTCATGAAAAAACTAAAATCTTTTCTATTGATATGTTGAAAATAAGTGTATGTTAAATATGTATTTATAAAAGCACCAAAACAATACAAATCATGAAGATTGTTCTTATGTCCTTAGTATTGGTCATTGTAGATTAATCCTTTTTTACATGTTCCTGTTAAGGATGTTGCTAACAACTAATTTCCCTGAAATTCAATTGGAAGATTAAAGTTAGACTAGTAAGAACACAATTGAGAGCCCTATTCAAATGTGCAAGTTCATTCAGAGTGTCCAGCTCCCTTTTGCCACTTAGATGGTACATAATTTGGGGGCAAAGTGGGACACATGTTGCCGCAAAGGGACTGTATTTAGTCTCCTAATTATTCACAGGTGGTTTTTTGACATAACATTAATCAAACCAATCAGAGCGTCATCTCCCATTCCTTTTAAAAGCCTTCAGCTAGTACATTGCTGTTTAAACAGCAGCACTTGTCTCACTGATGGACAGGTATGTGGTCCTTGGCCAGTGGACTGTCTGCCTCTACCGTCGCCCAATCCAGTGTCCCATCAACAACTCGATTTGACTAGTATAACCTCTTATAACAACCTTTTACCAGCGTTGTTAACATTAGCAATGGATGCTCGTCTTTATAAAGCTCCATTTCACTAGGAATACATGACATTTCAGTGCAAATTATGTCAATATGTAATTTAAAGTATATATACAAGTTTAACTATGTTCTTCTGGTGCCAACTAACTCTTAACTAATTTCACACATCCCTAGTGTGAAATTCGTGTGGTGACCCTCTTCATTGGCAGAAGGACATATTCTCATACCTCTAGATTCAAAACTGATATTTTATTTCTTCTGAGAACTCGGCAAAGACTATCTATCCTTCATCTGTTCTGCTTTAATGTTACATCTCAGCATGAGACTCAGTGGTAGACAGTAGACCTTCCTCAAGTACCTTTCTCAACTGCTCTTCTCTCGTAACTCAAAACAGGCTTAAATCAATATTAGAATTAATTCAAACACCAACATTGTTCTGAAACTCTTTTTACCAACATGCTGCAGGTCACATGGCTGGCCATGCCTTAGAGATTTGACTTTCCCCGCTGGGCTCATAAAGTGTTGTGTACTGTATTGTGTATTGTGTCTCATCCTGTTTGGAATGACCACAGGAGGTCTGGCTGGATAATTGCACAGAGGCAGGCCAGCTGTGATGATTCCAGGGTTACATTCCCTATTGTTGGCTGCCGCTTTAGTTCATATCCTACGCCTAAACTCATAAGTTTTCATCTGGGTTTTCATCTCAGTATAAATTTGTTTAAATTTTATTGTGATTTTTATTGTGACGTGTATATATATATATATATATATGTGTGTGTGTGTGTGTGTGTGTGTGTGCCCCAAAACTGGGCAGAAGGCAGAATGTAATGCAGCCCTGCCCAGTGGAATCGTGGTGTTTGGGAATCCGAAATTGTTTTACTTTATATATCCACTGACATCAATAGTGCATGGATGAACCAGTGGCTAGGAAAAAGTCATAGAGCCAACAAAATAAATGTTCCATTTTACGAAAAGAAATCCCTTTTTTGTGTATATGTGTTCATGAGTATGATCACATGTGAAGTGAAAGACCAAGAAATGGAGCTATGTGTAAGTGAACCTTTTTTTTCTTTTTCTAAGAAAAACTCTGTGTTGCGTTTAATTGGCTATCTTTGTAAGACAGTCAGTATAGTAGGGATACTGGATAGACTGCAGCAAAGACAAATCATTGCGTCATAATATAGACACAAACAAACCCCTGGCCCTAACCATATTGTAAAAGTTGTCTCGTGCCAGCTGGAGAAAGTGTGACTACAGAAGCATGGCGGATGTCCTCACCGGGGCGAGGGTAAATCCAGGCTTACGCTCAGAAAACAAAGCATCATCCACACTTATGTAACACGGATGCTGAACATGATGACATGTGCAGCCTGTCATGTAATTTAACCTTCTCTGTTTTACCCAGCAATGTTGAGCATTCTGTTTCTAATTTTTCTCATCTCTTCTTTGTTTTTTTCTCTTCTTGTCTGTTTTTTCTTCCAGTTCGAACCGCCCTAATAGCTATAATCGGATTCATGCCAACAAAAGGAGAGGGGGCAATAGGATCTCTTGATTATACCCCAGAAGAGAGGAGGACCCTTGCCAAAAAGTAAGATGTCCTTGATGAAAATCTGTCTGATGTTTGTTCTGCAGAGCACGTGTTGTGTACACACTGCCATGATAATAAGATGAGAGTGAGAATGGTGTGGAACATTGTCTAATGTATTAAGAGCATGATCAGTGCTGACATTACATGCTTAAAGCTAGTTAGCTGGCATTAGCACAGCAAACTGCATGCGAGTTTGTAATGTCATCAGCACCTGAGCTTCAATTGAGATGTCACCCATTAATTACTGCTGAGTCACAAAGGAAAAGGTAGCTTGCCCAAGCCAGTCCTGGTTTTACAAAATGACAAATTCAATATCACCAATATACCTGTTCTCTGGAGAGAGCATGAATCGGCACGTTGCTTTTCATTTCACACTGTATTTCCCTCCGAGAGAACCGTGTGAAGCATTTAAAAGTCACTCCACTGTCAACAGATGAGACACGGTCTTGATCAGTGGTCTGTTTCATTAACACATGGAGATTAGATAGACAGGAAGCACTTTGCTATAAATACATAGCTGTTTATTGCCTTGATGGAAAACCTTTTTTTTCTCTACTCAACCTAAGACTGAGGTAGCACTTGTCTTTGGTGTCATCATTTTGTTTTGTGCTCCCGGTGAGTGAAAACTGTCAGTCAGATCATCACCTCGCACAGCATCAAAAGGATTCTCAGACTTTTTGGAGTTTGTGACTGACAACTAAACTGTCAAAGAAGTAGGCAAGCTTGTGGTGTGGCAGGATTAACACACTGGGCCCTGTGGGGTCAAGAATATAAAAACAAATGTCATTCATTTCTGACCCTTATGCAGATTTCATCCACAGGAGATTCAAACTAACTTACAGTGATGGTAGTCTAACTGATGGTCATATTGCATGGCTGTTTCAATGGATCATGTCATTTTACAGAACAAAAGATTCAGGTAAAGTCGAGGCTAAAAAGCTTTGAAAATTTTCAATCCTTATTCCTGTAGACTTTTTTCTGGTCTTCAGTCACAAACCACCTGCATGCTGTTACATCCTATACAGTATTTACTTGTGGTATAGTGAATACAATTTATAAAACAAATAATAATAAGAATATATATCACTGTTCAAAACAAGATTACAAGTGCTTTACGAGGTTGAAGCAGAATTGAAATATTCCAAGATTGAAACGAGGCAAATGAAGTCAGACACAGAATTAAAGTAAAATGGAATGATAATAAAAATGGAAGAAAATAAGATAAAAAGAAAGAAAATAATGATAAAACAGATAAGGCATGTTAGAAATGTAATTGTGTGCTAGAATTAATAAAAGCTTTTAAAAAAAGACATTTTGAGAAAGACGTTTCTGATTCTGCAATTATCAGATCTTCAGACAGAATTACAGATCTGAGAGGCTCTGTCAGTAAAAGGTTTAGTTTAGTTTTGAACTAAAACTTATGAGCTACCAGCAGAACCCTGCTGTAGAGTCTGATGCTGAAGGGGAGCAGCAGTGCAGCAACATAACTATGAGCTAAACCATGACAAGCTTTATGTAATGAGTAAAATCTTGAAATCAATTCAAAAACCTAGTGGTTACCAATAAAGAAAATCTGATCTTGGCTTCAACTCGCTGTGGTGTGAGATTGTTTCTTGGCATAAACCTGAATAGTTTGAATATAACGATGCAACCTTGACAAAAGTACTATGCCCTTCTCAAGATCAGGCAGAGTGATAAAAGATCTCATTTTTTTGTGTCATCCACATAACAGTGTTATTCAATGTTGCAGTTTTGTATGCTATATCCTAGTGGCAGAATGGATCAATCCATATACACTACCAGTCAAAAATTTGGACACGGTTTCCCATTCAGTACCAGTCAATAGTTTGGACACGGTTTCCCATTCAAGTGGATGGGAAACTGTGTCCAAACTATTGACTGGTACTGTATGTATGCATCCATCCTTTTCCACCCACTTACCTGGGCTTGGGTCCCAGTGGTAGCAGTCCCTCTCCCCAGCAGTGCTTTCCAGCTCCTCCTGGGGTATGACGAGGCATTACCAGGCCTCCAGTGACTTTTGGGTCTATACTGTGGTCCCTCCCAGTTCGATGGGCTCAGAAAGCCTTCGAAGGGAGGTGTCCAGGAGGTACCCTGGCTCCTTATAATGCAAAGGAGCAGTGGCTCTCCTCCAAGAACCCTCTATATGTTCCGTGTCCTCACCCTATCACTAAGGCTATGCCCAGCTATCCATGAAGAAAACTCTTTTCAACCACTTGTATCTGGTCACTACCCAGAGCTCATGATCATAAGTGAGGGTTGGAATGTAGATCAACTGGGCATTTGAAAGTCGCCTCAGCTCCCAGCATTGTACCGGTACAATGCCTCAATCAGCCTTTCCATCTCACACTCTATTTTTCTTGTACTATCTTACCTAAGACCACAAGATACTCACAATATTTTGATTGAGGCAGTGAGTCAACCTCAACCCGGAGTGAACCATAGCTCTAGAACTTGTACATGTTTGCTCTCATCCTGACTGTATCACACTTGGCAGCAAACAGCCCTAGTGTACCTTGAAAGTTGCCATCAGAACCAAGTCCTCTGCAAAAAGCAACAATACAGTTCTGAGGTTCCCAAACTGGACACTTAAGCGACTCGACTCTGCTCGACTGGACCTTGGTATTGGGTACTTTTCTGCCCGTCGTTTTCCATTTGGGATCGTACCTCCTCCAGGTAGAGGGGCGCCGTGTGAAACTGTCATGGCATAGTCTTCAACGCGACACACACCTCCTCTTGTCCACCTCATCTGCTGCTTTTCCCAGCTGAAAATACCAGGTGCTCTTCTGAAAATGCCCTGCTGAGGGCACTTGAGAGCGCTTTGAGGCGCAGTGCTTTTCAGCTGAGGCTGTGTATTTTTTGCTTGCACCCGCCCACTAAGTTGTTCACTTGTTCTAAAGCATTATGGTTTTTTTTAAGACAATGCAGTAGACGTTCTACTTCTGGGACATGCTGCCAACATTGACTGTGTTATCTAGTGTGTTATTTACACAGCATGAAGTGGTCTAAATAATTGTTGGGTCATAGACTGCTATGAATCGCCTGTGATGACAGTTAGACAGTACACAGTGATATTTGATAGCCCAGCATATAGATTGTGAGTGAAACTACAAAATTGAACAAAACACAAAATGATTGTCAGAGATATGTTTTACCCCTTTATTTTCCATTTCATATACATTTTTATTAAAGTTTTTTTCAAAGCAGTTGTTGAGTATTTGGGCTTGTTTGTGTTGGAAACTTGACCACCCTCCCACCCCTGTTCCAGCATTGGAAAAGGAGTTTGACATGCTGTTAGATGACAGGCACTCTGTTTTAAGCATACTGATACCCTAAAACCGTCCTGCCACTACATAATACCATTGTAGCAAATCGTATTGCAATGATTTACACAACCTCTCACACATGCTTCTGTGCTCTCACTATGCTCGTGAGATTTTACAAACCACATTTCCAATTTTCACTTTTCTCAAATGTGTTCTTAATGATCAGTACTTGTGCCTAAAAGTGTTCAAATAGTCCTTCATGTGAGCAACCATAAACCAACTACGGCTTCTGTCTGCATGCTGTCCCCTTTTGGGCAGATGGACTGCCTATTTATGTTGTCACAGTCCAACGACATGACGACTGGAGTCGTAAAAGATCATTCACTGTGCCTTACAAAATGTTGCATCCCTAGTAAGCCCAGTGTTTGCCTCAGCTATGCCTTGACTTCTCATGAATAGAAACCAGTTTCAGTTTTGGTGCAGAAGAAGCCATTGATTTGGATTATGTAACACCAACCTTTAGCCTGCGGGGTGCCATAATGATGATGTGGTGTTCCTCAGAGCATGATCCATCCCTCCACTTCCCAGCTTAACATCAGTCCATTAGCTGCTGTAAGGGCCAATTTGCTTTTCAAAGACACACAGAAACCTTTTTTATGTATTGCATTTTTGTTTTTTCCCCCACATCACCACACTGAGCCCCTGTGATGATACTTCTCTTAGCAATATTGTCATGAACCCTGCTGTCATGACTCACATGAAGGTGTAAAGGTGCATGCAACAGTCTAAACCCTTAGCAGGGATGTTAATGTGACAAAGGGGGTGAAAGCAAGAACACACCTGTCAGCTGAAGATATAGCGAGACGCAACCAACAGTCAATGCCATAAACACACTGCTATATACACATAATTGCACACAGAATTTGAAGCCGGCTTTTATACCATTTTGTTTGCAGGATTCGTACCCAGCCCTGAAACGTATTGGCAGCTTAATCTGAAAGTCTTTATGGCTTCATAATCAAGATGCCAAATTACAGATGTCTGTGCACCAGATGACTACATTTTTCTGTGGCAGATAAATCAATGAGAAACCCTCTGCACAGGCTGCTAACTTTCTGAAATGTAGAATTTAAATGTCTTAGTCATAGTTCTTTGTCTTTCTCATGCTTTTTTCTGTTTACCTCAACTCTCTGTGACCATCGTCAAGTCTAAAGTTGGCCCCATGTCGCTAAACCAAGATTGTGTTGCTGCACTGTCTATTTCTAACAAAAACAGAAACATATTTTGAACTTAGTGTTTCCTGTATTGAGTAAACTGACGCAAAGAAAACTCAGATCAAACTGTAAAACAAGGACGTTTTGATCAGCTATGAACCTTGATCTTGTTCATTGTTTCCAGTTCACTGCTTAGCTGTAATTCGAGACTGTTACCAGCAGGTTGCCACATTTTTTAACAGTGGATGAGCCAAAACCAGGCCCCCTCCAGCTCACAGTCCATCACCCAGCAGCCTCAGTGTTCTTTTCTGCTGCGGCGCTGTGCATTTTTGATTGTATGCTTTCTTACTAACTTACTTTTAATCATTAGTCTGCTTCCAGTACTTCCATGTGTCTCTGGTAATGTTAGCACTAATTTCTCACGTATTTGCATCTTTCTACAGCATTGACAGCCAAGTTTAATGACGTCTTTCCAGCAGTGACATACTTCTTTAAATGTCTTAACTGAAAAAAATCTAGAAAAATAATAATATTTGATTGCCACATAAAGGTAACTGCACCCAGCAGCTGCAACCACTGTTGTGTGGTGGCAAAACAACTGGACCCAAAAGCTAGACTCAGACACAGGAAGCAGTTTTAACATTTGATTAAAGATGCAGAAGTTACTGATGGTGATGGTAGGTGTTGGTGGCTACTTGATGGCTAGAAGAATCTGTGACTTGTGAGTTGTTGAGTCCTGGATGTGGCGAGATTGACTGGTCGGTGGTAGCAGATGAGATGACTGCCAGATTTGACCAATGGCACAAAGAAAAAACAGAAGAGTGCAGGAAAAATCACACACTAAGAACATCAAGGAGCATGAACGAGACTCTCCACTGAGCTGACTGTACAATCTGGCACCGAGTATAAGATGAGGCCAGGGTTAAATACTGTAGGAACGTGATTGAAGGATGAGACACGTGTGCCTGCTGCAGCCTGTGCTGCCAGAAGTCAGCCATGGCCAGAAACACGTGAACGTAGACACAAACAAAGAGACAAGGCAGGGGAAGAAGGGATAAGTGAGAATGGGACAGTTGAAGAGAGGCACCATATGAAGCACAGCTTCTGTGTCAACAGAAAAAGATGTCTGCAGGACAACAGCATTACGGACTACTAAAGGGTTAGTACAACAATAAGAAATTGGCTGATATGATCATGATGATGTCAGCATGAATGTATGAAGTTAAACATAATGTAATTTTAGTGTGATCATAGGTCCATTAAGACTGAGAAAAATGCAACATCACTAAAAATAAGCAGATAGTGAAAGACACAAGCAGTGAGATGTTCAGACAGTAACAGGTTAGACACTTGAAAAAGTAAAAATAAAGACAAATGTGGAAATTGTTACCTAATTATTATATTGTTACCATTGTTGCTATTTTTTTCTCCTGACGATGGATCACATTAACTTTACACTCACTATGATTCAGGTAATTCAAGCTCTGCTAAACAACGTATGCCCTCAAAAACAACAAACAGTAACCCACAGCTTCACATGTGTAAACCAAGCATTGTGCCCAGATGAATGGGTGCTGCTCTGACTAGCCAGCAGTTAGCTACAATATCTAATTCACAGGGATGGCTTACTTTCAGCTCTATTTAAAAACTAGCCTTTGTACTGATTTGTGCAAACTTGAAATGCTCAGCTTGTCCTGATTAATGCTGTTTTGAGTCTGAATTTAAGCTTGTAGCTTTGGCATTGTGTCATTAAGACAAGGTATTGAGGCTTTACAGGCATTCTAAACGTACATTTCATTTACACCATTTTTGATCTGTGCTCTGGATGTAGTGGAAGACTTGTTTTATTTTAAATGTAAATGCACTTCATGATGAGCCACCATATAATCTCATGACATATCAGAGAAAAATGTAATTACTGCACAGGCTAGCTCTAAAAATCCGTGACAGGTTAAGTTTTCAGTTAACCTGGCATGTAAGCCTGACACAGTGTGCAAACACATTCATGGTGGGTGCTGTTCATAATTAATATGTCATTAACTTTTGTCGCTGAACCACTTTCATTGTACTCACAATAATATCTTAATTTGTGAGGCAGGTTGTTCACTCATAGTTTGGACTTGGTTATTCATCGAATAGCCTCGTACTGTCACAAGAAACTTAAAAAAAACAAATGTCTCTGAATGCTGTGTAGAATTAAATGTTCTCTTGAGGCACGTTGACCTCACTATTTTCTGTCTGTTGTCTGGCAGATCTCAAGACTTCTGCTGTGAGACATGTGGCTGCTCCATGCGTTCTGCCCTCCTGGCTCTGACACCCAACAGCAACCCCAGCACCGAGGACCACAAGGCTAAAGAACTGGCCCAGCAAATCAACTTCAAGGTACAAACAGCTGCTACACTACATGACGATTCTCATTTGATTCACAGTTCAGTCAGCAATGTAACCATAAAAGCTAGAGACCTGCTGACCTGCTAAGGTTTTATAATTTCATGTTTTATCATATTTATGTTCTCATATGATCTTCTTTTAATTTGCAATTGATGGTGTTCTCTGTTAATGCAAACCAAGAACAAAAAGTCACTAACAAAAACAAAAACAATATGTTACTCCGAGTTTTCTGTTTTTAACACAAGTAACACTCTCATAAGTTTTTTATGCCGCTACCCCCTAAGCCTACACATAGGGGGTAGGGGCCCTAAAAGTGTGCATCTCATAATCGTTTATTTTTACGAGCTGATGGTCGTAGGCGTGTGTATCGTTGCTATTGGGAATGGTATCCTGCAGCATAGATCCAGGAAGTGGACTGTTTTGGTGGTGATGTCAAGATGCGGGGAGCCACTGCTAATGGATGGTGGTCAGACCTTGTCCAGATCCACGGTACACTGACAGCCATCTGTTACCGAGATACGATCCTAGGTCCACATGTCATTCCCAGGATACAGCAATCAGGCATCACCTTCATGCATGACAATGTCAGACCACATGTGGCTCATGTCTGTCAGGAGTAGCCTACCTGGACCAGAACAATGTCGCTGTCCTTCCTTGGCCAGCATATTCACCAGATCTCAACCCAATAGAGCATCTGTGGGATGTTCAGGATCACCAGGTGAGAGAGAGAGATCCTGCTCCAGCAACACATGAACAACTTGTCACAGCTCTGCAGGAAGAATGACGTCATCCTACAAGTCCAGAATAACATCTTATCCATTCAGGAGGTGTAAAGTAGTGATAAATGCTGGAGGTAGACACGCACGGTAGTGACTATTGTCGTTCTCTGTCTATTGATATTTAATATGAACTGGACTGCAAGAAAGCATACAAAATGATGCGTTTTTACTGTTACTCAGTATATTTATTTACTTAGTTTGTTGTTTAGTTTATCATGACATTTATTAGTCCAGCCCCAAGACATGAGCCAGTGCACAGTGGATATGACTGTATTATCCTGTGTGTTAATTCAGGCAGAGTCTAGTTTATCCAGACAGCCAAGTGAGAGCCGTGTTGCAGAAGGCGAGACCTCCACACTCAGCCAGGGAGACCCCTCCACGTCTGCAGACCAGGAAACTGCTGACAGTTCTCAGGCTCAACAGGTAGGTGTTGACTGCCACTCTGGGGTTACACAGAACAGCACATCGCCTGCCTGCAGCCAGCCAACCACCAGCCGAACATACCATCCACATGATTTTACATGATTTAATCCATTAACTACCAATGTAATGTTATTAATATTAATGTTACAAGGTTATATTATTGTTGCTGTGATGATGCAGCAAATAACAGCTTGAGTTTAATATTCTCAAACATGTCTCAAGCCTTACGAGCCACAAGGTGAGCAGCTGTTACCTTGGTTACAAATGATAGGGATCCAAACTATCTTCAGAATGCAGGAAATCAAAGTAAATTAGATCTAACCTCTGTAGTTTTATCCATCATTTCTATTGGTTGCAGTGAACTGGGAATGTGGTGGTATGGCAAACAACCATCATGATTTCTTTTAAAGAAACATCTCTTCACTCAGACACTGCTGTATGTCAGAGCCATTACAGTCGACTCCCATATGACCACAGGAAGAATGTGGAGTGAGACTTAATTTTTCATGGCTTACATTTTGGGTTGTCAACAAAAACAGATGTTTAGCTAATATTACCATTTATTGCATCAATAATGTTATTTGTCCAACATGAATCTGATTCATTTAGGATAAACAAAGCAGTGTACTGATGCTTCAGAGCTATCAAGGCTTCATGTTTGTCAGATAATCATCTTAACTGTTAGTATGTCAGTAGAGCCTTGTCTCTTTTATGTGTAATAACTTGGGTAATATGGATAAAATCTTCTATCATGTTACATGTAATTTTATACTCTGATATCCAATAATATCATGATATTGTGAATTTTCTGATGATAGATGATACTTCAGACTTGTTGTGCTTATGACTGCAATATACGCACACAACTTTGGTTTTATCTAAACTTCCATCTGGAAACTATTTCAAGCAAAGTTGCAGTTCACTAAACAGTCATTGTGTTATCTGTGTTTAATACACCCCAGAGAAAATCCACGCTGGAATTACGGGAAGAATTTGGGGTCAAACTTAGTCATTTGATTTATTTGCGTTAAACAAAAATTAAAGCATGATGTTTTCCAGATTAATCACAAACATTAACATGTTAACTTTGTCAGTTTTGATTTTGAGCTAATGGTACATATTCTCACACTTTATAACCAAGTCACTCCACACCAGGTCTACAGCAACAACAGAAAGTATTGTTGTTGCTGATGTACAGTGAAAGGTTACTTTGGGCCGTGTCAGTTCTTTAAAGGCAAAATTTGTAGGGTTTGGTGGCTCTTAGTAAACACACCATTCAAAGGTAGCCCCTCCTCTCTGGCCTAACTGTTCAGAGAGAGAGCTGCAGAGGTAAAAGGAGCTGGAGAATGAATGAATGAACAGAGCAGTTTTGACATGAAAAAAGCAAAAGTGAGATGTACAATGTTGTTAGTCCTGAGTGCTGCAAAGGTCGACGTTCTGAAACATCTAGAACACAGCCAAATTAGGAAATACAGGTCTCTGCACATACAGACACCACCACACACTCCTAGTGGGTGAGAGGGATTACTCTTGTATGAGTCATTAAAAAGAACATGCAGCTCATGCTCTGGATCAGTAGTTCCCAAAGTGGGTGCTGCAGCTCCCTAGGGTGCCTTGGGGATCGTCCAAGGTTACAGGGAGATCTGTCATGTAATTGATCATTTACTGTGTTTTTCACCTCATTCAAAAACCTGTGACTTTTACATTTGGGTTAAGGTTTATGTAAAGTTATAGTTAAATATATCCAAACAGAAGAAGAAGATAATAAATTTCACTGCATTAAATATCCAGTTACTCTGCAGCTAATGAATGACATGACAACCCACAATTTCCAGTTGTCATGGTAACACAACACACTTTCTGCCTGCAGAGTTTTTCGGGAGCTCTGCAGTCAGAAAAACAGTGATGATGGGAGCAGCAATGTAAACAAAAGATACGTCTGAGCCCAAAACACATTCTGTTTGTTTGGAGTCGGTAATTGGAGTTATTTAGCTGTCCTCCTGATGTATCCTGAGGCACTGCTAGAGTTGAAGTGAAATGTCCATGCAGGTGCGTCTAAATCTGAGAATAGAAGTTCATTCGGATGGGTGATCCATGCATCACTAGTGTATAAGAAGTAGAGAGTATGTGCACTGTGAAGATGCCTATGTAGGTGCATCTTATCCAATTAATGGGCCCTATAAATAGCAGGAAAAATACTGCGCACTTTCTGCTGCCTCAAGATAGCAATGCTCCAACAATGCGTCTGACCACACCTCTTTTTACGACCAACACTCCCATTGGTGCACAGATGGGCACTAGTGTATTTGCTACTGAAACAACGTAAGTGTTGTACGTGAAAATGACAATTACATTGGTCGGAAACGAGCGATGACACTTTCACTACAGTGTCCCAGATGAGAGATGGAGCCTTATATGTCATGTAGACATTGCTGATTCCTTCTCCTGATGTTTGGCAAAATCAAAAAACAGACCTGTCTTCAGCATTCACTGGTTTGCTTTTAAATCCAGTGCTCTAAAGTTCAAAAGCTCCGTAGTGTAGATTATCTATAGATGTCTGCATGCAGTCAATTACCCATCTTTTAATGTGTTCATTTTAATCAGTGGCGTGGTTCACTTTGTGACATCCTACTGTTCTCTATAATCATTTACAATGTGATTGTCCAGCAGTACTATGGCAGCTGCATTGGTTGGACTGAGTTAATGTGTGAAATTCAGCAGCTCTTTCTTAACATCATCGTGGATGTGTTTTGGTTGCTTGAAGCCTGTGATGATACGGACAAGCTTTGTAGCCGAAGAGGATTGATTAATTTTTGGCACAAGCTGCTACCCACAGAAACTCAGTGACACAGTCTGAAGGAGCAAAGACAAAAGTCAACTTAGATTAGTCAGTTTGGAGAAACTGAGGAAGGCCACGTCAAAATTGGGACTCACCATCTGCCACTCAAGTTGGATGGACAGTATTTAAAACTTATCCAGAATGACCAGGACTCCCTGGAAGAAGAGATCCTGTATCTCAATGGGACCTTACTGGCTAAAGAAAGGATAAAGAAAGAAAGAAAATGACAGGCCTTCTCACAGTATCTCCCTCTGCCTTGGTGGTTTTAACAAATACAGGTAACTCTGCAAGGATAACTACTGTTTACTATCGCTCCACAGTTTGTGCAGGTTCCCTCCAGCTGTTGTCTGACTGAGTGAAATGAATGTTTTCTGTGTAAAAGCTGAGCCAGCACTGCTCATTGGTTCGTCTCCTGTCCTCCAGACAACACTCATTGTATAAGCATTGTCCACTTTAAATGAACAGGAGCATCATACATTTGATCTTTAACTAATTCTAAGAGTATTTATAGTGAAAATGGAAGTAGCTTATAATGTGCTGATCCAGGAATGTCATGAACAATTTTGTATGAAGTAACATGTCTCTCATAGGGTTCATTTACCTGTACATACTTTGCTTTTGCAGGTTGTGTATTTGTTTGTTTTTGTGTTGCCATGTCTGATGGGGGTGTCGTACACATGCTGTGGGCAGCCCCCCTCTTCCTGCGCATGCTCTTACTCAAGCAAGAGCAGCAGCCTCTGAGGGGAGGGGTTTTGGACTCCATCAGACACTCCCCCTGGCACTGATTGGTGGTTTAGATTCAGCCACGTTGGATTCTTTCAAATGGTATTAGGAACAGTTAATGGGCCAATAGGAGTCTGCTTTGTTCCAGAGATTATCTTTCTTGTGTACCACTGTGAGGATACAGTGACAGTTTTAGAAAATATAACAAAAAGGTTAGTAAAAGTTACCTCCTGCAGCTTTAAACAGGGTGCATTGGTTCACCTAACATTTTAATTTAGGTGAACCAATCTGTGTGGGTTCTCTCCATGTTCTCCCCATGTCTGTGTGGGTTCTCTCCACGTTCTCTCCGTGTCTGTGTGGGTTCTCTCCATGTTCTCCCCATGTCTGTGTGGGTTCTCTCCACGTTCTCTCCGTGTCTGTGTGGGTTCTCTCCATGTTCTCCCCATATCTGTGTGGGTTCTCTCCACGTTCTCTCCGTGTCTGTGTGGGTTCTCTCCACGTTCTCTCCGTGTCTGTGTGGGTTCTCTCCACGTTCTCTCCGTGTCTGTGTGGGTTCTCTCCACGTTCTCTCCGTGTCTGTGTGGGTTCTCTCCACGTTCTCCCCGTGTCTGTGTGGGTTCTCTCCATGTTCTCCCCGTGTCTGTGTGGGTTCTCTCCAGGTTGTCCAGCTTCCTCCCACCAAAAACATGCAGTAGAGGTGAACTGGTGACTCTAAACTGACTGTAGGTCTGAATGTGAGTCTGGCTGGTTGTTTGTCTTTCTATGTGATGAACTGGTGACTTGTCCAGGATGAACCCCGCCTCCCGCCCAAAGTCAGCTGGGATAGGCTCCAGCCCCATGACCCGACACAGGATAAGTGGTTACAGAAAATGAATGAATGATAAAGTGGTCAGTCACATCCAGCCAGTCTCACTCCCTCTTCCTCTCTTCCCGTCATGGCGAAACATTATTGAGGAAACACTGTGGATAGACATCCTAGGAGCGAGGACAGAGGAGACTGGTGGAGCGGTTAGCTATACTGATAATTATCAACCTCTTACAGCCAGTGTCCACCATCTACACTGTATCCTGACCCTATTGCTGCAGCCATCTTTAATGACATTGCACTGATCCTCTTAATGCCGTCCTCCTCCACAGGCAGAGGAGTCGCCAGTCACAGGAGTAGAGGGACCCAGGCCTCCTGTGGCCATGACCGGTCGCCCTCTCAGCCCCCGGCAGCGGCGCGCCCAGCAGCACAGCCAGAGAGAAGCAGCCAGTAGGCCGGCCCTCACCCCAGCTCCTCGCCAACCTCATGAAGAAAGCCACACGGGCTCGGCACTCCTCATCATGGTGCTCGCTCTGGCTCTGGCCGTACTTATCTTCCGCAGAATCTACGTGGCTCAAGAGTACAAGTTTGACTATGAGCTGTGACCAACCAGGCTGGCAAACCCTCCTCAATCTCAACTCCTCCTGCTACCACCAAACAGAAGTATAACCCGCTGAAGTAGAGCCAGAGCCGAGGCAGCATCTAGGGCTGACTGTGGCCCTCCTGCTCCTCAGCAGAGGGCTCCATCTCCAATGATGGGCGACTTTCATTCCTGCAGAGGCACTCGACCCACCACAACACCTCCAGGGTGTCTTTTAATCAATGTGAATTTTACTTTCCAGTTTCATTCATTTTTAAAAACAGGAAGCTTTGTTGTGTTTGTGATCAGTTCAGCAGCCAGACATACCACATGTCCCCTCCCATTTAATTGATGTGTGTAGAAAGACTGCGTTTGTACCAATGATTTAATTAAAACTGTAATATAATGTCAACAACATAAAAGTATGGGGAATTTAACGCTCAGTGTAATTATCTAATCATGTAAGTATGTAGTATAATCACTTCACTTATCATAATACACCATGATGTATTGATATATCATGATATATATCATGATGATTATGATATATATCATGATATATATCATGATGATTATGATATATATCATGACCAATTATTCATGTGCTTTAACTTCCTGTTAGGTCATGTTAGTACATACAGGGCTCTGTGCAGCAATCGCTGCTTTCAAGTGTTCCAGTCCATATGGACGTGGTTGGTATGGTACTAAAGTCTTGGGGCGCTTACACACCTGAAAGTCTGAACCAAGGTTCGAGGTTTTGTTACACTGTATATCTGTGATCTATGTAGTTTTGGCTTCACATTGCAATTTTGCAAGCACACTGTAGAACTTTGAATGACATACCTACGTCCTGTCGTTATCATTTATTTATACTTGATGATTGATCGGCTTGTAGACTGGTGTGCGTCGGACGCATCTATTTTGTATCCTCTATCTCTCATCCTTGCAGAAAATAAATGAAAAGTTCAGAGTTTTTGTGTTTTTTCCAGTTGACTTCTGACTTCTTCATCGGACCATATCACCATTAAATACCTCCACAGCCTATTTTTAGCTTCTTCCTTCTTCTGCTTGTCTTTCATCTTTTTTTGTGTATTGGTAACGGTAGCCAGTTGGAACTTCCTGTAATTGGTCTAAAAGACTGAACCATCCCAAAAAGTGTTTTCACACTGTAACCACACCAAACCATGTTCAGTTTGATTCAGACCAAGAACACCTCTTTTGTTGGATCATGGTCAGACTGTTTGATCCAGACCTTGGTCTTGGGGAGGATTCACATCTGCAATTTTGATCCGGATCAAACTGAAAAGTCCAAACGTCATGACCAAATGAGGTAGGTGTGAAAGCGTCCTTAATTCTACTGTATCCCACAGGAAGGTAAATTCATGTTGTGATTGATGTGATGTATCAATGCCCCTGTTGTTAAAAAGTTGAGCCCTGTTAATCTGACATCGCTGGTAATCTGTGTGTGGTGCTGCAGAGTTCAGATTAAATGAAGATAAGGAGATGACAGACACGTGGACAGCAGATCCTTTAACAGTCACTCATTCTGTTATCAAAATTCACCCACGCTGTATGACTTCAGCAGTTCTCTTATCACACTTTGTTTCCTACTCTAGTACAATTTCTAACACAGGTACTTTCTCACACCGTTCTACCTGAAATGGTAACACCAAAACAATGTGCCAGTGGTCAACAGTACAGATGATGGGTTACTATCTCACACTGGCCAGGATAATGTGACCCTACTGTTCCTGGAAATCAAGTACAAATTAGACCTTGCTATCACTTCTTTTAGTGACTGAATATTATTAATATAATTTAATAATACCAGTCTCTTTTTACAGCATCCATGCATAGGCACCTCCCTCAGTCCCTCATTAAAGGGCAAATCCGCCGTTTTTACACATCAAGGCGTTTTCAGGCCAAACGGTTCTGGGGACTCTGGAACTGTCAACTGGGAGGTTCCCTAGAGAACTTAATACCTTCAACTGCCCTTTTTTCTTTTTGTATTTGCACTGCCAATAAGAAATGCTGATCCGGCGATTGGTATAGAAATGTCCTCTGCCACAACAATTTGAGGGATATTTAACAATGTTCTGTTCCATTTCATGAGGCTACTGTTACAGTCTGTTGTTTACACGGCTAATGTTTTTTTGTTTGTTTTTTTGTAATTTTATATATATATATATATATATATACACGTGTGTGTGTGTGTATATATGTATATTTTTTTTCTTTTTAATTTGTGAAATAGTGGTAACAAACATCAAACAACAGTGATAACATACATACAGAGATAACATATAGCATCCATCCATACATATATACAATAGCATACATGCAGATGCGTGTGCGATGCAAAGTGTGTACATGACTGCTTGGAGGAGTTTGATGTGTGGCAGGACTAAAATAATGAGCATTTTTACATGCTAATGAATATATGATTTAATGGAAATGTCAATATAGTAATATATAAGATAAATAAATAATGTCAGTGTAATAATAGAGAAGTAACATCAGAATGTGGTCTCATTTGATATGTAGGATATACACTGCTCCAAAAAATGAAGTTTACTTAAATCACACATCAGATCTTGATGAACTTATTATTCAGGTTGAAAATCTTTACTGATGTTCTTTGTATAATTTGTTGAGAACAAAATGGTGTAACAACAATCAATGGAAACCAAAATCATCAACCATTAAAGTGACATTTAAACCATAGGCTGATCCAACTTGTGTGAATTTCATCATGAACTCATAATGTGACTCAGTAGTGTGTTTGACCCCAAGTGTCTGTATTCACTCCCTACAACGTCTGGTCATGTTCCTGATGAGTCAGTGGATGGTGTCCTGGTGGATCTCCTCCCAGACCTGGATCAGGGCATCAGTGAGCTCCTGGACAGTCTGTGGTGGTACTTGGCTGCGTTGGATGCACCGATACATAACGTCCCATAGGTGCTCAGTTGGATTTAGGTCAGGACAACATGAGGACCAGTCAATGGCATCAATGTCTTCATCATCCAGGAACAGCCTACACACTCTGGTCACATGAGGCAGGGCATTGTCCTGCACCAGGAGGAACTCGGGGCCCGCTGCACCGGGAGCAACCCGGGGCCCGCTGCACCAGGAGGAACCTGGGACACACTGCACCAGCGTAAGGTCTGACAATCGCTCTGAGGATTTCATCCTGGTACCTAACAGTCAGGGTACCGTTGGCTATGACATGGAGGTCTGTGTGATCCTCCAAGGATCTGCCTCCCCAGACCATCACTGACCCACCACCAAACCGGTCATGCTGGATGATGTTACAGCAGCATAACATTCACCACGGCGTCTCCAGACTCTTTCACACCTGTCATGTGTTCAGTGTGAATCTGCTCTCATCTGTGAAGAGAACTGGGCACCAATGGTGGACCTGCTAATTCTGGTGTTCTCTGGTGAATACCAGTAGAGCTGCACGGTGCTGGGCTGTGAGCACAGGTCCCACTAGAGGAGGTCAGGCCTTCATGCCACCCTGATGGAGTCTGTTTCTGACAGTTTGGTCAGAAACATGCACACCAGTATCCTGCTGGAGGTCATTTTGTAGGGCTCTGGCTGTGCTCCTCCTGTTCCTCCTCACACAAAGGAGCAGATACCGGTCCTGCTGCTGGGTTGATGCCCTTCTCCTTCCTGTCCAGCTCTCCTGGTGTAACGGCTGGTCTCCTGGTATCTCCTCCATGCTCTTCTTGTGAGTGCCTGTATGGATGTAACATCCTGGAGGAGCTGGACTACCTGTGCAACCTGATTGGGCTGCAGGTAGATATATCTATATATAGATATATACACACACACATATATATATATACACACACACACATATATATATATATACACACATATATATATATACACACACATATATATACACACACACACATATATATACACACATATATATACACACACACACATATATATACACACACACACATATATATACACACACACACATATATATATAAGATTAGATAAGATAAGATATCCCTTTATTAGTCCCACAGTGGGGAAATTTACAGCATTGCAGCAGCACAGTGTACAAAAAACACAGCAGGAGGAGGGGAAATAATATTTAAAAAATACAAATAATATTTAAAAAATACAATACAATAAAGGAGGGGGTAAAGTGTCTCAAAAATATTTCACAAATACTATTACAAAAGTGTCTCAGTATTGCAACATAAAGTACTACAATTAGTTAGGTCTACTGGGAGCAGTGCTGATTGTACAGTCTAACAGCTGCAGGAAGGAAAGACTTGTGAAAGCGCTCCTTCACGCACTTTGGGTGAAGCAACCTGTCGCTGAAGGAGCTCTCCAGTGCTGTTACTCGGTCCCGCATCGGGTGGGAGTGATTGTCCATCATGGATGACAGTTTTGTTGTCATCCTCCCTCCTCCCACCACCTCCACTGGGTCCAGGGGGCATCCCAGGACAGAGCTGGCCTTCCTTATCAGTTTGTCGAGTCTTTTCCTGTCCGACACTGAGATGCCGCTGCCCCAGCAGACCACACCATAAAAAATGGCTGATGCCACCACGGTGTCATAAAATGTCTTAAGGAGTGCTCCCTTCACTCCAAAGGACCTCAGTCTCCTGAGCAGATAGAGTCTGCTCTAGCCTTTCCTGTAAAGTGCAGTGGTATTGTCTGTCCAGTCCAGTTTATTGTTCAGGTGAACACCCAGGTACTTATAAGATGTCACCATCTCAATGTCTGTTCCCTGAATGTTCACCGGGTCCGGGGGGGAGTGTGTGTGCCTGCGGAAATCCACCACCAGTTCCTTGGTTTTCCCTGCGTTGATCTGGAGTTGGTTCCGCTGGCACCAGTCCACAAAGTCCTGCGTCAGTTCTCTGTATTCCCTGTCGTCCCCATCTGTGATGAGGCCGACGATGGCAGAGTCATCAGAGAACTTCTGCAGGTGACAGGTGGGTGAGTTGTAGTGGAAGTCTGCAGTGTAGAGGGTGAAGAGGAACGGAGCCAGGACCGTTCCCTGTGGGGCCCCCGTACTGCAGACAACCATGTCGGACACACAGTCCCGTGACCTCACATACTGTGGACGGTTGGTGAGGTAGTCCAGTATCCAGCATGTGAGGTGTTGGTCCACACTGGTGTGCTCCATATATATATACACACACACATATATATATACATATATAGATGTATCACATTTCTAGTACAGTAATGTCTGCTCAACTTCAAACAGAAAAAAAAATCAACTTAATGCTGCGTCACATAAAACTATTAAACTCCCATCTGCCATGGAGACAACAGAGCAAAAAAAGAATCTGAAGGTCAGGAAAAAATGGAATGTCTGTGCACAGCTGGTACTGGTTGGTGTCCATAGAGTAATAAAGCCCAGGGAATGAGTTAACTGATCCTGGATTGGTTGAATGCATCATGCTCACTGAAGTACATCAGAAGGCCACTGTGCCCTTAAAATGTTATCAGCACGGCAAAATTTACTGATGAGATAAATTATTTTCCACAAGTAAACACGACTGGTCTTCAGAAAACAACTTTCAACACAAGCAGGACTCGCTGAATTCTTGGTCTGATTCTGCTTCCACACCTACGTGTTGTAGTCTGATTGATTTTTGATTTCATTTGAATCAGAAAATCATTTTTACTGTGGACACTGTAAATCCATTCATTTGCATTATGTTTCATGGTATTCACACACAACATCCTGGTGCATTAGTCTCTTGTTTAGCATGCATTCTCTGAAGCTATATGCAGTCATCCTCCCTCTGCTTCTATAATTAGGTGCGAACCCAAGTTTACTCTCTTTGATATTATTTGAGTAGGGGTTTATCACTCTGATGAGGAACAGGGAAGACATTTAAATTCACTCATTGCACATGGTAGCTGACAGTTTTTTGTCTCATACAGCAACTTGGCAGAATACAAATAGCTCAGAGGTAGCCGTAGTGGTCTACCTGTTCTACCTAGGGAACAAATCTGTCTGTGTAGTTTTTTTTCTTTTTATTTGAGCAACATCTCATTCCTGCATGTGTCCAGGTATTACTTGATAGCAGCAGAGATTCTCAGAACACAGATATTCAATCTGTGTTCTGAGAATCTCTCCTTAGCTGTCTCTTCTGTTATTGTGCCCGAGGCTGGTATACTGGGACATGAACAGAAAATAAATGGCTTGAAAGACAGAACTTTGTTTTCCATGTGTCTGGATTTATAATGTCTTATTATACCTCCATCCACAGGGCATATTTAGCAATGCTGTTACCTTCAAATAATCCTGATAATTGCCAGGTTCTTATGTGTGTAAAGTACATTTAGCCACATCTACCATTTCACATTTTCTAATATATGCACCTGTGAATAGTCACAGCAGCCTCAGCAGTGATTATGGCTAAGTTCAAGATGTCTGCATATCTACTGTCTTTCAGTGTAGACTTGAGTGTACATTTTAGTAGTTTGTGTTTAAACAGGGCTAAAGGGTCTTCTGCCAACCTTGAGGTTCTATGAGGCCATGAAGTAAACATGCTGATCAAAGCAGTTATAATTTTGCCATGTTCACCATCAGATGGCTGATTAGTACAGTGGTTAGCACTGTCAGTGCAAGAAGGTCCTGGGTTATCTGCTTTGTGCCTATGTGGGTTCGCTGGTTTCCATCCATCCATCCATTATCTGTAGATGCTTATTCTATGGGGGGCGTGAGGGAGCTGGAGCCTATCCCAGCTGATATTGAGCAGGAGGCTGGGTACACCATGGACCCAGTAAATCAGTAAATCACAGGGCTAACATTGAGAGACAAACAATTCACACTAACATTCACACCTACAGACAATTTAGAGTCACCAGTTCACCTACATTGTATGTTTTTGGCCTGTTCCAGGAAGCTGGAGAGCCCTGAGGGAACAGACAGACACGGGAGAACATGCTGTGACAGTAAACTCTGCTACTGTGGGTTCCCTCAGCAGCAGTCAGACAGGCTTTATTTACTTATATTCAAATGCCTCAATGTTTAGCAGAGATGGAGGAAGCACATCCCTGTGCATGAATCACAGTCTGCAGATCAGGTGGGTCATGTCATAAAAAATGATCATTCTGAATAGTAGTGCATTGGGGATGGAGATGGGTGAAATAATATATTTAATTCCCTCATTATTAATTATTTTAATCTCATGACATGCTGACAGGATCTAATGTTAATTAATGTTCTGTGTTCTACAAAAGATCACACACAGCCCAAACTCACTGTCAGATGGTAACAGAACGTTACACAGCAATAAATACCTACATGTATTGTAGGATGCCCTTAAACTGTCCTACCCTGCAACAAGTATGTATAAAATATGTGAGCATGTTACATCTGACAGTAAATCTATTCATAGGGTCACCTCATACAAGTACATCAGGCAACTGAAAATGAAGATTAGCTTTTAGTTTAGAGATAAATCTTGTTTTACTTTCAGTGCCAAGAAAAAACTTGTGGAAGCTTCGTCTCTGCATGTAATTGATTATGGTGACATATTGTACATGCATGCAGCCTCATCCACTTTACGTAGCCTTTACTCAGTGAACCATTCATCCCTCACTCATTGCTGCATTCTGTATGATTGGGTGGGTTGGATGTCACTGACCACCCACAGACAACAGCACTGGTACATTTTGATCTACGTATAAAGCAGTACTGAGTAAACTTCCAGCCTATCTCTGTGCCCTTCTCCGTGTTAGCTCTGGTAGCTACCAGCTACGCTCTTTTAACTGGCTGCTTTTCAATGTATCCCCAGTTTTGATGTACCATGGGCATGGAACAATTTACCAAAGGATCTAAAATGAGACAAGTTTAAAGGCATCACGAAGAATGCGGTGATGGAGACAAGTGCATGTTTTTCTTGAGACGCCACTATGTATGATAGTCTATGTTGTTTTATTGTGTTGTATTTCAATATGTATGATAGTCTATGTTGTTTTAATGTGTTGTATTTTAATATGTATGATAGTCTGTTGTTTCATTGTGGATTGTTGTATAACATGTATTTATTGTATTTTAATATGTGTGATTGGCTGCTTCCTTGGCCAGGTCTCTAATCTCAACGAGACTTCCTGGTTAAATAAAGGTAAAATAAAATAAACAAAAAATACAAACACATCATGTGATCAAAAAATTAGACAATGTTGTAAAGTTGATAAATAACTACTTCCAATTTTCTTTATAATAATATCAAATCAATTTCATCATGTTATTCTGTTGGTCTCCTGTTTGTGGAACGACGTAAAACACGCATAGATTTGGGTGTGATGCCATAAAAAAGTCAAATCAAACGGAGCTGAAGCAGAAACGTGTACTTTGTGCTCTGACTAACAGTCTTGTCTCAGTGTCTTCTGAACATCTCGTTTCTTCTTGCAGCGCTGCATGTGGTGCTGATGCTGCGCGCTCCTGGAGTCTAAAGACCAATCAGAGCGCTTAACACACTTCACCATCCCGACTCTCCGGCGCACTGGTTCACCACAGTCCCTTCTTTCTCTCACATCCTTCCTCCTGCTTCATACAGGAAGATGGTTCCGTGCACACAACGTCCTGCACGCGGACCCGAGGCGTCACCGATCGACTGTCTGCGGGACTTTTAAATTCATCATGCCGTATTACGTTCGGTTTCTGCTGTTACTTTTATGCTTGATCCTGATCGGGGAGTGCAGCAAACACAAAAGTAGGAAGAAGCGGTGGTCTGCACCGGCGGAGACTCACAAGCCAGGCACGTAAGTACTGAAAAGCTTTTCTTTCTTTGCTTTTGTTTGGATCCAACTGATGTGTGAATGCGAGAGAGCATCACAGGTCACACCCAGCAGGACAGAAAGGAAATCACTTCCAATCTGGCCTAGAAGAACTCAATTTACGCACAATTCTGCAGTAGACGAGTTAACTCTTGTCTCAGTAGAACACCAAACAGTGAGACGCTTAAGATTAATGACGAGGCAGCACAGCAGCTTTGCGGATTTTCCCTCCATTTCATTTCCAAGAACACCCAGAATGTCAGCATTTGCATGCGATCTGCGCATGACCGACACCCGGTCCTGTCAATCTCCAGTCCAAATCATTCACTGGGGTTTTGATAACTGATGTAGCTTTGTAGGCTATTCTAAAAATAATTATTGAATGAATGAATGAATGATAATGAATCATGATCTTAAAAATAACGTTGCATCTGAAAATAATGACTAGTGTCTCAAAATAATGAATTAGCATCTTAAAGTAATGAGAAATATTGACAAAATGATTAGTATCGTAAGATAATGACTTAATCAAAATAGCAACATAGTATCTGCAAATAATGACTTAGTGTGTAAAAGAAATTATTCACAATCTCGAAATAATTAGAAATGTTCTCAAAATAATAAAAACCTTGAAATATTGGAAATATTCTCAAAACATAATTTAGTATCTCAAAATAATGAATCAAAATGAAGTCAATAATGATCAAAATAAGGGCTTGAGATGCTAACTTATTGTATTGAGATAGCCTACATAGTTTTTATTTTTTAAACTAATGGCTGCCTCCCATCAAACAATCCGCTGCCCATCAGCTGGATGTAAAATCTTGCACGTGTGTCTGCAGCACCAAAGAAAATCCATCCTTTGAGATGTAGAATGATGGATGACAGTTCTTTTTAGGATTGCTTTGAAGGTAACGGCAGATGCTCCAGCCAGAGAGAGTGAAGCGTGGGGATATTCTCTTTGAGCCTTTTGTTTGGCTCATATTTTCTCTCCATCATTTTCAAACAGGATCAAAACATTCCCTGCCAGTAGCTTCTGTTATCTTCCAATAAAACATGCAACTCCACTCTGCCTAACACACTGTTCTGGAACCAGGCAGTACGTCATTCCATTAAAAAAAAACAATGCATATTTTATACTATAGGGTAATCTTTCCAATATTTTTTCTCTTGTTTCATCATCAGTCCAAGCATTTCCAGCCGTGACTGTAAATTAGATTAGATTAGTTTAGATTAGATTGGATTCAACTTTATTGTCATTACACCTAGTGCAGGTACCAAGGCAACGAAATGCAGTTTGGCATCTAACCAGAAGTGCAGAAGCAGTGAAGTGCAAGTATACATATATAGAATAAATACAGAGTGAATGAGCTATGGATGAGATACGTACAATATAAACAGTGATCTAAGGTGAATCTTATTTTTACTGCAAAACCAACTGGTTTTGAAATGAACTTTGTCATCTGACTTAAAATCACAGAGAGAAATAAATGCATTTAATCTTTTAACCTGTTCAGTGTTTCTTTTAATAGGATGTGAACATTACAAAAACATAAGCATACATTTTAAACTAGAGCGGTAGTCAGTAGACCACACACCTCCACCAAGGCCTACCAGTCCGCACCTGTCTGGCTCTTATCGTACAACAATTAAATAAAGATCACCCCTTCAAATACACACTCTTCATGAGGATTATTGTCAGGGTCTGCATAAGCAATAAGAGAAAATGCTTAGCAATGCTGAAGACAGTCACAAAGCCTCCTAGATACACCACTTTGTCCGGATCCATGCAAAAATGTAAGGGGTTCTTTCCTGACCCCTGCATCCACCAAGTTTTGTAGAAATCTGTTTAATGCTTTTTGCATAAGCAACAACATTGACACAGGTGAAAAACATCATCTCAATGGAGAATGTAATAAAATTTTACAACCAAAAAAACCCAACACATTAGAGGGCTTCACATACATTGTTAAGCCATGGACTGCTTAGCTGGCTCATGCTCCTCCCTCCCCCATTTTCTATAATAAATTATAAGTCATGACAATTTTCTTTATATAATTACAAATGAGCACAAATTTATATCATAACTTTTTTCCAAACAGCAGGCCTAGACCAATAGTAATAGCTATAATGATAGAAATATGACGAGTAATATTATCTATAGTGTAATAATAAATATCTACATCCTCAGGAGGAACCAGTGGTCTTGTAGCAAAGAACAGAGAAATCCACCTGTATCCCTGAAAGTCTCTTCATATTGGCTGTAGATACGTCCGTATGACATCAGTTTATCCTTTTAATAGATGTTTAGATCTTTAAAATATTGAGACTGACTATGCATGTAGTCCGCAAATCACTGGAAACAAAGAAAAAGAGGTATATAGTAGGGATGGGCATGTCAAGCAAAAATACTCCTCAACCATCGCTCAGCACTGTTTGACTGTCATTCCACTGTATAATTATACATTTGTTCTGTACGTCTAAGACCAAACTGACATCTGACATCAAGCTTAGTTCAACTGTTGAACTGTGATGGACCTTCTTCTGCTAGTGCTCTGCTCCCAAATGATTGTGCATAGTTGTGGTAGACTTGTGATAAGATGGCACCAACTCTGCCAAGTTTTACTTGGCAGAGTTGGTGCCACGCGGACTTCTGATGGCTGTAGCATGTTTCTGCTGGCTGTAGCATGTTTCTGCTGGCTGTAGCATGTTTCTGCTGGCACAGCACATTTCTGACGGGTGTAGCCTGTTTCTAATGGCTGTAACATGTTTCTGCTGGCTGTAGCATGTTTCTGATGGCTGTAACATGTTTCTGCTGGCTGTAGCATGTTTCTGATGGCTGTAACATGTTTCTGATGGCTGTAGCATGTTTCTGCTGGCTGTAGCATGTTTCTGATGGCTGTAACATGTTTCTGCTGGCTGTAGCATGTTTCTGCTGGCTGTAGTATGTTTCTGATGGCTGTAACATGTTTCTGCTGGCTGTAGCATGTTTCTGATGGCACAGCACCACACCCGTTTTACCGGCATCTGGTAATCATAGCACAGCCCTTCTACATACACACAGCCTGTTCTCTCCCTATTATCTCTATCTCCCTGGTTTGTGTAGATCTGGTTTGTGTAGATCTGGTTCGTGTAGATCTGGTTCATGGAGGATCTGGTTCGTGTGGATCTGGTTCATGTAGATCTGGTTCATGTAGATCTGGTTCATGTAGATCTGGTTGGTTCGTGTAGATCTGGTTCGTGTGGATCTGGTTCGTGTAGATCTGGTTCATGTAGGTCTGGTTCATGTAGATCTGGTTCATGTAGATCTGGTTCATGTAGATCTGGTTGGTTCGTGTAGATCTGGTTCATGGAGGATCTGGTTCATGTGGATCTGGTTCATGTAGATCTGGTTCATGTAGATCTGGTTCATGTAGATCTGGTTGGTTCGTGTAGATCTGGTTCATGTAGGTCTGGTTCATGTAGGTCTGGTTCATGTAGATCTGGTTCATGTAGGTCTGGTTCATGCAGGTCTGGTTCATGTAGATCTGGTTCATGTAGGTCTGGTTCGTGTAGATCTGGTTCATGTAGGTCTGGTTCGTGTAGCAGAGACATTCCACTGACTATTAATGCTGTGAAGTAGCTTGTGCTATTACCAGAGATGCTACCAATGCTGCTACTTAAATAACTGTATTTCACAACAATTGAAGCAGCAAAATAAATATCTAATGGTCTGATATTTATTGTATCAACCTGTTATATCAAAAACATGATGAAAGCTGACAGAAAAACATTTTTACACCATAAATGTTTAATTTCTGCTCTTCTGCTCCATAGAGCTTCATTGATTTTGGAATACCTCTCCAGCGCCCCCTATATACCTGGAGGTTCTGAGAGTGAACCATCTCATTTAAAATGTCTCTGATTATAGTGCATTCTTCTTCTTTTGTTAATAGCGGTTGCATACAGCCAGTATATGGCCGTCACCTTCTGAGGGTAGTACTGCAGGGAAAAACAAGGGAAAAATATTTTTAAGACAAAACGAGTCGTGTATACTAATCAGTTTTTTTTATATCATTTAATTCCTGTTCAAATATTTGAAAATCAAGGCCCATCCCTCATATAAAGAGTTAAAGCCTGATGTTCTCTGATTTAATCCATCCACTTTCTCCGTAAGCAGACTTTGGCTCCATCCAAATCCATACTAACCTGCATTTAGTAGAACAGTACCTGATATACAGTATTTTAGTCCAAAACCTTAGAATGAATCCAATACAATGTGAAATGCAAACAGTTTACTTGAAAATATTAAATATATTTAAATGCTGTCCTTCCACCTGAGATAAACATGTGCTGTCAAAAACGTACAACTCACTTGTGCATTTTTTTTTACTTTCACGACAATCCTTCGCTATCCTAACCAAGAATTTTCTGTGTTTATCTTAAACATTCTTTATTTTCCAACTAGGGATTTGGGAGCAGCTTTGCATGATACCAATATAAATAAAATACAGCAAAGCTACGGGAGAAATCTACTTTGGTTAACTATAGCTGGCTAGAAAAAGAGCAATGAAAAAAATGACTTTTTGGCCCTTTAATTAATACCTCTATTATTTGTTTAATTTCTACAAGAAATTTTTATTTCAGTGTTTTTACTTTAAAATGTCAAGTTTGATTTAATATGCTACTTGATGTTTGTTTGTAATCATGTTCCTCATTTTGATATGTAAATTTTATCATTCATTTAACTAAACTATTGAAGTAACTTTACATTCTAATAAAAGCAAGTAAAATGTACTCGAGTATTAGGACCTGGCAACCTGTGCGCTCAGCGCTGACGTCACAAGAGAATTTGTGAAGACACCCCTGAGAATACCTGCACAAGGAGCATTGGTTGAAGTGATAGAAATTAGTGTTAATTGTTACCTACAATTGTTAGAGGAGTTCCCATCAAAAGACCTAAAAGAAAGATATGTTAGCTATTGCATGTATTTTCTCAGAAGTTATGGCATTTTAAAGCAGTACTTTGCATTTATTCAATATTTTATCTGTGTAAATGTTCTCTTCAAGGCCTTCTGAGGTTAAATAAAGTGTCAGACAGCTCAAATGTTCTATTTAAAGATGTTGGTTTACTCAGGCTAAGAGTTTAAATAGAGTTAGTTCTGAAAGTGTATTTTGGCAGCTTTGTTTTAGAAATGTTTTGTCTGGAAATGCCAAACAGAATATATTGTTTCAACTACAGTGGGATACCTTTTGCACCAGTGTTGCCAAACTATAAAGGTGCTGCTGTTTAAAAACATTTGTTATTTCATGTTTTATAGCCTTTTGTTAAGACAGATATTATTATTGAAAATTAAAATTTCGAATGGGGCGGCTGTGGCTCAGTGATAGAGCAGTTATCCACTTATCAGGTCGGTGGTTCGATCCCCAGGCCTGGAAAAAAATATTTTCCTTTTATGGTAAAACTGTTTCTTGTTTCAGACACACAAAAATGGAATTCAGCTGCTTGAATCACTATAGGAAAATCACTTTAGCTGAACTACCAGCAAGCTAATGTAAAATGTGGTTAAACTAACTGACTAATCTAACTAATTAGATATGGTTCAATATTACTCCCCTACACTGTCAATAATCACACATTTTAAGAACATTAGCATCAGATGTAATCCAGACTTTAAAATCAATGTTCTTTTCCAGCAATAGCTTGAGGAAGTCAAAAAGTATTGAGAGACATAGTAAAACATAGAATAACACACCCGTATCCTCTAACTCACTTCAAAACACCCTCCTCTCTGTCTGTTTGCATTTTCACAGCCCTCTGTCAAAGAAGGTTGCGGATGGAACCAAAACTCGGAAGGTGAAGACCAGCCACCTTTTAAGCATAGACGAGCATGACTTCACCATGAGGCCCGCCTTTGCAGGTAAGCTCTGCTTCTAGTTAGTGATCATATTGGCAACAATATGAAAACATTTGACCAGTGTTTTTGAGTGTTGACACAACAGGATTAGATTTGTGTTGAGAGAATGTTGATGCTGTCTGGAAAAGCAGAAGTGAGTTTATTTTCCCCACAGAAATAGAGGAAACATGGAACTTTCAGCCTGAGGCTAAATGAAAAGACATCCTCAGCAGGTTCTGAATATAACCAAGAATATAATAATAAACCAAGAATATAAATATTAACATAGAGTAAAAGTGAAAGTGATGTTGATGTTAACAAGTAGCAATGAGGTAGATGGATATATACTGTATATAGTGCAAAAACATGTGCACAGTTATTATTGTGCTAGTGGCTCCTCTGTTAGAGAGGACTGAGTTGTTGTACAGGGTTATTGCCTCAGGCAGGACAGATTTCCTGACATGGTCCTTGTGACAGCGGAGCTGGAAGAGTCTGTTAGAGAAGGAGCTCCACTGTCTGTCCAGAAGGTGGTGGAGAGGATGCTCAGGATTATCCATGATGGATAACAGTTTGTCCAATGTCCTTCTCTCCACCACCAGTTTGCAGACAATAATGAAGCCGGCCTTCTTAATCAGTTTAAGTCTGTTGGTGTCTCCAGCTCTGATCCACTGCTGACAACAGACTGGTAGAAGATCTCCAGCATCTTGCTGCACACGTTGAAGGATCCCAGCTTCTTCAGGAAATACTGCTCACCCCCTTCTTGTACACAGCTTCGGTGTTGATCTTCAGTCTGTTGTTGAGGTGCACACCCAGGTATTTGTAATACCTCCACCACGCATGAATGCACAGCGGTTGTGTGGTCGTCCTGTTCCTTCTGAAGTCAATCACCATCTCCCTGGTCTTAGCCACGTTCAGCAGCAAGTGATTATTTCCAGACCACAAACTCATCAACCACTGCTCTGTACTCCTCCTCCTGTCCATCCTTTATACACCACACCACTGTAGAGACATCCAAAAACTTCTGCAGGTGGAGCGACACAGTGTTTTACTGACAGTCTGAGGTGTACAAGGTGAGGAGGAAAGGAGACAGAACAGTCCCCTGTGGCGCTCCTGAACTACTCTGCACCGTGTCGGACAGAACACTGACCAGTCCAACAAACTGTGGTCTGCCTGTCAGGTAGTCAGTAATCCAGGAGATGGTGGGTGTCGAACCCATCACACGCAGCTTCTCACACAGTAGCAGCTGCTGGGTGGTGTTGAATGCACTGGAGAAATCAAAAAATGTGATCCTCACAGTGCAGCCGCTTCCATCCAGATGAGAGTGACCCGCTGCAGCAGGTAGGTGTTGTGCATACCCGGATGAGGTTGGTATGTGAACTGTTGAGGGTCCAGCAATGTTTTCACCTGCGGTCTGAGGTGGACCAGGACCAACCTCTCCAGCACCTTCATCACATGACATGTGAGGGTGACGGGTCAGTCGTCATTGAATAATATCAATAGAAGCTGATGCCACTGTGGAAATAATTCACTCACTTCACTTAATGAACATTTTTGAAGACAGGATGTCCCCATCCTGGTCTTGATGACAGTTGTAGTCATCACGATCAGGTCTCCTTTTGGATGGTAGTAAGATATATACACTGATTAGCCATAACATCATAACCACTGACAGGTGAAGTGAATAACATTGATTTTTCTCGTTGCAATGGCTCCTGTCAGTGGGTGGGATATATTAGGAAGCAAGGGAACATTTTTTCTAGAAGTTGATGTGTTGGAAGCAGGACAAATGAGCAAGCATAAGGATCTGAATGACTTTGACAAGGACCAAATTGTGATGGCTGGATGATTTGGTCAGAGCATCTCCAAAACTGCAGGTCTTGTTGGGTGTTCCCGGTCTGCAGTGGTTAGTACCTAACAAAGGTGGTCAAAGGATCCCACAGAAGAGCTACTGGACCACACATTGCTGAAGAGTGTCCATGTTGACCACTGTCCACCACAGACAGCGCCTACAATGGGCAAGTGAGCATCAGAACTAGAACACGGAGCAATGGAAGAAGGTGATCTGGTTTCATCACATTTTCCTTAGCATCGCGTGGACGCCCAGATGTCTGTGCTTCACTTACTGCCATTCATGTTGATGTTAATATGACACGAACCATTGTTGCAGATTAGGTACACCCCCTCATGGAAATGATGTTCCCTAATGGCAGTGGCCTCTTTCAGAAAGATAATGCATCCTGCCACACTGCAAAATGTTTCAGGAATTATTTGAGAAACACAAGAAGTTCAAGGTGTTGACTTTGCCTCCAAATTCCCCAGGTCTAAATCAAATTGAATCTGTGGGATGTGCTGCACAAACATGTCTGATCCATGGATGCCCCACCTCGCACCTTAGAGGACATAAAGGATCTGCTGCCAACGCCTTGGTGCCAGATACCACAGCACGCCTTCAGAGGTCTTGTGGAGTCCATGCCTCGACGGATCAGAGTTGGTTTTCAAAAGGAGGACCTACATAATATTAGGCATTAACTAGAAAGCTTTGAAACTGAAAAACTTTGAACAATGACAGTGACGACAACATTCCCATTTGGACAATGACGACGACAACATTCCCATTTGAACAATGACAACAACGACAACATTCCCATTTGGACAATGACGACGACAACATTCCCATTTGACCAATGACTACAACGACAACATTCCCCTTTGAACAATGACAACAAGGACAACATTCCCATTTGAACAATAACAGCAACGACAACATTCCCATTTGAACAATAACAATAACATACATATATATATATATATATATATATATATATATATATATATATATATATATGTATGTGTGTATATATATATATATATATACACACATACACACATATATATATATATATGTGTGTATGTGTATATATATATATATATATACACACATACATATATATATATATATATATATAAATATGTGAGTGTCAGTAGAAATATGCAGGACATTAAAATGTACAGAACAGAAAAATGTACAAGACAGAAAATGTATAGAATCGAGAAAAATATACACTAGTATATGGTAGACTTATGTACATTGTGCACAAAGTGAGGAGTGCAGGGTGGGATGATGCTAAATCACTGAATGTGTGTTTATCAGACTTCCTGTGGGAAGAAACTGTTCTTGTGTCTGGTTGTTTTGGCGTACAGAGTCTCTACCGGAGGGGAGGAGATCAAACAGTTTGTGGCCGGGGTGTGGCAGTGTTGGAGGGCTCTTCCTGAAGTCCACAGTTTTGAGCATGTTTAGCTCCAGCTGGTTCTGACTGCACCAGAGGGCCAGCTGTTGAACCTCCCGTCTGTACGCAGACTCGTCGCTGTCCCTGATGAAACCAATGACCGTCGTGTCGTCTGCGAAGTTCAGGAGTTTTACAGATGGGTCACCTGAGGTCCAGTCATTAGTGTAGAGGGAGAAGAGCAGTGGGGAGAGCACACATCCTTGGGGGGCGCCAGTGCTGATCAATCAGGAACCAGATGTGATGCTTCCCAGCCTCACCTGCTGCCTCCTGTCAGTCAGGACATTTGTAATCCACTGACAGGTGGAGGCAAGCACAGTGAGCTGGGAGAGCTCGGAGTGGAGGATATCCGGGATGATCGTGTTGAACGCTGAGCTGAAGTCCACAAACAGGATCTTTGCATATGTCCCTGGGGAGTCGAGGTGTTGCAGGATGTAATGCAGTCCCATATTGACTGCATCATCCACTGACCTGTTTGCCCGGTAGGCAAACTGCAGGGGGTCCAGCAGGGGGCCTGTGATGTACTTCAGGTGGTTCAGTCACCTACACCTTGGTCTTGAGGTGTTTCCCATCCAGTGTAAAGACTTAAGTTGTTGCAGGTATTTTTCAGTGTGCTGAGATGAATCTATCACCTGCTTGGGTGGCTGAGCTGTAAATGTTAGCTAATGTTAGCACTGGCATCTGAGACTGAAACAATATGACTGAAGATGGATCAGTTTAATCTATGGCAAGCAGAGTGAACATATTTTAGTTTAACATAGTGTATTTGGATCATATATAAACTAACTCTGGTAGTTTTCTATAAGCTTCCTCCACCAACAAGAGTTGGAAAAGGTTATGTGATCACCTAAGTTTGTCTGTTTGTTTGTCTCCAGGATATCTTGAAAAGTAGGAGCCCATTTGCCTGGGTTGCCTCTCCTGACGGTGCACCCCTGGGTAGGAGATAGATAGCTGGTGTCGGGCCAGAGCTAACTGCAGGCAGAGGGAGATGAGAATTGATGACTGGTAGCTGGCAGCCCGATGACAGCACACCTTCCACTCCCATAACTAAGCACAGACAGACAGACACACACACACACACACACACACACACACACACGCAGAGAGAGAGAGAGAGAGAGAGAGAGAGCGAGAGCAAGTACTGACTAGGAAGGGGAGGAGGCAGAAGCACTATAGATAAATACATCTAGATCTCTCATTATGAAAAAAACTTTTAGAAAAATAATATGTATGTGTATATTTTACTGATAACTCATAAACTATTGATAATAAACACATGATAACAAAGGCTAAGAGGTGGTTTCCAGGGTCAAGGAATCAGGTGGTGTTATTTAAAATGGCATGAGGCAGATCCCAGTAAAGTGACATCATCTTGGTGACATCACCAAATAGTGTGCTATGCCCTGGTCGGAATGCTACAAACAACGATGATCTCTTCG
The DNA here is from genome assembly GCA_037577475.1 of Chaunax sp. Z400. Lineage (NCBI taxonomy): Eukaryota > Metazoa > Chordata > Actinopteri > Lophiiformes > Chaunacidae > Chaunax > Chaunax sp. Z400. The sequence continues at coordinate 22,692,873 of CM075202.1, read as the reverse complement.
TGGTGATACGAAATGGAATACATGTATTGTTCACACTTAAAAGTATGCAAATTTCATCTATTAAAGGCCCACTGTGACAAATGTTGCAGGTTTTTTTTTCATTTGACATAGCCTGGAAACTATTGTCTGATTGTTAAGGTTTTAGTGACAACGGTGTCAGTAGAGGTATGCAGGCTTCATTTTGTATTGTCTATTTCACTTGAAAGCCTGTGGTGAGTGGCACTATTTTTTTTATCTATAAAGGAACCAAAGTTCTGTGATGTGCAAGTCTAATGTATAACGATGAGAGTCTCTGTGCTCAACCCCCAGATCCATCCCACTGAATAATGATGCATTTATGTAGTTTCAGAACAACTGGAAAAACCACAGAAAAGTCCCAGGTCCCCAGGTGGATTTGAACTCAGGACCTTCTTGCTGTGAGAAAACAGCGCTACCCACTGCTAACACGATAGTAGGTTGTATCTGTTAGCTGCTGTCCACATACAGTGACCTATTTATTAGCATAAATCCTGATTACAAGTCAGGTAAAGCAATATTTCAGTGGTTTTAGTGAATGGACTTTTGCAGCAACAAGTCAGGGACAAAATTACTTTGTGATGTAAAGCTTAAATTTAAACAGCTATCAACATGTTTTTTAAATGCCCTGACCAACAAAATACAGCACATATTACTTATCGTAAACTGTCATGAACACACTTAAAGTCAAAAGAATGACTCCCCAACATGGGAAAATGGCATCGTCTGAGGAGCCGGTGAATGAAGTTTAAATCCAAGGATGAATTTCAGACAACACTGTGCCCCGCCTGTAAAGTGTAATGAGATCTGATTGTATGTTCTGGCACACTGATCAGCCATGTCTTTGACAGGAGCAATAGTCAACATATGAATGTTGTGTGCTTTTGCTTTACACCTTGTATGACAGGACGATGACACTGCTGTTGGGATTTGGGGAGGCAATTAAAAATAAGAATATTTGTCGTACTAAAGAGTCCATTTCTCTGGTATTCAGCATTAAAGAGCTCTGTTTTAGCACAGGATGAGGTGACAGGCTAAATGAAACTCCTCTGGGACCACAGTGGCAGCCACAGATGGATCCCACTGAGGATCACTTTTTGTCTTGTGTTTGTCAGCTTTTGTTTACAGGCAGCTTCTGCAGCATCACAAGAAGAATGTTGTTTTCTTATTCAAGCATCTTCAAAAGCTGACTTGTGTGAGTGCCCCGCTGCTGCTGTTAGATTGCCTTGCATTCATTTGACTAAGGAAAAAGTGTGGGGGCAGCAGCTGCTGGGGTTCCTCCAGGCCTCAAAGGGAGTGACTACAGTGTTACTAAGGAAAGCGTTGTACATGGCAGCTTTCTGTTAGCTGGTGGAACAATAGTGAAAACGATTCTGATACGTGTTAATGGAAATTCAATGTAGGGTTAGACAACTGACAAATATACACAATAAACAGCCTTTTTTGCAAACCCATTACCCCAGAAACACAAGCGGTAAATAAACAACTGTGTGGATAATCTTCTTCTGCTTTGACAGTATGCATCAGAGAGGAACAGTGAATGAGCCGTACATTTCTGTTATCCTAATTAGAGCCCCTACACTGCTCCCATTGTCTGGTCCCCTACTGTGGACTGACAAGCACAGGAAGCTGAAGGGAACAAGAAATTTATCTGGGTGGGATATTTGTCATCACACAAAGTTCTGATTCCCTAGCTACATCTATTTATGGCACTCCTCCTCCCTGTCTGCCCCTGGTTTAACATGTGATGGGCTGGATAGACGTGTCACACTTGGATTAAAGAGACAGCATGTTTTTTCTCCATGTCATCCATGGGTTTCAGAGAAAGCCTCCATCTAATGCATCCTTTCACTCAGATGTCTTTCTAGCCTGTCTAATCTAACCTCAGTGGATTTATACTTACTAATCCATGAAAGAGAAGTCCAGCCTCAATTCTAGACACATCTGTAGAAATTAAGGACAATTCAATCTGTGAAAAATGAACTAATGAGGCTTCTATGAAAACTGTAATCTGAGATTTGACTTTGCATAAAAGCTTTAGGTGAGTAACTGACAAGATAAATGTCTGTTTCGGGATCAGCTGTGTCATGCTTGAGCAGGATGATGGACAGGTTTATGTATCCAGCTGCCCAGGAAACCAGATTATGCAAAGTTTTCTAAGAATCCAATTCAATTCAATTTATTTATATAGAGCCAAATCACAACAAAAAATATATCAAGGCACTTTCCAAAAAGAGCAGGTCTAGACCGACTCTTTATTCTACAGAGACCCAACAATCCTCCATGAGAAGAACATGGAGACAGTGGAGAGAAAAAACTGACTTTAACAGGAAGAAACCTGGAGCAGATCCAAGGCTCAAGGTGGGCGGAGCCTCTGCTTTGCCTGGTTGGGGTGAGACAGGGGAGAGAGAGAGAGAGAGAGAAACAAAGATTGGGAGATAGCTGGGGAGAGAGAGAGGGAGTGAGGGACAGGGACACAGACATGTTCAACCACAATAACAATAAAAGCTGTTATAATAGAAACATTATAGTTTGTAGTATTTATAATAACTACAATAACAACACTGATAATAATACTAATATTAATAATGATGATGTTGATAGTAATAGTAATAACAACAACAACAACAACAACAATAATAATGATAATAATAATAATGATGATGATGATCATGATAATGATGTCAGGGGGTATCAACCATGGTCCCAGCAGTAGATTGGTCCACGGTGACCTGCAGGATGAGAAAACACAAAGACTCTGGAGAAGAAGTCAAGTTAGTAACATGAATTAATGAGACATGAGTGTGTAAAGAAGGAGAGAGAGGAGCTCAGTGCATCATGGGAAGTCCCCCAGCAGTCTAGGCCTATAGCAGCAGAGCTAAAGACTAGCCTAAGCCAGCCTTAATTCTAAGCTTTATCAAAAAGGAAAGTTTTAAGCCTCCTCTTAAATGTAGAGAGGGTGTCTGCCTCCTGGACCCAGACTGGGAGATGGTTCCACAGGAGAGGAGCCTGATAACTGAAGGCTCTGGCTCCCGTTCTACTTTTGGAGATTCTAGGGATCACAAGTAACCCTGCATCCAGGGAGCGTAATGTTCTAGATGGGTAATAGGGTACTACGAGCTCCTGAAGGTATGTTGGTGCCTGACCATTAAGGGCTTTGTACATGAGGAGAAGGATTTTAAATTCTATTCTCGATTTTACAGGGAGCCAATGCAGAGAGGCTGATACAGGAGAGATATGATCTCTGATACTAGTTCTGGTCAGAACACGTGCAGCAGCATTCTGGATCAGCTGGAGAGTCTTTAGAGACTTGTTGGGACACAAAATAAGATTCAAACCATCTTAACGCAGTTCCTTTAATGCCAATTAAATATTGGAGTCTTTGTAGTATCTGATGATCAATGGTATCAAACGCAGCACTAAGACCTAATAAGACGAGCACAGAGACAAATCCCTCATCTGATGTCATTAGAAGGTCGTTAGTAACTTTGACCAATGCTGTCTCTGTGCTATGATGCTCTCTGAAGCCTGACTGGAAATCCTCAAATAAACTATTGTTATGTAGAAAATCACATAACTGACTAGAAACTGCTTTCTCTAGAATTTTAGAGAGGAAGGGAAGATTAGATATAGGTCTGTAGTTAGCTAGGACCTCTGGATCAAGAGTAGGCTTTTTAAGAAGAGGTTTAATTACAGCCAGTTTAAAGGACTGTGGTACATAACCTGTTAGTAACGACAGATTGATCATATCTAATAGAGAAGTGCTGACTAAGGGTAAAACATCTTTAAGCAGCATAGTTGGGATGGGGTCTAGGAGGCAGGTTGTTGGTTTAGATGAAGAAATAGTAGAAGTTAGTTGTTGAAGGTCAATGGGAGAGAAGCAGTTCAGATATACATCAGGTTTTACAGCTGTGTCTAAACTTCCTGTGTTTGAAGGTAAACTGATATCATTTGAAGGCAGGAGGTGATGAATTTAGTCTGTAATAAGTATAATGTTATCATTAAAGAAGCTCATGAAGTCATTACTGCTGAGGCTTATAGGAATACTGGGCTCAATAGACCTGTGACTCTCTGTCAGCCTGGCTACAGTACTGAACACAAACCTGGGGTTGTTCTTATTCTCCTCTATTAGTGCTGAGTAATAGGCTGCTCTGGCATTGTGGAGGACCTTCCTATAGCTTTTAAGGCTGTCTATCCAGGCTAATGGAGACTCTTCCAGTTTAGTACAACGCCATTTTCTCTCTAGTTTTTGTGTTATTTTCTTTAGATTGTGGGTTTGAGGGTTATACCATGGAGCTAATCTCCTATGTTTGAGACTCTTCTTTTTTAGAGGGGCAATATAGACAGAGTTGCTCTTAGTGAACCTGCAGCTCTATCAACGAGATGATCAATATGGGAGGGACTAACATTAGTGAAGGAGTCCTCTGTTATAGTCAGACAATGTGATGAATTTAGTACTGATGGAATCACTTCTTTAAATTTTGCTACAGCATCATCAGATAGGTTTCTAGAGTAGAAGCTTTTTTCTAGCGTCGTGTAATCGAGTAATACGCCGAGAAGACGATCAAACTTGACTATCTAGAGGAAGTAAAAGTCGTAACACGGTTTTATCAAATGTTATTAAATAATGATCCAACAGAAGAGGGTTTTCTGAAAAGACTATTAAGCCTTCAGTTTCAATGCCATAAGTCAAAACAAGGTCAAGGGTGTGATTAAAGCGGTGAGTATGTTTATGTACACCCTGACAGAAGCCAATGGACTCTATTAATGAGATGAACGCAGAGCAGAGACGATCATTTTCTATGTCTACATGAATATTGAAATCACCCACAATAACGACTTTTTCTGTTTTAAGGACTAAACTAAAAAGGAACTCTAAGAATTCAGCTAAAAGTCTGTATATGGACCAGGAGCGCGGTTCACTATAACAAATGTAATTGGCTTTTGTTTTTTCCAGGCTGGATGTGTAATATTAAGACTAAGGCTTTAAATGAGTTATAATCAGGTTTAAGATGAGGGTTTATTAATAAACTTGAGTTAAAAACTGCTTTGACTCCACCTCCTCGGCCGCTGTCTGGAGGACCGTGAGCATTAGTATGAGTGGGGGGGTGGATTCATTTAAGCTAACATATTCCTCATGACGTAGCCAGGTTTCAGTTAGGCAGAATAAATCCATCTGATATTCTGATATTAAGTCATTTACTAAAACAGCTTTAGATGCCAGAGATCTAATGTTCAAGAGTCCATATTTTATTCTCCTGTTATTTTACTTCACTGATGGTGTTAATTTTTATCAGATTTTTTTGTGAAACTCCTCTTCTGCAGAACAACCTGCACCACACACCTCAGGCTGCTGCTGTCCACCTACTATAATGTCCTCATGCTGCTACATTGAGCCAGTGGTACAAACCTGATTCCAACAAAAAAAAAGATCTAAAGTTCACAGTGCCGGGTTTCTCCTGCTATCTGAAGATGCATTAGATGGTAAAATGTACCTACATATGCCAGTTCACAATACATGTACACTCTACTTGTTACACACCTGTGACACACTGAATGGTCTGATATAATCTAAATCTGCATTTACTGTACATTTTCTTCCACCCGCCACCCATCTGTGCAAATTATTTTCTCCTAGACTCACACCTTTTATTGCAACTAGTGCCCCATGATTTATGATGATGGCTGCTTTACTTGAAACAATTTCAGTGTATGAACCTGGACTGAGTGTGTGGCGTCATGGATGTGTAGAAGAACATAGACGTAGTTCATTGTTTTGTGATGGTACAATGGTACAAGACAGGGTCGCATGAGGAAATGTAAGCTGTATCCCAATCATGCTACACAAACATTAAACATATACACATATTTTCATTTAGAGTAGAATAAAACAGAACAATATAAACAGGTATTTATTTACATACATGTCCAGATGCAGAAAATTATGATTTTGCATTTTTGACTTTATGTGTGGGTGAATATCAGAGTTGATAGAGTTGGCATCTCAAAATGAAAGATTCCACATTGGGTCCCTGTTTTGACTGTTTGAGCTCATCACTCCTCCCTTTGTGTCATCAGAGTCTAGTGGTGTGTCGGTGTGTGCATTAGCTTGATCTGAGATGTTGTGAACCAGACCTTTAGAGGGGCTCTAGCTTGTGTGGACACTACACCACCCGATGGCTTGATCCAGCCCTGCTTGGAGGAATTTACTTCTTTGTTTTTTGTTTTTCTTTATTTTGCTCAATGCCTGTTCAGAAACCAATAGACAGGGCAGTAAAGACAAGAGGTAGAGCACACATAATAAAACGACCTGCAGCAGCTCAGACTGCCTCTGCAAGTGAAATATCTCCCTGTAGCCTAATATCAGGCTTTAGACTTAATTTACCTGAACATTTGCTGGGAACACCAATATCCTGTATATTCTAGATTAATGTTTATTATATAGCCTACAAGTGTAACTTTCTTAATTAGACATTATGAAATTTCATCTGCAGGGAGAAATGAAAGTCCATATAACAGTGACTCAAATAATTAGTCTGATGAAAAATTCAGTAGCTCCCACCATGCAGCTAATAAAAGTTTTGCTCTTCTCTCACACTGTGAATGCATATAGATCATGCACTTTTGTTTCACTGTGATGCTGATACCATTTTAAAGAGTAATTGAGTCATTGGGGTTTAGTGGAGCTCTCAGGAAAATATAACCATGAAACATTTCCTGAAGGTTATGTGTCTCCAACCGGCTATTTAGCAATGGAACTTATAGTGTTTGGTCCACTGTGATGTTGGGATGTTGTGATGTTGTGACGTTGTTATTATGTTCATGTTCGTGGGACTGTAAGTTGAGGGGTACAACACTGGCTTCATGCCTCATTTGAAAACAGCCCACATGGAAGTGCTACTGAGGGCTACAAGGGCCAACAGGAATTAAGAACTGGAGCATCCCTATGACACATTCATAGGTCTCATCTGATAATCACTGACGTAGAATAATTTGCTGATGCTGTCAGCTCAAAATAGCTAAAGGAAATCTTTTGGCAAAACCACATAGGCCTACAGACATTTCATCTGTGACTGACTGTTCTGCCTCAAGCTGTGGCAAATACTGAACATTGAAGCACTGAAGCACAGAAAACAGGCTGTCATACCCTGCAATAGAGGAAACATATACAGCCATGTTATTTGGCATTTAATTTTATTATTTTTTTCTTTGTTATTATTTTTTCTTTTTTGCCCAGCTATGTAATGCATCCTTGGGTCTCTTGAAAGATGCCATATAAATTTAAGTTATTATTATTATTATTATCAATATTATCATGATTATATTTATTATTATTATTATTATTATTATTATTATTATTATTATTGTTGTTATTATTATTATCATTATTATCATCATCATCATTATTATTATTATTATTATTATTATTATTATTATTATTATTATTACTATTATCATTATTATCATCATCATCATCATTATCATCATCATTATCATCATTATCATCATCATCATCATCATTATCATCATCATCATCATCATCATCATCATCATCATCATCATCATCATTATTATTATTATTATTATTATTATTATTATTATTATTATTATTATTATTATTATCTGATACAGCTGCAGAGAGAAGTTTAATCCCAGACCATCCATCTCCACAAGCGTACTGGTCCAGGCTCATTTTCCCAGTAGAAACTGAGACAGCATGTCAGCAGGAGCTCAGGCATTACTGAGCATGGCATGTGATATGTGGCATATGAGTAAGAGTCAGGAGGGCACTCTGCTGACAGCTGGACCTGAGTTAATATCCCCTCTTTCAGGTAGCAGCTTTGCTGTGCTACTAGTTATGTAAGGCTGGCACCCTTACTGCTGCTGAGATTAACAATACTAAAATGATCTGACATCACAATGTGACAGTCAGTCTGCTCACAAATGGCAGACAGGTGAATGCATTTCATTTGCTTTTGATGATGAGGCTGCCTTGAAAATTCTGGCCTTAAATATAATCCTCCGATAAACAAGACATTGCAGTGAGGACATACAGTAATTGGAGTTATTTGTCAAACTTGAGCAGGATATCCATCTAGTAACATCTAGTTACTAAACGAATGTGTCGAGATGCTGACGAAAAGAACACACATTTTAACAATAACTGCATCAGAATTCATATACAAATGTCACATTTCTATAACATTTTGGCACATTAGCTTTTTAAAACTAGTAGAACATGAACCCATCGTCTTTAGAGTTTTATGTTGAGTTTATGGTCATTGTTTTGCTCAACAACAACCTTACAATTCTTGTTCAATCTCAACACTCTCGTAGCATCATTTCTGGCCTTAGCAAGCAGCTGTTTTCATACTGTTTTCCACTCGCCGTAGCCTCTGATGCATTTTGAGATATCTCAAACGTCATTTCACCTTGTCAAAGATATCTGTAATGATATTTTGACTAGGCAGAATGAAAGTTAAAGATATCTCCAGTTTGAGATATCTCTAATCAGACAGCTAGAACTTGCTAATAGATATCTACAATTAAATTACAGCTATCCTAATTCCAGTTAGAGATATCTATACGTCTAAGTGGTTCCCAAAGTCTAGGTTGCGACCCACAGATAGGTCGCAGGAGACTTTATTTGGGTCGGCAAATAAAATAGTTATGACTCTATTTTACTATAATTCTACAGATATGTCTGCAGTACATCTTTCAGCCCCATGAGGGAGCATGTTTCTAGCTCCACCACACATGGAGTTCTGACAATCACAGCGCGACATTGGAGCCAAGCAGTTTGGGTTTGCACCCAGGTGTCCACCATAGTTTCCACCGAAGTAATGAACAGATTTTGCAGGTGGTCACAAACATGGATGCCTGGCTAATAAAAAAGAAAGGCATAGCTAGAGACCAGGGACAAGACCCAGCTAAGGACCAGACTGCTGCAGGTAATGTTGGCTTAGACTAAATGCAACATCCGGTCCTCTTGTACACCTGACTGGAACACAATACTAAAGAACAAGCCAGACCACCTATCACATTAGCAAGGTAAAGCACACAACGGGCCTGATGAGATGACATGGAATGACCTGATGTGGTTCAAACATGTGACTGACTCTCTGAGAACAACAGCAGTACTTACAACAGGCCTATGTCTGTTAATAACAACAAGAAGTATAGCCTGTTTCTTATAGTACTGAATGTTGAACAACTGTTACTCAGGTCATTATAACGTTGGACCTGATATGAAATGCCAGCACTGCATGTATTCTGTTTTTTAATGGTGAGGGAAAACCAAGTCTGTTAATTTCACCATAATTATACACTTACACTTAATTTGTCTCATATAAAGTAGTTAAATTTGTTTCACTGATGAGTGCAGTTTAATTTAAAATGAACTTAATTTCTCATATAAAAATGTCAAACTCTTTCAATGAGTGGCTGTTTACTCCAACTCAGTTCATTTTCTCATTTATACAGAAGACTAACATGTTTATATTTTATAAGAAGAGATAAAAACAATGAGCTATCACAACCCGCCTGTACATGTATTAAAGTAATTTCCTGTGTAGGGTCGCAGGGGGCTGGCGCCTATCCCAGCTGACTTTGGGTGTGAGGCAGGATTCATCCTGGACAAGTCATCAGTTCATCACATAGAAAGACAAACAACCATTCAGACTCACATTCAGACCTCCGGTCAGTTTAGAGTCACCAGTTCATCTATACTGATGTTTTTAGTGGTGGGAGGAAGACAGAGAACCTGGAGAGAACCCACACACACACGGGGGAGAATATGGAGAGAACCCACACAGACACGGGGGAGAATGTGGAGAGAACCCACACAGACACGGGGAGAACGTGGAGAGAACAACACAGACACGGGGGAGAACATGGAGAGAACCCACACAGACACGGGGAGAAGGTGGAGAGAACCCACACAGACACAGGGAGAATGTGGAGAGAACAACACAGACACGGGGGAGAACATGGAGAGAACCCACACAGACACAGGGAGAACCTGGAGACTAACCACAGAAAAGTCCCAGGTCCTCAGGTGGATTTGAACCCAGGACCTTCTTGCTGTGAGGCAGCAGCGATACCCACTACACCACTGAGCCGCCCTGAAGTTATTGAAATAAAAAGGATTTTCCTTCTCTTTGCATCTAACAGTAGGACAAACATTAATATACCTCTATCATCTTGTTGTTGAAGTCTTGGTTTCCAGATCTGTTTATGTCTAGCAGAAATACATAAAGGCAAATCTAATCTGTTTGATATTACTCTGCAGGTCCAGCTGTCCCTGTTGGAGTGGACGTTCAGGTGGAGAGCTTGGACAGCATATCAGAGGTAGACATGGTAAGTGGCTTGAATGCCATACAGCACCAAGAGAATTGAAAAATGTCCGGTAATGTTGCAGCAGTAATCCAACTTCAAAAAGAAGTGGAAACTGCTGTGGATACTGAGAATAGATATAGTTTGAGTGAAGAAAATCGAGGATCACTGTGATCATTCTGTCTCTCACTTCATATTTGCTTTGCTTTTTAGCTTTTAAAGCAAAGATCAACACAAACTGAAAGAAACAGTAGAATTATTAATCCTAAGAGATACTCTGTACTCTGACAGATGAATGTATTTTTTCAGTTCCAGTCATTTAGCTGTTGTTTTCAGTTGGATAATCACAATCAGATCATGAAAGCTCAGGGATTGGAATTGTTTATTCAGCTCAAAGTCAAACTAAATGCATGTTGAGTTTGTAATTAAATCAACCTTCTGTTGTAGAACCATAAAGTGGTTCACTTTGGTTCAACATGTGGACAACAATCTAAACATTCTTGTCCACATGTTGTGTAAGTTCCTGTTTGCAAGCACAACCAAGGATTACATCTAATTTGGATCCTAGAGTTGTGTATTTAATTGTTTTGGAACGGAGGGGGTTGATGGACATACAGCAGCTGATCTTGTGCTGTTTCATTGAGAAGTTGGCAGGCTTTGAAGGATATGCATGCTGTTATTCGACATTTGCCAACGATGTGAGTGTCTCTCAATACTTTCTGAACATAGTGGAGCTCAGCCTCAAGCCCATTGGCTCCTACTGGAGACTTCAAAACAAGAAGCAGTAAGAAGGGGTCCTGAAATAGCTGTTCACTGTGTTCTCAGATGTGTCCAGACCATCTCTCCGCCCAGTCGCATATTTCATATGAAGGGGAGAGTCTGTCAGTACATGAGAAGCTTTGCAAGTTCAGGCCCTAGTGGCACTGCATCCCAATCCGTCCCCCCCCCCAAGGTCCTGTTGGACACCCAGATAAATCAGACTATTGAGCTTGTTTCCCTTCCTCTCCCCACTAGCTGAGGGAGACCAGAGTAAGAGAGCTCTGTCAGGGCACTCGAGCTATACATCACACACAGGCCCACAGAGTTACTGACCAACGTTGTGTGTTTAAAGCAAGTGTTCTGGGTAGACCACTGTATAAGGCTAAAGTATACTGTAGTATACTATATGGTATACTACAGAATCATATACTGCTCTAAGGCTGTCCCACTGGATCCCAGAGGTGATTCAGCATGCATATAAGGCAGCAGGTGCACCGCCCACCTGATGTTGGAGCACACAAGACCCAGAGAGTTGTGACATCTCTGGCCGACATCTGTGCAGCCACTACTTGATTGGCTCCAAATTAATTTACCCGATTATACTGACTGAATGTGGCAGATCTGCTCCCTTTGCGTAGCTAGTCTTACAAGCCTTTCTGTGGTAGGCATCCATAGTGCCCTTACAGGACAAGTGGCCAAACAGTCAGTGGCCCAGTTTAGGGAGCTATTTATACCTGTTGGCTAGCCATGCATCTGATGGGCTAGCTTGAGTGACCTCTTCATCTCTATGATTGTGTTGCTGGTCTCAGCATCTTGCACCTGAGCATACAGCAGCAGTGGGCGGCCAGTTTAGGGGTTTGTAAATCTTGTACATTTGTATATACACTGCTAAAAAATGAAGGGAACACTTAAATCACACATCCGATCTTAATGAACTAATTATTCAGGTTGAAAATCTTTACTGATGTTCTTTGTATAATTTGTTGAGAAAAAAATGACGTAACAACAATCAATGGAAACCAAAATCATCAACCATTAAAGTGACATTTAAACCATAGGCTGATCCAACTTGTGTGAATTTTATCATGAACTCATAATGTGACTCAGTAGTGTGTTTGACCCCCAAGTGTCTGTATTCACTCCCTACAATGTCTGGTCATGTTCCTGATGAGTCAGTGGATGGTGTCCTGGTGGATCTCCTCCCAGACCTGGATCAGGGCATCAGTGAGCTCCTGGACAGTCTGTGGTGGTACTTGGCTGCGTTGGATGCACCGATACATAACGTCCCATAGGTGCTCAGTTGGATTTAGGTCAGGACAACATGAGGACCAGTCAATGGCATCAATGTCTTCATCATCCAGGAACAGCCTACACACTCTGGTCACATGAGGCAGGGCATTGTCCTGCACCGGGAGGAACCCGGGGCCCGCTGCACCGGGAGCAACCCGGGGCCCGCTGCACCGGGAGGAACCCAAGGGCCCAGTACACCACGAAGAACCCAAGGGCCCAGTGCACCAGGAGGAACACGGGACCCGCTGCACCAGGTGGAACACGGGACACACTGCACCAGGAGGAACCTGGGACACACTGCACCAGCTTAAGGTCTGACAATCGCTCTGAGGATTTCATCCTGGTACCTAACAGTCAGGGTACCGTTGGCTATGACATGGAGGTCTGTGTGACCCACCAAGGATCTGCCTCCCCAGACCATCACTGACCCACCACCAAACCGGTCATGCTGGATGATGTTACAGCAGCATAACATTCACCACGGCGTCTCCAGACTCTTTCACACCTGTCATGTGTTCAGTGTGAATCTGCTCTCATCTGTGAAGAGAACTGGGCACCAATGGTGGACCTGCTAATTCTGGTGTTCTCTGGTGAATACCAGTAGAGCTGCACGGTGCTGGGCTGTGAGCACAGGTCCCACTAGAGGAGGTCAGGCCTTCATGCCACCCTCATGGAGTCTGTTTCTGACAGTGTGGTCAGAAACATGCACACCAGTATCCTGCTGGAGGTCATTTTGTAGGGCTCTGACTGTGCTCCTCCTGTTCCTCCTCACACAAAGGAGCAGATACCGGTCCTGCTGCTGGGTTGATGCCCTTCTCCTTCCTGTCCAGCTCTCCTGGTGTAACGGCTGGTCTCCTGGTATCTCCTCCATGCTCTTCTTGTGAGCGCCTGTATGGATGTAACATCCTGGAGGAGCTGGACTACCTGTGCAACCTGATTGGGCTGCAGGTACCGCCTCATGCTACCAATAGTGACAAGAACACTAGCAAAACACCAAACTAGAGAAGAATCAGTCAGGAAGGATGAGGAGAGAACAGCTGTCTGTGGACATCACATGTAAAAACATTCCATTTTTGGGGTTGTCTTGTTTTTTCCTCTCCATTACACCTGTTGTCACTTTCATTTGCACCAAAGCAGGTGAAACTGATTCACAATCACTTTGCTTCCTAAATGGACAGATTGTTATCCCTGCAGTTTAACTGACTTTGTGTAAAACTGTGATGATTAAGTGTTCCCTTCATTTTTTGAGCAGTGTAGTTCAGTTGTAGTATGGACTGGTGATCATTCTGGGGTCCTGTGACTGCTCTGCTTCTTCGCGTGGCATCTTATAAGTGTTCCCGTACATATGGAATACATAACTGGGTGGAGAGTCTTGATGTGATGGGCAACTGAGGATTACACTGTAACCGCTGTCCCCTGAGTGAAAATACTCTCTCCACATTGAGCTGGCTCAGAATCAAATATCGGTCCAAGAAAATGATGCATACCAGTCCCTTACATAGACTCAGAGTGTGTGCCAGCACTGTGTGTCTTAAAAAAGTATCATCTCTCAGGTGGGGAAGGAGACCCTTTTCATATGGAATATGTAACTAGATGGAGAGATAGTCTTTTCACTCAGAGAACAATGTTTACAGTGTAACAAGTGTTGATCAGTCCAGGCAGAGCATGGACACCATGAACCAAGACAGTCTGTTCAGAACTGGTAGTATCTGTTATGATTCAACAGGAAATAGAACCCAAAACACTCAGGAGAGAGGAGAAGGTTTAACAGGAACGTATTGTACAAAGAATCAAAAAATGTGCAATTGAAGAGTCTCTTGACAGGCGAGAGCTGAGAGCAGGCAGGCAGATAGAAGCAAACTCAGAGTGCAGACAGGATTTTCAGAGTGTAGCTGACAAATGCAGAGTGTGGAGTGGATCTGGGCCAGAGAAGACAGAGAGACAGGAACATGCAAGTCACAGGCAAAAATATCCAAAATCACCTTTCAAACAGAATAATTGGTCAGACGTTGTTACCATGGAGGTTAGCTGACGAAGCGACGGACGCTGGGTGAAGAGCCAGGGCTTCAATACTGCAGAGATCAGGTGAGTTGATGAGCCGATGGCTTGCAGGCGAGCAGAGCAGGAGGAGGGGGGAGTGTGAGTGGGTGTTACACAGTCAGCCCCGCCCTGGGATAAAGGGAAACAGAGGAAACAATAGGAACAGGGGAGGAGAGGAAACGGCTGATCCTGATAGTCTCATCTATCCTGAGGGATCTGATCACAAGCTCTGTAGCTCTAAGTACAGGTATGAATGTACCCATGATGCACTGAGGACACATTTCACATCTGATCACTCAGACCACATTCTGAGGTGGTCTAGGCTGGATATGACTACATTCTGTCAGTAGTATGAACTCAAATGTGACAAATTCTTATTCATTTGTGGAAAATGTTAAACATTAAGTTATTTATTTCTTTGTGTTCATTTGTCCCAGTTTTTATTTGATGAAGCCGCCTTTTCATGTTTAATCAGGCACCATCCGGTCATAGTGGGAAAGATTCATTTATTAATCTGTTTGATTATTCAGATTAATGTCATTAATCAGCCTTATATCAGAAAATTGAAGCTTTTCATTCACATTCGTTTCTAATTACTAATGTAAGATAAGCAGAAATTAGTTGTGGGAATAAAACCAGGTTAAACACATAAGTTAAATGTGTCTGTGATTGGATCTGCTGCTTGGATCATGGTTGACACCCACTGACATCATCATCATTATCATTATTATTATCATTATTATTATTATCAGTGTTGTTATTGTAGTAGTAATTACTACAAACTATAATCTCTCTATTATAACAGCTGTTATTGTTATTGTGGTTGAACATGTCTGTCGCTACCCCTCACTCCCTCACTCCCTCTCTCTCCCCTGTCCCTCTTTCCCTCTCTCACTCCCTCTCTCTCTCCACCTATCCTCCTTATCTCTCTCTCTCCACCCGTCTCTCTCCCCAACTTTCTGTCTCTACCAAACTATATCTCCATCTTTCTCTCTCTCTCTCTCTCTCACCCCAACCGGTCCAAGCAGAGGCTCCGCCCACCTTGAGTCTTGGATCTGCTCGAGGTTTCTGCCCTTTAAAAGGCAGAAAGGCATGTTCTTCTCATGGATCTCTGTAGACTAAGAGTCGGTCTAGACCTGCTCTTTTTAAAAGAGGAAAATTATTGAGTAATTTGGTTTTAAGGACATAAAGAAAAAGAAAAATTTGGACAATAGGTATAAATTGGCTAAAGCTTAGAGTTATCGGTTTCAGGACATCATTCCTTGACTCGAGCAGAGAAAGATGGATTTTTCCTACTTCAGTGTCATTCAGCGCAGAGCTCTCCGGTCAGGACCAGGGTTTATGGGTCAGAGCACTAAGGTTGTCTTGTCGATCGTCACCAAGAAGGGGTTGTAGAGACTCTAGCTGCTGCATGTGTCTGTCACAGGATCAGCTGAGCTGGGATCAGTAGGAACAGGTTTTTTCCTCTGCATTTGATGTCAACTTTAATTAACTTTAACTGATAATCAGACTCACAAAAACTTTGAAAAATACTTTGTTGGCTGGACGATGATCTTCAAAAATAATCAATGAGACATACAGATGAAAAGTTAAACAAAAAGTTTGTTTAACTTACAACTGTTTGACTTGTTACAAAAGAAATAGACTTTGAACATAACATGCTTAAAAGACAAAGTAAAAGAAGAAGACATAAAGGAGAGTGAGCTCAGTGTAAGAAGAGGTGAAACCAGAAAAAAACACTAGAATTAGAAGAAATCCTGCCATCCTTTATCCTGCTGGAAATGATTAATTAAGTGAATGTCTTATGTACGCACCAAATCTGTTGACATCTTCATGGCCCACCAGCAACATAACAGATTTTGTAAGGGTCATAGTCTGGTTTTAAACACAAAGAAACATTTAAAAGAAACATTTACTAACATGGTGGGACAGAATATGTAATCATTTGATGGATTAATACTTCTCAGCTAATAGCTAGGACAAACAGTTCCTTGATTAAAGAGATGTGTTCGCAGCAACAATAATAACATTCTATAAATAAGTTAAAGAACCATTTGTCTAAACTCATTTAAAGCATTTAGAGCAAATAAATAGTGGTTATCCTGAACCTGTAGATGACACTGTGGTACCATCATAGACAAAATGAAGTTCTCACCTTAATAGATGAGAATGCTACAGCAGAAAATATACATGTTGTAGACATCAGAGTAACATGTAAATGATGGGAATCTGTCAAGAATAACAACAACAACGTTACACAACAGTAAAAGAATTACTTTGTGTAGTTTTCAAACATATCCTAAGAGCAGACAAAGAAACACATGGATAAGACTGAAATGAGAAGTTTTTTCGTGGCCTTACTCTGCCCAGTGAGAAATCAGACAACCCAGTCGAAGCAAGTCAGGAACATGTAAAGATATGATCTTAGGAAGGTAACTCGTTTCTTTAGTCCCTTCTTGGGGAGACCAGGTGCAAATGATGAAGGTCTGGATCTCACAATGATTATAAAAACAGAACCCTCTCCATTGTCTATTGATATATATGTTTATTCATCCAAGGTGTGGAACCATTTGTCTCATCCTGAAAAAAATGTGAGGGTTGAGTTGTTTTCTTTAATTGAAGCAAGCTGTAGACTGTTCCAGCTACATTTACATATATACTGGGAAAACAAGATCTGATCACAAGTGGTCACTTGAGACACACTATAATGTTAGGTGTGAAGTGATGAACTCAGAGCTGTCCATTTGTGATCAGTTCACCCAAGACAGACGGTAATGCAGGTTTGAACAGGCTCCAGGGTGACACAATGATCCAGTGGATAACACCATCACCTTTCATTGTGCAGTTTGCATGTTGTCCCTATGTCTGCATGAAGAGGTGTATTGGTGGCTTTGAATTGCTCATAGGTATGAGCAGGTGTCGATCGCACAAAACCAGACTGACGTACACAAGTGCCTTTTATGGTCCATGTGAGAGGGCCAGCACAGCTGGTGTGTCTTACAAAATCATCTACGTCATCTGTCAGCTGGGGACAAATTCACATAAATATGGATAAGTATGTAACTAAGTCTGGATAAGTATGTCGATAAATATGTAAGTGGATGGAGACACAATACTTGTTACATACATTCATTGTTGGTTTGTTGATGGGAGTTGATAAGAGAAAATAAAGGATATCACCAGCTTTGTAATTTAAAGGAGTCAATGTAACTAAAACATAATATAACAGTAGCACAAGAAGGACTGTCGTAGTATTTGCTCATAATGTTATTTACTATCTATTTAAGGTTAGCTAACATTAACCATCATACTGAGAGAATTGTGTTCTTGCATTGTTAGTCTGTCCATCAGTCTGTCCTTCCTATTGTCATGAACACATGTCTCAGGAATGCCTGAAGGGAATTTAAAATTCAAGATTTGAGAATGCTTAAATAACAGAAGGGGGGATTGTGATTTTACATTTGGTCAGATACTAAATTGGTGACACGAGTCTTGGATGTTCAACCGGAAACTGTATACTGCTTGATTACATCTTCTTTGCCTTGAAGATGTGTATGAACCATCCATGGTTTAGACATTTGTAGCTTCTTTGCAGCTACATCTGTATTTGAAGCATCGTAGTCAAAGCTCATTGGTTTTGCTGAAATTGAGCCTCAGGTGATTGTTGTTGCAGCATGTGAAGAACCTCTCTATCAGTTCTGTGTAACCCTCTGAATAAGAAAAAGTCTCGAGCATGTTCCCTCATGCTGAACTGTGGATCTGAATCGAGTACTGACAGCCTCCCTGGTGCAGGTCTGAGAGCAATTTCTCCTTAAATATCTAGTTATCATTGGATTTCACTTTTTTTGGAGTTTGTTCATTCTAATAAAGTTTAGACAATTAGATATTCAAATGCACATTAATTTTGTTAAAAAGTAAAAATATTAAACAATAATAGGCTAATAAGGACTTAGATAAATTTATATTTTTTTATTTTAAGGTCTGTTCCCCACACTGTCTGCTTATTGATTCATCATTCATTCAGTGTACCTGCTCTTTTTGTCTGCTTTTGTACACCTCTGGTTACCGGTTCTCTCTCCGCTTCCCTACACTCATATTTAAGTGTAATTAATTGGTTAAAAAACACAACAAGAGCACTCAGATAACGTGAACCTCCGCCAAGGCCCAACAATCCTCCACATAATTCTTAGGAGTGTGTCCACCAAAGCATTTTTTCCTGAGACCAGTGTATTTTCAATAATTAGCAAAGGGAGCACCGTGTATTTACACTACACTACAAACCTCAGCAGTGTGATGAAGCGCTGAACGTCTTTTCTGCAAGTTTGGTTTTTTTTTGTGGTCACCGAGAGTTGAGAAATGTTCAGCTTTGGGTGAAACGCTTTGCTCATCACTGTCACTTATTACACAGCCGTCCAATCACAGTGGAGGAGGGGCGGGACAAATTCCACAAAATCTCATGAACCCACATAGACCTGCGGGTCTGTCCTCTCTCCCTACTTCCTCCACCTTTCCCTTCATCCAGAACCAGGACCAGAGCAAGTCCTCTACCTTGTGCTGCCATTTTTACACTCAGTATTTGTTGATAAAACAAACTATCTGCAAAATTAGGTTCTTGCAACACAAATTACTTCCATGGATATTCTGTATCAGCAACCAAAGCATCTCAGCTGAAAAACGCTGCACCTCCAAAACACTACCAAGTGCTCCCAGAAGCTAAATGAAGCTAAATGTTACATTCAGGGACCCAAGCAAGGCTGAGTTTTAGCTAATAAATGTAACTTTTCATTTCTACGAGATAGAATGTCTGATTTCTTCTTTCAAGTGTTACTTGTTAAAAGAGATTCAGCTCTCACAGCCATTAAAATCAATTTGTCAAACTTTTGTTGGCAGTTGTTCAAGGATACAAGCTGGTGATCACCTCTTTCATTAGCATACTTACAACACATTACAGTTATTAGTCATTGGAGAGATTCAGACATGCCCCTGGATTCATCTTACACAACATCAAAGATGCTTTTATGGTGGGTGCCAAGAGTAAAGTGTGTTGCTCGAGCCATTATTGCAAACTGATCTGGTCTTATGTAATGTCATCAGGAGAATGGGATGGAGGCTGATCTCCTGTGGCATGCAGAAACAGGTCCAGTCCTGCCTGCATAGCAACAGGAGGAAGGAGGCGAGAAGACAAGGATAATCTAGGACCAATAGAAGCTGTGGGCTGCACTTAGTTAACATATGTTCAACACTTCTCATGTCTGCGTATATTTAGTCATAAACAATCCATATAATCCAGCAGACACAGCCGCAGCAGTGTAATCCCTGAGGAATTCAATAAAGCAGAGGCAGCAAGTAAGTCCTCATAGTGAGCTTTAACCCTGAGCCTGTTTGTCCTTCTGTCACCCCTCCCCCACTCCCTCAGGACTTCACCATGACGCTGTATCTGAGGCACTACTGGAAGGATGAGAGGCTGGCGTTCCCAAGCTCCACCAACAAGAGCATGACGTTCGACGGGCGCCTAGTGAAGAAAATCTGGGTGCCTGATGTGTTCTTTGTCCACTCTAAGAGGTCTTTCATCCATGACACCACCACTGACAACATCATGCTGCGAGTCTTCCCTGATGGTCACGTCCTGTACAGCCTGAGGTGAGGACAGGACTCTCCTCTCACACAGATATCTGCCTTGTACACCAACCGAATGAGACCTGGTTCATACAGCATGCATAATGTTACATTGTGCTTTCAATTCCCCAGGGTTACAGTTACTGCCGCTTGCAACATGGATTTCAGCCGTTTCCCTTTGGACTCGCAGACATGCACACTAGAGCTGGAGAGCTGTAAGTATTCAATGGACCCGACGCTCCTCAGTGGAGGTTATTCCCTGCAAAACTTAACAAAGAAAACATGTTTTACAAATCACTACAAGTCTCAAACAAACATAGTGTGCTTTGGAATTACTAATGCATTTTGTTTTACAAATGCAAAACATGCCAATCAAACAAACACAAAATATATATCATGATTCAGAAACAAATCTGACACCTGAATCTTGTCTGCCAAAAAGCACTGGAGAAACACTGATTTTAACATTAATTGTATTCGTGTTTATTGATTGTTCTTACTGGTTTTATTTTATTTATGGTTTTGTGGTTAATTCAGATCTCAATAAAATTCTTGTGAATGATGAACATTAAATGAATCTTAACCTAGAAACAAGCTGAACACCAGCTGAGCTAATGTTAGCGGCAGCTTGGCTTGCAGCAAAAATCTGACATACACTACAGAAATGAGCTCTGGGGTAAACAATATGGTACACAACATTCATATTTAAGTCAATAACATTAAACATCTCTGGAACAATGCATGCTAGAGACTTTTTGTTGCCCAGAATCTTTAAAGATGTCCCACGAGAACTGCAGTGTGATTGCATCCCTTTGTAATCCAACCTTGAACTGCAGAGTCTTATTTAACCTAAAATCTGACTTTTATTATTTAATAATAAAATTCTAATAATATACCATTATTTAGCCATCACTGAATATAAAACTTGAACACAGTTGTCCTCCATCGGTAGCCAAGTGAGTTACCTCAGCACTAGGTTCCAACATCAGGTGAGTGGACAGGAGACTGTAATTAAACCCTCTGGTGAGCCTACTGTACCTCCACCACTTTCCCCAAGGGCTCTACTCCTCCTGTGGGTCTCACCCATACTGTCTGCCCTCATCCCACTTGTTAAGCCTTTTTAACCTTGTGTAGTCTTCATTTTGAATCACAGGCTAATTTGCTTCCCACTTAAAAATCCAAAGTAGCCTTCATGATCTTCAGTCTCTCAGGATGGGCAAAGGCATTGGCTACTGCTGAGTGGGTTCTGGATTTCTGGTATGCCATTCCCTGTGTAAATTCACCGAGACTTTAACCAGGGGGTTGGGTGTGGCTCAGAAGGTAGAGCAGCTGTTCACGGAACCAAAGGTCAGTGGCTCGATCCCCAGCCTCTACATGTCTACAAGTTGAAGTATCCTTGAGCAAAGATACTGAACCCCAGTTTGCTCCCCAGGCGCCGTAAAGGCAGCCTACTGCTCCTCAGGGATGGGTCAAATGCAGAGAAAGAATCTCCCCTGTGGGATTAATACAGTATCTAAAAAAACAAAGCTTTTCATCACTCAACCCCTTAAGGAGCAGATGCATGGGCTCTGGCAGGCTTAAGGCAAGGCAAGCAGAGAGTGACTGACTATGCCATCGAGTGTCGCATGCTGGCGTCAGACAGCGCCTGGAACTCTGCCTCTCTTCTTGACATTTTTCTTCATGGACTGTCTGACAGTATTTAAGATCTGTTGGTCACCTTAAATCTTCCTGAGGACTTGGACTCTGTTATCACCATGATCATCTGCACAGATAATCACCTGCTGTAAGGTGAAAAACAACTAAACCAAACTGCAGAGCTGAAAAACATGAATTCTCCTCCTCTGTCTCCTTCCTAAGATTTGTCATCTCTCTCTTTTTTTTTGATCAAATCTTTTTTATTTTAAAAAGAATGGTGTAACATACAACATACATTGTGATTTTTAAAGTGGCTTTGTCATTTTGTCCAAAGCATATTTCACAAACTTGACATTCTAACTTCACCAAATTTTACACATAAATGAACCATTATAAGAAGATGGGTCATTCAATAGTTAGATCTTTCAGCAAATCCTTTTCTTTTCTTTTTTGAGTTTTCAATGAAATACGATTTTGAAATCCTGAAGGTTGGTCATCTTCACCATAGCTTTATCCTAACTATATCCACTGCTCTAAGCTCGACAAAAGACTGTAGGACATATACTGATGCATTAGCTGTACAATGCTTTGGGGAATGTCTGGGAGATGTGTCATCTTCAGGTGACTCTTATTTAACGCTATCCGGTCAATTTGTGTTTTATTTGTGTCTGTTGGGGCGGCATGGTGGCACAGTGGGTAGCACTGTTACCTCACAGCAAGAAGGTCCTGGGTTCAAATCCACCTGAGGACCTGGGACTTTTCATTGTTAGGGTGGGTTCTCTCCACGTTCTCACCGTGTCTGTGTGGGTTCTCCTCGTGTCTGTGTGGGTTCTCTATGCGTTCTCACCGTGTCTGTGTGGGTTCTCTCCACGTTCTCCCCGTGTCTGTGTGGGTTCTCCTCGTGTCTGTGTGGGTTCTCTATGCGTTCTCACCGTGTCTGTGTGGGTTCTCTCCACGTTCTCCCCGTGTCTGTGTGGGTTCTCTCCAGGTTCTTCTTCCCACCACCAAAAACATCAGTATAGATGAACTGGTGACTCTAAACTGACTGTAGGTGTGAATGTGAGTCTGAATGGTTGTTTGTCTTTCTATGTGATGAACTGATGACTTGTCCAGGATGAACCCCGCCTCCTGCCCAAAGTCAGCTGGGATAGGCTCCAGCCCCCACGACTCTACACAGGTTAAGAGGTTACAGAAAATGAATGAATGAATGACTGTCTGTTGGTCAGGCATTACAAAACAAACTTAAAACTTCCTTTTAATGAAAAGATGATGCTGCCCTACCCTGCGGTTACCAGGATCCCCTCATAATGATTTTATGGATGTTTGTCACAGCTGGTGTGAGATTGTGAACAATCTCACACCAGCTGTTAAAAATCCTCTTGATAAAAGTTGATTAAAAATTGATCATAACAGACATCAAAGTGTTGCTCTTTACTTATGTCATGCTTTCTGTGCTTCAGATGCTTACACAGATGAAGACCTGATGCTGTACTGGAAAAGCGGGGATGAGTCCCTGAGTACTGATGATAAGATTTCTCTGTCTCAGTTCCTCATCCAGAAGTTTCACACTACCTCCAGACTGGCTTTCTACAGCAGCACAGGTAACAACACAACAAACACTGAATGGGATTTTACACAAATGTTTTCTGCAAAGCTGGATAACCCCAAAGAGACCACAGCACACCACAGAGGTTCACACTGTGTAAGGATTATAACTAAGACTAACCTGGACTAAGAGCTGACGCTGGGATAACTTATTCCCTCTGCATTAGTCATTTTGTGTACTTTATGCCTCTTTTGCTTGCATGCCACCTAAATCACACACTTGAGATGGCGTAGAGAAGGGTTGTCGTTGCAGCGCTATTGCATGATCTGTGGGTGAAAATGGCTATTGTAACTAAAATGGCGATACATGTTACACTGCGGTTCTACTAGCCCTTGTTCATTTCAGTCTTCCATTCATACAGTTAGAGTCTGTGCATCCCTCACCAAGCAGTACACACAAGCAGTATTTATATGTTTACAGAGATCTGGCTCACTGCTTCACATCTTGACAATATGATTGTAACAGTCAGTGGTGTCACACAGCCTGGGATATCATTTGAAAATAACTTGATTGTTGAGCTTTTTTTTATTAAATTAAGTTTTGGGGAACTCAGCATGCATATGATTAAGATTCATGAGGATATGGAGTGTAATGACTGTGAGCTGATACTGAGTTTATTCTAGACTGTATGTAATATATATGACTTAGATTTATATTAGAGTTTGCTTTAATCGTTTCAAATTAATAGGGGCTTATGGAATACTTATGGTTCACTACAAGCACACACACACAAACATCTCTGCTGGTGTGAATGTGTGTGATAACGTGGATCTATAATTAACGTTTGATATCAAGCTAAATTGAATTACTGTATCTTTAATTCACCACCTCACCATCTGCATCACTAATTAACCATCCCCCAAATCTTCATGGATCAAGTTATTTTTTTGTAGATCACAACTTTTGCGTGGAAAGTGGCACAAGCCTCTTCTTGTGTGTTTGCAATGGTTATAAGTGAGACCTCATGTCTTGTGTCATAGCTTACTGTGACAAATTAATAGAACAGAGCCATCATTAATATTAACACCTGTGCTTTTCTGTCGTACTGTGACAAGTCAAAGTATCTGTTGTGAAATATACAGTAACTTACTGAGAGCACAACTGGTGCTAACCAAGAACAGACTATAACAGGTTGAATGTCTGTTTGTCCAATGTTCAGATTTCAAATGAGTGACAGCCAAAGGCCTTGCCCCAACTTTTTAACTGAATAATTACATTTAAACTTCTATACATTTACAGAAAGAATATTCCATTATTTAACATAATCCATAGACAAGTGGACAACAGTAGTCAAAGATAGAAGATAGTCCTACTAAAGGTAGGACATACAATGTGGTCAAATCTGGTCATTCTGAAAATGAGTGTCTTTGTCCACTGAGGTTTTGCTCAAAATAAGATCAGCCAGGTTTCCAGACTAAAGCAGTTCCTCTGACATGTTTTTGCCAGGCAGGAGCTAAAACATTAATGTTTTGCTCACATTGTTATTGTCTCATTTCCTACATAATTGTGCTTTGCTGTCACAGATTTTATCATCCAAAGAATTATCTCCTTTCTATTCGGTTGTTTTGTTTGTAATTTCACCTGTTTCTGCGTGTATCATGGTATTCCTTTGTTTTACCTCTGACAGATAAAATAATTTGCAAACTCAATACTATATTTTATTTCTTTTTTCTATTTCCAGGCTGGTACAACCGTTTATACATCAACTTCACCCTGCGGCGTCACATCTTCTTCTTCCTGCTGCAGACCTACTTCCCTGCCACTCTGATGGTCATGTTATCCTGGGTGTCATTCTGGATCGACCGCAGGGCCGTTCCTGCCAGAGTCTCATTAGGTAAGAAGATATGCACCATCATCCTGCCTGTTCAAATTTAAAGTGTATCCACAGTGACCTAAGAACATCACCCAGTCGACACAGAGAAAATCAAACTGAAACCACTGCATGGTGGGAAATTAGCTTATTGTCTGTCTTTCTGAGAGTGTATCAAACTCATCTCTATGTTAAGCAAGGAGGTGGAGTCAGGATGTGTTTAGACTAGCTTAGCATAAATACTGGAAGCAGGGGGAAACGGCAAGCCTGGCTCTGTCATCTGTGGCATTGTGTTGTGATAAACCTAAACATTTTAGAGTGGCCTTTTATTATGACCATTCCAACGCACACCTGAGCAATAATCATGTTGTTCAATCAGCATCTTGATCTGCTACACCTGTGGGTGGATGGATTATCTCCATCAATGGCAAATGTTCAACATGGATTTAAAATCATTTGTGAACAAAAAATGAGGCAAATAAACCTTTTATGTAGATAGAAAGTCTGAGAATTTTTACTTCAACTCATGACAAATGGGGGAAAAAACAAAAGTCTTGCACTTATATTTTTATTGATAATTTGATGATTGTTGGCTCTGTGATGAACTGGTGACTGGTCCAGGGTGTAACCCACCTCTTGCCTAATGTCAGCTGGTATAGGCTCCAGCCCCCCCAATGACCCTGAACAGGTTACAAACGATGGATGGATGGATGGATGGATGGATGATGCATGGATGGATGGATGGATGGATGGATGATGCATGGATGGATGGATGGATGGATGGATGATGCATGGATGGATGGATGGATGAATGATGTATGGATGGATGGATGATTGAAAGATGGATGGATGGATGGATGATTGAAAGATGGATGGATGGATGATGGATGGATGGATGAATGATGTATGGATGGATGGATGATTGAAAGATGGATGGATGGATGGATAATTGAAAGATGGATGGATGGATGATGGATGGATGGATGGATGATGGATGGATGGATGGATGATTGAAAGATGGATGGATGGATGGATGATTGAAAGATGGATGGATGGATGATGGATGGATGGATGATGGATGGATGGATGATGGATGGATGGATGTTGTTTTGATTTATCTGTATTGTGTTTTTCTATAGACGTTGTGCACATGATGAGTTTGCACATGTGCATACATGCATTATTTTGTTAGTGTCATAGTAATTGGCCACTCATTATGGAAGAACAGACACATATAAATCTTCTAATGATCTAAATTGTCATACTATAATATTGATTACTTTGATACGTGTTTGTAGCAGCTGAAGTTTGATTTCCTGTAGGTTCCGAGCTGCTCTTTGATAAAGTTCACACCTACAAATACGTCAGGAACGCTGAGCAAAGCCCAGGCCTGAAATACGTCCTGCTGTGCATCATCATAAGTGTTACATACTTGTCTGCAAGTGCTGATGACTTCATTTGTAAAATAATTGTATGGCAACATTGGACAGGCTGGAGTTATTTCCTGACAAGCACCAGGCAGTAGTGCTGATGGTCTACTGTATCTTGAAGCCAAAATAAGGTTGCCAGGTTTGCTGCCATCATGCTTGTACAGAGACCAATATTAAAACTAAACTAAAAGTTGCCAGTTATAGCTGTCACTAACGGTGTCTGACAACAAAAACGGGACAACATTTTAAGTACTGTTTCTGATCAATGCACAAATCCATGCTAGACATTTACATCTAACCATGTCTAGACTCTTTAGTTTAACACAAACATGAGATCTGATTTTTATTTTCTTATCTCACCTTTAGAAGACATCCAGTGTTTGTATTTCCCAAAATGATAAATCATCCTATTAACCCTGACATTGTATGGAGGGTAGAAATGGTCACTGAGCTTCACAGACTTCACAGGAACTACTTTATGGAAACAGGAATAGAGGTGGAGAATGGAAGTTTGATCCAGGATCATCTGCTGTAACTTTGTAGACCAACCTGAGCAGCTTGAGTAGACAAAACCTACGGGGCACAACTCTAGATTTGACTAAAGTTGAACACTACTATATGTCGTTGTGCTTGGCACCTACACATCAGTCACTATATGACATGTCTACCTCATGATCCACCCTGGAAATGGTGAAAAACTCCTTGTTCAGGGTTAGGGTCAGATCCCAGGAGGACTGTCATGTAGTTGACTGTGAGACTGCAGCTGGACCTTTCTTCAGATAATCATGATGTACCTGTGTGGGCCTGGGCCAATGTAAAAGGGACAGTTGTGATTGGTCCAGACTTAACATGTACATAGTGTGTAAAGGAAAGGGATTGTCAAAGGAAAGGGGTTCATGATTAATAATCAAAAATACAAGTTGATCTAGGTCCTTCCATTCTTTGAAGATGTTCTTTCTATGTTCCAAAGATCTTTCATGACTGCCATGCTAACTGAATGTTCTCTGTGCTTCAGGTATAACTACAGTGCTCACCATGTCCACCATCATCACTGGAGTCAACGCCTCCATGCCCAGGGTCTCCTACATCAAAGCTGTGGACATTTACCTCTGGGTCAGCTTCGTCTTTGTCTTCCTCTCCGTGCTTGAATATGCTGCTGTCAACTACCTGACAACAGTTAGAGACGGGAAAGACCGCAAGCTCAGAGAAAAAGTCAGGCAACAGGTACAGAGAACTTTTCTGAAACATCAAACATCTCCAAATGGTGCTTTTAACTTTTTATTGAATCTTGATTTCTCTCATTCCTTTTGGCCAGTCCCAGACACTCCCCTGCAACTGTGGCATGTCCCACTCTAAGACCATGATGCTGGACGGTACATACAGTGAGGCAGATGCCAACAGCCTGGCAGGGTATACAAGGGCCTCCATGGCAGCTGAGGATACATCGGAAAAACAGGAGCGAATGGTGGTGCATCTCTCCTTGGACAACGAGGCCACAGGGACCAAGAAAAAGGGCATCCGCAGCTTCCGGATCATCCAGAACACCCACGCTATTGACACCTACTCTCGCATGATCTTCCCTGGCTCCTACATCCTGTTTAACCTGATCTATTGGTGTGTGTACTGTTGAGTGTGTGCATAAACTGTAGAAGTGAAAGAAAAACGTGCAAAACCTCTGACCTTAGAGGAGAGTTGCTTCCATTCAGTAGGAGGACAATCAGAGGCCTCTGGATGTTAATATCTGGAACTCCATATGGAATGTGACCACTAGACTAGACCGCTTAGAGCTTCTGCTTCTTTGAATGGTCATATCACATTTTCCCCAATCATACTTAAACAGCCTTGTGGAGTTGGTTGCATAAGTTTTGCTCTTAGACTTGTTCAAAGTAGGACTGTGTATCATCAAGAATTTGGCGATATGATATGTATCACGATACAAAGGTGACAATTTAATATGCTGCAATACTTTATAAGCAAGGTGATATACTGTTTGATAGGACTGTGGTGTTTGTGTTTACACTACTATGTGCTTACTACTTCCTGTCTCAGCTGACATTATTGTGTTGCAGTGGAAGAGACAATTGCTGAGGATAGATTGATTTAGCTATCGAGCACAAAATGGACCACAGCCTTTAATCATGGCATGTAAACTACTAATTAAAAATCAATGCATTTTGAGAGTCTCTACAGCATCACAAAACACGATATAGTGATACTCGTGTGTATCTACATTTTCTTACACCCCCAGTTAAAGTTAGCCTATGACAATGTATTCACTTTTGAGTCTGCAGTTCTGCCCACAACAATGTGGTGACTGACGACCAGATATAGTAATCTTTTAAAGCTTGTTTGCATCTCTGCTGATGACTTATTTTGTATGTTGACTTACAACATCTTGCACAGCTGCGTCCATCTCATCCACTCTTGGCGCTATTTATCTTGTTATTTTTCATGGCTGTATCTAGGTACTGTACATAAATAGATAATGTCCTCATTCTTAATCCTGCCTAAAAACTTGAAAACTTACTCTTCAAATAGGGGAAAATATTTTGCAATGAACTTTTGGTGATATAAAACAACAGAAGAACTTCACAGCATGCAAACTTCACAATCTTGGAGAACTTGTCACCTTATAAAGTTGTCTTTGGCTAATGTTAGCAAACAGTTGTCTCTCATCCAGCAGTCATTGCCACTTATTTGGCTTCTGGTCAAATAATTTACTCTCCTTTCTGTTTTGGTCTCCACCAACTCCTGAGAAAAATATCCTGCACGTTTGCTGCTAATGCTCATCTATGCTCACCATCTATCTATCGATTTAATCTTTTCTACCACTGCCAGGAGTTGCTCTGAAGTTTCGATGCACAGCTGTGCAATGACAATAAAGGCATTCTATTCTATTCTGTTCTGTTCTGTTCTATTCTATTCTATTCTATTCTATTCTATTCTGTTCTGTTCTGTTCTGTTCTGTTCTGTTCTGTTCTGTTCTATTCTATTCTGGTTGCTAACTTTATCTCTGTGCCGACTGGATGTTGGCATGGTTAATGTAGAAACCTTGATTGGCAGAGCTCCCACACACTTTGCTCAGCAGAACTTACTGTATGTCAGTCTGAAGTTGGACTGTTGGATCTGAGCCACACTAAAATCTTTGTGCAACCAGCCCCAGTCTAGACTTCCCTAAATAACACTCTCTTCTCTGAAGCTACAGTATTTTCATGATAAAACTGTCAAAATAATAAGAGCATTTAATTTGGCTGCTGTTGCCTCTGTAAGCCTTGGAACTAACTGAGTCACATGAATGTGTCCACAGCAGATGGCTAATTAGGCAGTCAGTGAGTTAAATAGCAGACTTTCTTCCCTTAACAGCAATCTGACCACAGTGACAACATTTCAATTCAAATGACAGTAAATGCTGCTGTCCTGTAATACTCATGGACAACCACTGGTATTAACCAGACTAAAGCAACACATTAGGCCAGGACTGAACAGGGTCATGCTACTATACGGCACCATACACCACAGTTGCTGAAGACAACTTTTGTCTATTTATGTATTTACAGGGTTGTTCATTAAATCAGTTAAATTAAATCATAATTAAATTATTTATTTTTAGTGCAGCAATAGATCCATGTGCCATTATACCTGAAGTTGGCAAAGATGCATGAAACGGCTTGTACAGAACTGCTTGATTCATGCTGCAGATGTGCATACAATCTTTGTAGTTGTATGTTTCTCAGAGAAGTATGGAGAGTTTTCCCAGTGATGTAACCAACTTGAACTGCCTTAAGTCAACATTTTATACACTAACATGGTTTAATGGCTGGATTTTTGTTTTTTCATTTGTTTGTTAGAGGAGCCTACCATGAGCGACTTCAGTATTCCATCCAGTTTAGCATTTAATCATTTGAGTAGCCTGTATAGTCAGATACAGTAGGTATGATGCCTAGGCTGACCAGGCTGTGATCACCCATTACAGGTGCTTTTACAAGTCAGTGTTTTAAAACCGGGTTTAGGGTTAGATTCTCCCTTCCAAATATCCAGTTTTAAAGAATTAGATTGGCCTTTTGGGAGATGAGCATATTCAACTTCTTGCTTAGATGTAGATGAAAAAACTGATATCATTTCATGTCTGTGTATGTCAGATACTGAGCTGGACCCTGGAGGCAGATTACGTATATAGTTTATCTTTGCTTAGCTTTGTTAGGTTAACAGTTTTTAGTGTAAACACTGGAAAAAGAAGGGAACAAGGTCAAGGTCTGCACAAACACTGCAGCTGTCCATCATCTTCCACCTACTCCCCTCAGATAGTAATGAGAGTCTGGGTCCTTTTCATGGGCTGCCAGTAGACGACCACCAGCTCCTTGGTCTTCCCTATGTTGACCTGGAGATGATTGTCGTCACACATTCCTACAAAGCTCTCCACAAGAGCTCTGTGCTCCTCCTTGTTGTCTTTAGGTGGTGTGCACCCAAGTTGAATTGGAAGTCAGAGGCATAGATGGTGAACAGGAAAGGTGACAGCACAGTTCCTTGGGAGGCATTGCTGTTTCTCACCAGCACATCTGACAGGCAGTTACGCACCGTGTTGCACTGTGGTCTGCTGGTCCCTATTTCAGGCCACCCAGCCATGACCTGCCTGTGTCACTGAGAGCTTTTCAGATAACCCGACTGGCTGGATGGTGTTAAGGGCAGAGAGAAGTCAAATAAAATAGCGTGCTGCAGAGCTTCACTAAGTGTTGTGGAAGCTCTGTGGAACATGAAGATGATGGCATCATTCACACCAAGATTTGCCTGGTAAGCAAATTGCAGGGGTCCAGGGAGTCACTCACAAGGAGCTTGAGGTGGTGCAGGACCAGTCACTCAAAGGTCTTCATGACAGGACACAACAGAGCAACTAGTCTGTAGTTGTTGGGAGTGCTGGGGAATCCCTCCTTGGAACCTGGACAATGTCAGACGTTTTCCACAGCTGGGCCACCTTCTCCATCTTCAGGGAGAGGCTATAGAGGTCCTGCAATTCTGCTGCCAGATGCCTGGCACACCCTTGATCACCTGGGAGTTAATGTTGTTGGACCCACTGGCCTTGTTTTCTAATCCTGGAGAGCTGCTCCCTCGCCTTGCTGGTTGTGATGATTGGAGTTGGGATGGGTGCTGAGCTGTCTCCAGGTGCAGGGGACTGTGAGGGCTGGTGGACCAGAACATGCCACTGCCTGCCTCCTGGGGTAGGATGTTGGTGGAGAGGGGAGCAGAGGTGTGACAGAGTCACTGGTGCTGATGAGTGGAGACCCAGGTTGACCTGGTGAGCTTGCCGGGATTGAAAAATAGCTTCAGCAATTTGCATGTTCTAGAGACCCCCCAAAGACAGCACAGAAAGACCTCCAGGCCTGAGCCCAGAACCTGCCCACTGTGGGGCCACAGTGCTACAATGGGGACTCAAAGAACCTGATGCAGTGTGTTACAATCTATGGGGTTATAGTCTGATCCACCAAGGGGGAGAGGACCGTGGAGCATCAGGGGTCATACAGTACACCAGGGGTCATACAGCACCAGGGGAGAGGACCGTGGAGCCGTACTCCTCCGGCATGAAAAAGGTCTTATTGTCTCACATGTTACAGATAACATACTGGGTAAAGTTTGTCAGGGTTTGGGAGTTTTTAGCATCATTAAAATTTCTACTGATCATAATGAAAGTGTGGGGATGTTAAGTCCTAATCCTGTGACAATGGAATGGATGACACATGTAGTATAGTCTCAAGCTCCCCAACAGCTGGTATCTGTGTAGAGATATGCCTCTTTACAAGAGAACAGTACACCAGACGTCATACAGTACACCAGGGGTCATACAGTACACCGGGGGTCATACAGTACAGGGGTCATACAGTACACCAGGGGTCATACAGTACAGGGGTCATACAGTACACCAGGGGTCATACAGTACAGGGGTCATACAGTACACCAGGGGTCATACAGTACAGAGGTCATACAGTACAGAGGTCATACAGTACAGGGGTCATACAGTACACCAGACGTCATACAGTACACCAGGGGTCATACAGTACACCAGGGGTCATACAGTACACCAGAGGTCATACAGTACAGAGGTCATACAGTACAGGGGTCATACAGTACACCAGAGGTCATACAGTACACCAGGGGTCATACAGTACACCAGAGGTCATACAGTACAGAGGTCATACAGTACAGAGGTCATACAGTACAGGGGTCATACAGTACACCAGGGGTCATACAGTACACCAGGGGTCATACAGTACAGAGGCCATACAGTACAGAGGTCATACAGTACAGAGGTCATACAGTACAGAGGCCATACAGTACAGAGGTCATACAGTACAGGGGTCATACAGTACACCAGAGGTCATACAGTACACCAGGGGTCATACAGTACACCAGGGGTCATACAGTACAGAGGTCATACAGTACACCAGGGGTCATACAGTACATCAGGGGTCATACAGTACACCAGAGGTCATACAGTACATCAGGGGTCATACAGTACAGGGGTGATACAGTACACCAGGGGTCATACAGTACACCAGGGGTCATACAGTACAGAGGCCATACAGTACACCAGGGGTCATACAGTACACCAGGGGTCATACAGTACAGGGGTCATACAGTACATCAGGGGTCATACAGTACAGGGGTCATACAGTACATCAGGGGTCATACAGTACATCAGGGGTCATACAGTACACCAGGGGTCATACAGTACAGGGGTCATACAGTACATCAGGGGTCATACAGTACAGGGGTCATACAGTACATCAGGGGTCATACAGTACAGGGGTCATACAGTACATCAGGGGTCATACAGTACACAAGGGGTCATACAGTACAGGGGTCATACAGAACACCAGGGGTCATACAGTACAGGGGTCATACAGTACACAAGGGGTCATACAGTACAGGGGTCATACAGAACACCAGGGGTCATACAGTACATCAGGGGTCATACAGTACATCAGGGGTCATACAGTACATCAGGGGTCATACAGAACACCAGGGGTCATACAGTACAGGGGTCATACAGAACACCAGGGGTCATACAGTACATCAGGGGTCATACAGTACATCAGGGGTCATACAGTACAGGGGTCATACAGTACATCAGGGGTCATACAGTACATCAGGGGTCATACAGTACAGGGGTCATACAGTACATCAGGGGTCATACAGTACATCAGGGGTCATACAGTACACCAGGGGTCATACAGTACAGAGGTCATACAGTACAGAGGTCATACAGTACAGGGGTCATACAGTACACCAGACGTCATACAGTACACCAGGGGTCATACAGTACACCAGGGGTCATACAGTACACCAGAGGTCATACAGTACAGAGGTCATACAGTACAGGGGTCATACAGTACACCAGAGGTCATACAGTACACCAGGGGTCATACAGTACACCAGAGGTCATACAGTACAGAGGTCATACAGTACAGAGGTCATACAGTACAGGGGTCATACAGTACACCAGGGGTCATACAGTACACCAGGGGTCATACAGTACAGAGGCCATACAGTACAGAGGTCATACAGTACAGAGGTCATACAGTACAGAGGCCATACAGTACAGAAGTCATACAGTACAGGGGTCATACAGTACACCAGAGGTCATACAGTACACCAGGGGTCATACAGTACACCAGGGGTCATACAGTACAGAGGTCATACAGTACACCAGGGGTCATACAGTACATCAGGGGTCATACAGTACACCAGAGGTCATACAGTACATCAGGGGTCATACAGTACAGGGGTGATACAGTACACCAGGGGTCATACAGTACACCAGGGGTCATACAGTACACCAGGGGTCATACAGTACAGAGGCCATACAGTACACCAGGGGTCATACAGTACACCAGGGGTCATACAGTACAGGGGTCATACAGTACATCAGGGGTCATACAGTACAGGGGTCATACAGTACATCAGGGGTCATACAGTACATCAGGGGTCATACAGTACACCAGGGGTCATACAGTACAGGGGTCATACAGTACATCAGGGGTCATACAGTACAGGGGTCATACAGTACATCAGGGGTCATACAGTACAGGGGTCATACAGTACATCAGGGGTCATACAGTACACAAGGGGTCATACAGTACAGGGGTCATACAGAACACCAGGGGTCATACAGTACAGGGGTCATACAGTACACAAGGGGTCATACAGTACAGGGGTCATACAGAACACCAGGGGTCATACAGTACATCAGGGGTCATACAGTACATCAGGGGTCATACAGTACATCAGGGGTCATACAGAACACCAGGGGTCATACAGTACAGGGGTCATACAGAACACCAGGGGTCATACAGTACATCAGGGGTCATACAGTACACCAGGGGTCATACAGTACAGGGGTCATACAGTACATCAGGGGTCATACAGTACATCAGGGGTCATACAGTACAGGGGTCATACAGTACATCAGGGGTCATACAGTACATCAGGGGTCATACAGTACAGGGGTCATACAGTACATCAGGGGTCATACAGTACATCAGGGGTCATACAGTACAGGGGTCATACAGTACATCAGGGGTCATACAGTACATCAGGGGTCATACAGTACATCAGGGGTCATACAGTACAGGGGTCATACAGTACATCAGGGGTCATACAGTACATCAGGGGTCATACAGTACACCAGGGGTCATACAGCACCAGTTACTGCCTCTCTGCCATGAAGAGCAGCTCCCTAGTGTTCATCTGTCACATCTGTAGTTCAGCTTGACAGACAAAATACTGCCACTTAAGTGAAGAAAGAAACTGAAAAGTCACAAAAAGGGGAAAAACTAGTAATTAACACAAGAGAGCTGCTAGGATATAATTTATAAGCAGACACACAACATCCGAGCCCTTTGACTGGGGGCCTGGAATGAGGCTAATTTAGCTCTATCCCCCTGCTCCCAGTGGTTATGTCAAACTAGAGTCCTCATATTGGCTCTTGCCTACACTTACTGCACAGACATGATTTGATATCAGAGTAGTATTGACCTTCTGCCTCTCTACAAGAAAGTGAAAAGGTGCATTTTGTAAAAAAGTTCAAACTCTTTTAAAGCCAAGGTCTCAAACGGATTCATGATCTTTTCAGTCACCAATAATATGCTGAAGCCTGATGACAGCATTGGTTTGTTGAAATTAAATGTGATATTTATTGATTTCCATTGCGAAATGAGACTCTCTGGGAGCAAGTAAATGGTTGTTCAATGCAAAATGCAAATTAAGAAAGATGAGCAATGTTTGCAGATCCATCAGCTTCCAAACCATCATCAACTGTCATCCTCACAGAATATTCAGAATGTAATGCTTTCCAAGCAGAGTTCATAAATAAAGTCTTTCTTTATCAATTTAAATGAGTTCTCATTTGCAGCTTTGCAAATTCAACATATCTGACCAGTGGACACAGTTTGAGAATGTTTTGCCACAATGCTGTCCAGGTCTATGAATCTATAACAATAAGACACAACTTTGCTGCAAATGGTCCTACCTTCCAAGAAAAACGTATCAAACAGAATCTTCCTTTGTGACGCACATTAATCCAGATTTTAGAGAGTACTCTGAGTACATCTAATCCCCAAATAAACACATGACATCAGATTTGCCTATGATACCGCTACTTTAAAACACAACACTGCAGCAAGGCAACTGGTCCCACAGTCCTATTTGTGTTTTTAATGCATCTGCTGCTTTAGCATAATACACTGAGTCATGCTCTAATATGTCTGGCTATGTTTCATACCTACTAAAGAGGTGTCTGTGCTGTGGTTTGTAATATGTTTGGGATAAATAAATAAGCAATCACACAAATTCATTTTAAAAGTCAGTAAAAGGTAACATCAGTGTGTTAAGCTGATACCTCGGAGTATTTTGCTCAGATTTAAACAGGAAGGAAGGGATCTGGTTTGAACTGAGCATGACCCAATTTTTTGTGAGTTTTTTTCCTTGTTTTATTTTTTCATCTTTGCTGAATAGACACTAAAAAGGTCTGTGTTACAGAAGTAACAGCAACTATGTGATGCACTAACCTCAAGCATCACTAGACAGGGGAACTGTGTGTATGTGCCTCCCTTACTGTTAAATATGCAAAGTTAGAATGTTCGATGTTAATTTTAAACACAGCGAAAGTTTCACATTATGAGAAACCAAAAGTAATTCTGAGGTGGCACAGTGGGTATCGCTGCTGCCTCACAGCAAGAAGGTCCTAGGTTCAGATCCACCTGAGGACCTGGGACTTTTCTGTGGTTAGTCTCCATGTTCTCCTCATGTCTGTGTGGGTTCTCTCCATGCTCTCCCTGTGTCTGTGTGGGTTCTCTCCATGTTCTCCTCATGTCTGTGTGGGTTCTCTCCATGTTCTCCCCGTGTCTGTGTGGGTTCTCTCCATGTTCTCCCCGTGTCTGTGTGGGTTCTCTCCATGTTCTCCTCATGTCTGTGTGGGTTCTCTCCAGGTTGTCCAGCTTCCTCCCACCAAAAACATGCAGTAGAGGTGAACTGGTGACTCTAAACTGACCGGAGGTCTGAATGTGAGTCTGAATGGTTGTTTGTCTTTCTATGTGATGAACTGGTGACTTGTCCAGGATGAACCCCGCCTCCTGCCCAAAGTCAGCTGGGATAGGCTCCAGCCCTACACAGGATAAGCGGCACCAGAAAATGAATGAATGAATGAAAAGTAATCCCTGTGACCAAAGCTCAACTCAGACTATGCTGAGTAGTATGTTTACAATTCTTTCTTTTTTTGCTTTCGAACTGAGAACAGCTTGTTGTGGATTTCTTTTTGGTCAACTGCTCCACAACCACAAAACACAACACACTCACTCAATCTGTCTATTCCTGATGCTGCTGATTCACAGCAGCTAGATCATATTTTAGGTAGAAAATATTTTCTGGTTATCCTCTCATGTCCTGTGCTCTACCTTAACTCTCTAAGATTTATCTTATGCATGCTACAAACTGACACAACGCACAGCACAAGTGACATTGCTCGTGTCCTTTTCAGGCCCAGCGCCTTCATTGTGTGCATAGAAAAAGAACCTGCACCCACCTGTGCACCTTAAACATAAGTACATTTGCTCATATGCAGTTGAGTGGAGTTGGGACACATTGTGTAGATTCTCAGTACTCCAGGTCAAGGACAGTTACTTTCTATTTAACCTGTTAGGATTATCTTTCAGTTTGACCCTCTGTGACTCCCTGAGTAATTACCAGTCCTATAAACTGGTACTCCACACTGGGTCCCCCCCCCCCCCCCCCCACCATAGATCTGACAGCATCCTCTTCCTGGCAGTCCAATGACCCTGTGTTAGAGGAGTGTACTGCTGAAATCAATTAAACTCAAAATCGGGGACAACAAATGCAAATGTCAAAGCAGAGGCTCCGCCCACCTTGAGTCGGGATTTGCTTGAGGTTTCTGCCTGTTAAAAGGCAATTTTTCCTCATCACTGTTGCAAGTGCTTGACCATGGATGGTTGGGTCTCTGTAGAATAAAGAGTCGGTCTAGACCTGCTCCAGAGGTTATCCTAGCTTAAAGGATGGACTGGAAGCCAGGGGAAAGTGCTAACCTTTAAAGCTTACTAATTTAAATAACTATATCTCATTTATTTGATCTGTACAATCTGGAGTTTGTGGTTTAAAAGTATTGAGCTGCATACTGGAACTATTTCGTAAACAGCTGGCCGTAGTTTCTTCACAGTTCATCCAGAGGTGCTGCACAGAAATGCAAGGAGGATGGGTCAACTTTTGTTTCCCTAGGAAGAGTTAAAGAAGGGAGTTCCTCCAGAAATCACAAGTTTCTACTGGCTACACTTGAACAAATGAGATACGACATAACAGGTTCAGTTAAGAGGTGATATTAAAAGGTGTTGATTAGGTGTTAAAATAGTACATACTGACTTAAGATCAACAGACATATAATTGATATCAATCCTCTCACCTCACTCTCAGAAGTAAAGTGAAGAGGCATGTTTTTTCCCATAGACTTACCTTTAAGATGTCAATCTACAACTGCTTAGTAATGGCTGGTTAGAGTGCTTCAAAAAGACACTTCATGCCCAGCTGTTAGGGTCAGATCCTTTTCATGTTTTGATAGACAAATGAAAAAGGCAACGGAGCAAATTCGGAAGTAGCAGAGCAGACACTTCAGCTAAGAGTCCCAGAGTTGACCCTGCTTTCAGGTGGAGCTTGTATGTGAGGGATACAAACCAAACACTGAGCAGATAAAGGCCTACTGCTGCTCACGTCTCCTGTGGCTTCAGAACTTTGATCATATTGTGATTCTGTCCTCTTGCACTGAAAACCTGCTCTTTGTGAACCTGCATGCAGCAGACCGATCACAGTGTGTGAGATTTAGTTTATGTGCTTGTTCTGTAGTTTTTCCTTTAATGAACTTCCCTACTTTTCTTTCATCAGGCTGGTTAAAAGAGGATGCTTTCTTTCATTAATCATGTCACTCTGCATCTATCAGAGCCTTTCCACAGAAAACACATCCAATCACAGCTGGAAACGGGGTTAATGAGAGCATGGAGACTGAACCAAACATCATAGGCTGTAAAAGCAAAACAACCACTTATAAGATGCTAAAAGAGCTGGGAGAAACAGAGTTGACAATTCTCTGAGCTACAACTCCTCCAAATTATACAACAAAATATGTTGCTCGTTTATGCCTACCAAAACAAAACATGTGTGTTCTGATCTGATGCCACCATCAACACTGACATTTCAAAGTTACTGATCTCTCAAGGTTTGGTTATGATTTGGCCCAAAAACCACTTGATTAGGCTTCGGCAATCATCTTTATTTAATTTGACCGATAACTTGATGAAGGCCTCTCACCCAAAGTCAGCTGGGATAGGCTCCAGCCCTCCGCGACCCTATACAGGATAAGCGGTTACAGAAAATGAATGAATGAAAATGAATGAACTTGATCAAGGTTCAGATCGTAATTACCAGGGAAAATGATTTTACATTTCTGTAAAATCACTGAAATGTTGAAGCTTTATGTTTCTCCACATTTCTTAAGTTCTTTACCTTCAATTTTCAATTTCATGTTTTTATTAGGGCTTTCACTTTTGTTTGTCTAA
Source organism: Chaunax sp. Z400 (assembly GCA_037577475.1). Lineage (NCBI taxonomy): Eukaryota > Metazoa > Chordata > Actinopteri > Lophiiformes > Chaunacidae > Chaunax > Chaunax sp. Z400. Next base: position 22,653,231 of record CM075202.1, on the reverse strand, counting down.
TTAAGAAATCATCCAAACTAAGCTGAGATGTTTTTAAGTGAAAACCATTCTGATCCCTGTCATGTGTTTCTTAATTCCAACACATGCATTTGTTTTAACTCCACCATGTAATGAGAACAGAATTAAAGACTTAAACATACAAACTTGCAGTCATACAATTCCAACATTTTATTCTCACAAATAGTGTTAATTATTGCAGAATTACCACTTTTAGTGTTATGTAACTGGATTATGATTATCAATGCATTTGTATTGCTCAGTAGTTTCTTGTATATGAAGTTCCCTAGTTTTCCTTCATCAGGTAGGTTTCTGTCATTATTATTACTATTATATTATTATTGTTATTATTATTATATTAATAATGTTATTATTATTATTATTATCATATTATTATTATTATTATATTATTATTGTTATTATTATTATAATAATATTATTATTACTATTATCATTATATTATTATTATTATTATTACTATTATTATTATTATTATAATATTATTATTACTATTATCATTATTATTATATTATCATTATATTATTATTATTATTATTATTACTATTATCATTATTATTATATTATTATTATATTATTATTATTACTATTATTATATTATTATTTTTATTATTATATTATTGTCATCGACTCCACATCGACTCCAGTCTTCCTCTCAGGCCTGTCTTTCTGGTGGACCAGCAGAAATCTTTGACCAGCATTATTTGATTTGGGGCAGGTGTTATTTACTGGATTTGTCAGAAGTTCTCCTCAGAAAACATCTGCCTTTTACAGCGGTTGATAACATTATCTTTCTCCCTTCTTTTTTGCATGTGTAATTTGATCCTTTTTAAATATAAACTACTTATTTGTGTTTATTTCATTTGGAAAGTTCAAAGGTCATTGAATAGGCGTCAGTGGACAAATACCAAGGAGGATATTCACATCTGCACAAGAAAACCATTTTGAACAGTGACAGAAGCGACCATGTCCCCACATATACAACTACCTATTATTGCTGGACAGAAGTTCCATATGTAGGTCACGTGACGACAGTTCAGCAGTCAGGAAGTTCTTTGGTAAGTCAGATGAGAGGAATTGCAAATTAATTTGACATACTTTGATGCCTTGGCGAGGCTTATATGCTATGTGTCATTCTGCTGACACCTGCTGGTCTAGCAAAGGTCTCACATCCTGCTGTGAAGGCTGTCGTATTGAAATCATCATGAGGCACTAGAGAGCATACTTACAGCATACTTTTCTCCTTAGAGACTAAAAAAAATGATACTACGGTTAAACATTCACTCACATAAAATAGAATCACTAACTTAGATAACAAATGTGCATACAAAAAGCAGTTGCACAGTTTGAAAGAATATACATACATAGATACACATTTAAGTATTTCTTGATATTTTACTTCACTTAGAAACAAATTCAGAAACAAAATTCAAATTGAATATAAGATCAAATATTCGTGGGAGCCCTTGGTCTACTTGTTTGTGAGTGGGACTGAATTAAGATATCATTTGTGTTTTGGTCCTTGATTGGGACGATGATACGGTTCCACACTAAATCATAATATTCCTATTCAAAATCTTGGATCCACGTCTGGATGAGTTGTTCCTTGGCTCTATAGACCAGTCCCTCCACAAATGTTATCAGACTACTTACACAGACAGACAGGCAAACAAACATGGCTGATCAGAGGTATTAGCTAGTCACTGTTATTTTGATGTATTTTCATATATTGTACATTTGAAGAACCATCTTGCAGACAAACAGAGACAGAATTACAGTGATTATTTTTAAAGGATATAGTGATGTAACTGAAGTTTGGACAAATTAAAGTTTACCAGCTGAACCCCCAGATTCTAATTCAACAACTGGGAAGGAAAATATCCAATAAAAAATAAAAGAAATCCTGTGAGCTGTAAGTTAGTAAGTTAATCAATGTCAGTACACAAACTCAGAGAGCGTGTCACCTGATCTTTGTTTACATCTGAATCTCTTCTGAGTGGAAAGCATCTTAGGCATTTAACCAAACAATCTCAAGGTCAACTAGTTGTCTTTTAGTGGACTTTCAGACTATATCTCATGGACCTCATCAGCCATTTCAATTTGTTCAGTTACCATAATCCAATAGATTATTGGTTTGAAATAACTTGTAAAAATGGAAAATCTCTGAATGGTGTCATTTAGATAAAATCAATTATTTAAAATGCCAAATTTGTTTGATGCATAATCTATACAACCAGAAAAAGCTTATTTCCCATCCCTTCATTATTCTTTTATTTTTCCTTGAACAACATTTACTCGACATTCCACTCAATGATTCTGTACCAATATGCAGACATGCTGTGCTTTTCCATGTGACACACAAACTATGATGGGAGAGAAGTTGTCACTCTGCATCAAGCATCCAATCATTTAGTCCTGCATGTGCTGAAAACACTGGTGAGGGGCAGGTGCAGTAGAGTGATGTCATAGAAACATCATCAGTGTATCTATCAGACATGAAAGTCATTATTGTTTGCTTGAAATGCTCTTTGCTCTGAAATTGTCTTTTGTAAAAAGGATACAAATTATAATAGTTAAATAGTTAATAACTATCATACTTAATAACTTGAGTCGGGTTTTGTTTGTCGTCCACCAGGCTAAAAGAGAATATATGATGAAATAAAACCTTTTTATGAAGACTGATATCTCTGCTGCTGTATGGCAGTGATAGTAAACACGCAGCACACATTGAAGAAAAAAAATATTGTGATTTGAGTAATGGAAGCTTCTGACCCAGCAGAGCTTCAAGTGATCGACCCTGTTTTTTTGACAGTTGCATTGACACAGGAAGGACATGCAAACTCCACACAGAATGGTCCCAGGCCTGGATTCAAACCCAAAACCTTATTGCTGTGAGGTGACCCTTGTATGAATCAGTGTTTCTTTTTCTCTTTGCCAATCGACATTCTCCTCGACAAAAGAAAACACAAGCACAAATTTAAATGTGTCATATGCCCATTGTTACACACAAACAAACAAACAAACAAATAAACAGACACATGGACAGATGCTAATTACTCTTCTGACCTAACCCCTGACCTAAAGCTGATTCGGGGATCCTGTCTTCCTGACTTCCTAACTTCTCCATCAGGTTCCCTCTACCTGTAAAATGTCCTTGTCTCAGTGGAGAGTCATGTAAAAACCCTGGGGCTGGTCATAATTATGCATCTGAGTAAATCACTGACCACTTTAACGTGATATTGTTTAAACAAAAGTGGTGTAACTGCACAATGGCAATGAACAACAACAACAAAAGAAATATTTTAGTTTGTAACTAAAACCTACAATAACACTAAATGCAACAGTAAAGTGAGATGAGACCAAACAAACTTGCACACGTCGTGCCTATGTAGCTTGAACCATCCCCCACCCTCCACAAAGTTTGTGGAAATCCATAGTTTTTTAGCAATTATGGAAAATGTTGAAAATCTTGCATGTTAAAGAAAGTGGGGGAAAAAAATCTTGGATCTGTCCTTCTATCCAGATCCCCTCCCAAATGTAGGTCCTTTATTTTTTGCTAGTTAGTTTGATGGTATTTTAAACTCATCATTGTCATAATGTGATAATCATAGAAATATTGGGGAAAAAATAACAAAATCTGATTCAAACAAATAGCCTACTTGTATCTATTTAATTAATACACATACTTTCACATATCATAGCATATTTGTCATATCAACATATTTTTTACTTATTCAGTAAGTGCTTTACAAATAACTAGTGAAGGGTAAAAAGAGGAAGTACTGTCTGCAAGTCATTCATAAAATGCTACAACAGCAAAGCACTCAACCTGCAAGACAGGCAGGAGCATCATCAAAAATAATGTCACGGAGTCATTCACTCATTTCACCACACAACGGCACTACACTGTTATCAAATGTCTTTAATGCCATTGTGATACACTCTGAGGCAAGGTTGGTCATTTCCAACTCCGTGAATTCTGTTATGTATTTGTCTCTCATGATTCAAACAGAAGTATTGATCAATTTAGAAGAAGGTTTTCATTTTTTTATGCAGTAAAAACAGGTAACATGTCGGTGGGGATTAACAAAACTGTCTTTTTCATAAACCCTGTCTGGATTTCCCCTGAACTCATCATCTTAAAGCTGCTGCCCAGAGAGAAAATATAGCTCTGCCACATTTATTACCAATCATTTTATACCTCATAGCAGAGGTAAAGTAAGGGGCCAACGGGGCCCTACAGACATTTATTCCTCATAAATCACACTAAGGGTGGGAAGCTCAAATGTCAAATGTGTTCCAGGATGCAAGTTAAATAAACAGTTGAATCTGACCAATTGATATGGTTTCTCTACTGGCCCAGATAGCAAAATATGATATGTAATAATATAATATGAAATATGATCATATGTCAAGGCTGTCAAATGTTTGGTGAATGAAACACACCAAGTTTTTAAAGCTAATAAAATGTGGGTTCTTTAGAAAATGCAGTACCCCAATTGGTACCCCATGAGACTCTTAGCAGTCTGCACACACACACACACACACACACACACACACAGACACACACACACACATCCACACACACACACACACACACACACAGACACACACACACACACACACAGACACACACACACACATCCACACACACACACACACATCCACACACACAGACACACACACACACACAGACACACACACACACACATACAGACACACACACACACACACACACACATACAGACACACACACACACAGACACACACACACACACATACAGACACACACACACACACACACACACACATACAGACACACACACACACACACACACAGACACACACACACAGACACACACACACACATACAGACACACACACACACAGACACACACACACACACATACAGACACACACACACACACAGACACACACACACACACATACAGACACACACACACAGACACACACACACACACAGACACACACACACAGACACACACACACAGACACACACACACAGACACACACACACAGACACACACACACAGACACACACACACACACAGACACACACACACAGACACACACACACACACACACATACAGACACACACACACACAGACACACACACACACACATACAGACACACACACACACACAGACACACACACACACACATACAGACACACACACACAGACACACACACACACACAGACACACACACACAGACACACACACACAGACACACACACACAGACACACACACACAGACACACACACACAGACACACACACACAGACACACACACACACACAGACACACACACACAGACACACACACACACACACACACATACAGACACACACACACACACACACACACACACACATACACACACACACACACACACACACACACACAGAGAGAGAGAGAATAGCATTAATTTACCATTTCTCATTCATTCATTCATTTTCTGTATCCTCTTATCCTGTGTAGGGTCACTGGCTGGAGCCTATCCCAGCTGACTTTGGACTTTTCACCCTGGACAAGTCACCAGATCATCACAGGACCACATAGAAAGACAAACAACCATTCAGACTCACATTCACACCTACGGTCAGTTTAGAGTCACCAGTTCATCTATACTGCATGTTTTTAGTGGTGGGAGGAAGACAGAGAACCTGGAGAGAACCCACACAGACACGAGGAGAACGTGGAGAGAACCCACACAGACACGAGGAGAATGTGGAGAGAACCCACACAGACACGGGGAGAACGTGGAGAGAACCCACACAGACACGGGGAGAACGTGGAGAGAACCCACACAGACACGAGGAGAACGTGGAGAGAACCCACACAGACACGAGGAGAATGTGGAGAGAACCCACACAGACACGGGGAGAACGTGGAGAGAACCCACACAGACACGGAGAGAACGTGGAGAGAACCCACACAGACACGGGGAGAATGTGGAGAGAACCCACACAGACACGGGGGAGAACATGGAGAGAACCCACACAGACACACGGAGAGAACATGGAGAGAACCCACACAGACACGGAGAACATGGAGTGAACCCACACAGACACAGGGAGAACATGGAGAGAACCCACACAGACACAGGGAGAACATGGAGAGAACCCACACAGACACGGGGAGAACATGAAGAGAACCTACACAGACATGAGGAGAACATGGAGAGAACCCACACAGACATGAGGAGAACATGGAGAGAACCCACACAGACATGAGGAGAACATGGAGAGAACCCACACAGACATGAGGAGAACCTGGAGAGAACCCACACAGACACGGGGAGAACATGAAGAGAACCCACACAGACATGAGGAGAACATGGAGAGAACCCACACAGACATGAGGAGAACATGGAGAGAACCCACACAGACATGAGGAGAACATGGAGAGAACCCACACAGACATGAGGAGAACATGGAGAGAACCCACACAGACATGAGGAGAACCTGGAGAGAACCCACACAGACATGAGGAGAACATGAAGAGAACCCACACAGACATGAGGAGAACATGGAGAGAACCCACACAGACATGAGGAGAACATGGAGAGAACCCACACAGACATGAGGAGAACATGGAGAGAACCCACACAGACACGAGGAGAACGTGGAGAGAACCCACGCAGACAAGAGGAGAACCTGGAGAGAACCCACACAGACACAGAGAGAATGTGGAGAGAACCCACACAGACACGGAGAGAACATGGAGAGAACCCACACAGACACGGGGGAGAACATGGAGAGAACCCACACAGACACACGGAGAGAACATGGAGAGAACCCACACAGACACGGAGAACATGGAGAGAACCCACACAGACACAGGGAGAACATGGAGAGAACCCACACAGACACAGGGAGAACATGGAGAGAACCCACACAGACACGGGGAGAACATGGAGAAAACTCCCAGGCCCTCAGGTGGATTTGAACCCAGGACCTTCTAGCAAGGCAACAGTGCTACCCACTGCTCCACTGACCATGACCCTGACCATTTCTCATTTACCTTGATTACCAACATTACAGCGTCCTCCAGTTACAGTATATCGCTGTACAACAGAATCCAGCATTTGCACATTCACACATATTCATACAGTGGAGGCAGAGGCTCCCATGCATGATGCAACCTCCTCGTCAGAAGCAGTAATCACTCAAACACTCACGTACAAATGGAACAGCCACTGGGAGCAATTTGTTCATTATTATTTGTATCTTGCCCATGGACACTGCAGGGGCCAGAGGTTGAACCACCTTCATGAAAGACTGTTTGAGTCCCTGGGACCCAGACACCCCCGGCACACATTCTGCACACGCCCCTGATTGTTTGTAACTTCTTATAGGAGGTATTTGTTACCTCTGCCAAGGAGGTTATGTGATCGGTTTTGGTTTTTTTGTTTGATTGTTTGTTTGTTTGCTACCAGGATTGCTCTAAAAACCAATGGATGGATTTGCATGAAATTTTCACCAAAGATGGACCCTTGCATATCTTAGAGGTGATCAGGTTTTGGTGATGATCCGGATCAGGATCTGGATCTTGGAATTTTTTAAAGGTCCTTGGTGGAGGTTTGCGCTCTCCCAGCACTCTTGTTTTCAAATGTGTTGGTGATTGTTAACAGAGGTGCATAAAAACTGCTAAACTGATTTCCATTTAACTTTGTGAAGGAGTGGAGCATGAGTAATGCAAAAACATATTATCTCATTATCAAACTTATCTGGATTGAGGGGCAGATCCAGGACTTTTTTAAGAAACATTCCTTTTTCACAATTCTTAATATTGTTACTGACCGGATATTATTGCTAGAAAACAGGTGTTAAACTACAGTCGTAACAATAATTCAACAGATAAAGAAACAATAAAAATAAAGTTTGTTATAACTATGATTTATAACAAATAAATCCTTTATGTATCGGGCAGCTTCCATTATTCTTTTATTTTTCTATTATACAAGCTAAACAGACGTGTTCTACTGAGTGTCATCAAGCTTTATTGATTAAAGGTTGTGTGAGAGTGTTGTGCACTAATAGTAGAAATCACACCCTGTTTACCATTCCGAAGAGGTTGACGTCATTTATCCTCAATGACAGAAGCTAAACAGTCAGAGGGTTATGCGGTAATGTAGGGTCAGATTCCTGCTCTGGAATTTGAGATGAGTAAAATGAAAATGTCTTCAGTGCTTTTGTTGTGCAGCTTTCTGCGGAACATCAAAGGTCAGAGTCAGGAAAGGAAAGACAGGAACATTTACCTCAGCAAGGTTAGAGTGACTGAGCTAATGCTGCTAACGTGAGCCGACAAATCACTCCTGACTTTATATGAAAGATGACGCTGCTCAGGTTTCAGCGGTCTTCATTCTAAAATCTGTGGGAGTGAATCAGGAACAGGAACTAACTGAACTACAATCTTTCTATGTTATAAATCTGTTGGTTAAACCAAAACAATATTTGCCTTTTCCATATTCTGTATTTAAATGTAGCAATAATCAAATTAAGCAACACAACTAAAATGGAAATGAAAAATTCATTTTAAATTTAATTTTTTATTATATTTACCTACGAGTCTACCAATCAGATTCACTATTTATTTGACTCCTGGTTTAACAGTTAAAGTCCTTATGGTTACATTTGCTTTATTTTAAAATCTTGTGTACAGATTGCCACTTTAAATTTTAAATGAAATCTGTCCAAAGATCTGTGTGCGTAATGAGGAGTTTGTGTAATTGGTGAACTTTGGGGGATGTTGGAACACATACATTTGAACTTTGGACAGAGGTAGGCTTGCTGTTTTCACCTAATTCTAATCTTCATGCTAAGCTAGGCTAACCAAGTCCTGACTCCAGCTCTGCATTCTACACACAGACATGAAATACACATATTCTTATCCAGTGGTGGACTCAGGCTGTCTGAGGGGCAGGGCTGAGAATACAAATAAGGCACCACCTGTATGCAGTGGGGCATCAGCGTGCACAAAGTCATGATGCATTAATGATGAAATGATTACAACCCGAGCTTAGATTGAAAGTGTTTCATTAAAAATTTAAAAATTAAATTATGGCACATTCCATTCTGTTTCCCAAACATTTTAAGTTAATAAATACTAAATTATATTGTACATTTAAATTTCACTTGTACAGTAGATCACAGCAGCTTTTCTATGACACACCTATTCTCAGAACCCCACACCCTTCACACTTCTTCACCAGTCTTTGCTTTATCCTCTCACTATGAAATCAACACTGGTGTGCACCTTATATGTGTGAGGTCGTAGCTTACTGCATTGTGGATATATTAGAACAAGCCCTTAGGTTCATTTGGATGAGCTCCCATTCCTCTGACTCACTGGATGAGACAATGTTGATTCTCTCAGCATCGGGAATCAACGGTTTCACAGCATTCATTCTGTGCTTCTCCAATATCTAGTTCCATTCTTTGGAAATATTGTCTTGGACTGACAGCAGGTGAAGAGGAGCACAAAGAAAAGAGGATGGAAACATCCAGTTTGGTGAGGGCACACCCTTCCACCCGCTCTGGTCTCCATGGCTTAGGGGCCTGTAATGTAAAGAGCCAGATTTTCTTGGATAAATTAGAGTGACTTTTTGAATATCTCTGAGTTTCTACCAACAAACTAGATCATTTAAAAAATTCACATGACTGACAGCTGCAAGTTAAAATAAAGAAGCATCTCTGGCCTGGCGATGGGTTGTCAGACTGATCCAATCAGGATAGAGACATAACGTTACATAATCCTCACAACCTTCACTGTCTCATTCGAATATGATGACCTCTGGTTCCAAAACTCAAGACTTAAAAGTAGTAGTTCTTAAATCAGTGGTTGCTCCAACCACAGTTTATTACACAGTCTATCTGCAGTGAAATTATAAACATTTAGTTTTAGATTCACTTCTCTGATGTCCCCAAAACTCATTTTGGGATCTGCTGCAGGTTTGAGTAGATTCTACATGAGCCTTTTTTAACCCACAACCGGGTGCTTTAAGAATGATCCTTATATTATAGAGAAGGATGAAAAGCTCTTATCATATTATTAAAAAAATAATCACTAGCAAAAGCTTAAGTTTCTACTTCAGATAAGTACTACCCAGGTGGTTGTATATTGTTCTCTGTAGCTCTAGGGTAGCTGTCAACAAGTCTGAGAAAATAACCCAGATGATGTCATTGGGGTCACTGGGGGTTATCTGAGGCATGCTTTGGCAGGGAGAGGTGTGGAGTTGTGTCCAAAATTCCCACAGCACTAATTCTAAGCTGTTGAGTCTGTAGTGTTAACTGGAAAAGTAACAAATCCATGTTCTTCTTCAATGAAAATGCCTATGAGACAGTTACAGGAAAAACAAGATCAGAATAACACTTTAGGAAGAACTTTTTCCTAACCTGTTGGTAACAAAGGATAACTAACAATAGGATGTGTGACCAGGGGCTTGTCCAGATGGGGGCCGGGGATGGCATGGACCACCCCTGAAATCTGATTGGACACCTATTATCCTAAAGCAGAGTGAGAGGCAGGACCTTAGACACAATCTACTTTTGGATTATTCTGAATGTGCACCGTTTTCTTTTGTATGTTGCCAGTTTGATTTTAAGGACTTCTAGAATAAAGTTTAGAAGGTTTACATTATATTTGTTTGGTCCCACTCTGTTGTGTTGTGATTGGATTATTGCACTTACTGTAAGTCGCTTTGGATAAAATGTAATGTAAAAATTGGCCGCAGCTAATAGTTATAAAATACAGTAGATAGTAATTACTGTCATTCTGAAGCATGAGCGTCTTTTGTAAATTTCCCCACTGTGGGACTAATAAAGGGATATCTTATCTTATCTTATCTTATCTTCATGGTCTTATTGGGACACCTGTCAAAAAAAGTCCTGACACGCCCCTGTCTGTAAGCATTGACCTCCCAACACTGTTTTGATCAAACTAAGTTGCATGTCTATTATTTACAATTTCCTTTTAGTGGAGACATTTAAAGTACCTTGCTTTTTGATACTAACTGCAAACATAGTGTACTTTAAAGATAAATACCTTATAAATCACAACATGGTATGAATGCATGGCCAAACAACTTATGGGATAAGTGGTGGCCAAATACATGGGGAATAAAAGGCTAGACCTGAAACGCTGCTGCATCAATTTGACAATTCTTTTTAAAATCTGTCTTGTAAGTTTCCAGTTTTCATGAAAGTAAAATATGAAATCAGCTAAATACCTCTTTAAAAAGTGTCAGTCTGAGTTGTTGGATCATATTTCAGCTTATTATTATTGTATCACTTACTTTTGAATGTTTCTAGCCTACTTTAACACATCAGCTGTTGAACTTGTAGCTCTGCCTGCATGGCTGAGGTGGAGACCACTGACAAATCCGACGTTTATTTGAGGGTTAAAAATAAAAAAATAAAATATAAAGGGTTAAAACGGGGTCATAGTTGTTATGTATAGAATAGATGTGGTCGGTAGTCGGAGTGTGACTTCTTCCTCTGACTTCCCGGTACTGACCGTCTGTCTGCGGGTCTTGTACAGAGGGGGGGCAGCAGGAGGAGCGACGGTGCATTTTCTCCGTGAAGTCCTCTCTATCCCTCCGCAGGACCGGACTAGTTCACAGCGCCTCCGACTCAACTCTCTGTGTGACGGATCCTCCTCGAGGTCAGTTTCTTTCTGTAACCTTTTTATTTCATGTTAGTCTTTGCGTGTCTTTGTTTTGCTGCGGTCTTTGAACGCGCCGCGCGCCGCGCTGTGATCCTGCTGACTCGTATCGCTATTCTTAAACAAGCAAATACAATATTCAAATAACTGAAGCTTGTTAGCTTCCGCTGAGCCTCTCAGTAACTTTACTACTCTTAGCTCGTTCGGGTAACTTGATTGCAAACGTTGTGTTTAGTCTCAGCAGCAGCAGCAGTGTCTGAAGTGTCCCTGCTCCGTGTCGCTGACACACCTCCAGTGTTATGATCACCTGGTAGCTTATGCTAAGTTCATAACTTTATTTTACTGTCAGATACTGTTTAGAGCTGTGGTTTAAATCACTGTCCACTTGGTTTGTCCTACACATTACGACATATGTTAGAATAATGTGTCTGTGTTCCCTCAGTGTCACTTGTATTCAAATGTGGAGTTAGCTGTTGGTCTGGACTCAGATGACTTTATATGTCAAATAGTTCAAAAAGAATATAAAATCAAGCAGTTAGACAGTCTGTGTTGTATCTGATGCAATTCAGGCTCCAGTCTGTGAATAATAAGAATGTGTGAAAGGAAAAGTGAAATCCTCTCTGCAGCAGGAATTTAGCCCAAGGCTTAGCCTAAATATTTAAATCTACAGGGTTAAAATTGAGGGTATTTAACAGTTCAAGATATGAGTTTATTGAAGGGCTGGTCCATAATGTGTTTGTACCCAGAACACAGATGTGTGAGTATGTAGAAACCCTGAAGCAGTGCTTTTATTTGAATAGGGTTTGTTTAGAAGGCTTCACTGTCTCTTCAGGTTGACGTCAGGCTTCGAGGAGCCTGGAGGGACAACATGAGGTTTCCTTTCATGCAGGGTCGACTTCCTTCACCAGAGATTCACCCTTTCAGATAATGTAAAGCTTGCACTTTCACTTTTTGCTCTCCGACACTTGTAATACAGACTGAGAGAACAGGCAGCCACCTGAAACCAAACCTTACACACATACTAGTCCTTTAATGTTTTGGAACCACAGGGCTAGGAGAAGGAGATATGTTCAAGTCCTATGTTACTGTGTATGTCAGTTTATATCGTGATATTCATGTGTATAATAATAATAATAATAAAATGATCATGTCTATAGTTGATAATGTCAACAAAGACATTACACAGGTTTGAATGAGACCAGTAAACAGCACATTACACTCATCAGGTTGGCTTGAAGTGAGGCACGGATCAGCATTCCAGGATCCTTCTTGATTCATGAATTGTTCTAACTGGTCTGCAGGTTGAAAATACCAGTGTTTTTGCTGTTATTCTCATAATATGTCAAATTTACATAAATATTCTAAACTATAAAAACGCACTGATTGATATCCATGTAATAACTTTGCTGCAGGCACATGTTTAATGAGCTACTAAGTTTAGAAAAGGGTTCATTTCTGCCAAGTGTTGTACTGAACTGAACTAAACAGCTTAAAACAGGGACATTACTCACCACAGCATCACAGTGTCAGAAAGCTGTTGAGGTCATGTGAGCCTATGTTCCACTGATGATCTTTATTTCTACAAACACTAATGGATAATGTCAAAGCGCTGCTTCCTCTTTGTTCTGAAGAGGACATTTTGGAGACAGAGGCTGTCCACCTGACTACAGCGACATGTAGCGTTACACTCTGCATCCCTGTGAGGTGGGTTAGAGCCGCCAACCACCCACACACAACATATGAACAGCCACGCCCGTCTCTCCATCTGCTTATGTCCCCAGGGGCGCTGATTAGTGCAGCGCAGTGCTGACGAGGTCAGAGGTCACCAGGTGTAGAATGGAAACATAATGAGCCTTAATGGGCCACAGGGCATGGGGATTTTACAGGACTGTGAAAGGAGACTCTGCATCAGAGTGGATAATTCCATTAGTCTGTCAGATGGTGAGATGGGTCCGATGTGATGTGCAAACACAGAAGCTGAGAACTGCTGATTCCCATGGTGTTAAAATATGACATCAGGTGTTTTACACTAAGATAGATTGAATCTGTGATAACAATGTTTCAAAGAGATAATATCATTTTGAACCCAGCATCAGACGGCATTATAACAGGACAGACTGAGGGGTTAGCACATTGTTTGTCACAGCACTGCCTCCCAGTGAAAAGCTCTGTGGCATAAGAAAAGGAGCTTTCTTAAGTCTTTTGCCTTATAGGGGCTCTAAACCCCACTCAAGCCTTTTATTGATGGTTTGAAACAATGAACTCTGGGGTCATGCTCAGACCCTCGCTCTTTGTCGGACTGCATCTGCTGTAATTCAGCTCTGCCAGAGAAGAGGATTAGAGACGTGGGGAAATGTTGGTGTACAGTCGCTTTTTTCAGAGTAATGTGAAAAGAGACAAAAGGCTGGTGCAGTGGGATAGAGCCTGTCTTTCTATAGGAGGAGGTGGGATAGGAGGGGGTTGGTGGATGCTCTGCCCCACAGATGACACTCAGGCCTCTCAGCTGGAGATGAGGCAGCTCCAGGCAGCATGTGTTTACATGTGTGCCCATGTAAGGTTAATGCATTATGTCTGTATGTGGGAGACCAGCAGACAAAGACTCCTTCAGTGGTGTTTGTTTGCTTGTATGATTTTATGTGTATTATTGTGTGTATTTATGCAGTCATTGTTTATGTGCGTTTAAGGGAGGATTTTATTTTCTTAGTTTCATCAAATCTACAGCACTGTGTCGTCGGATCAAGTTACTTGTTGAGAGCTGGACACAGAGTAACAATACTAAGGCCAGGCTAGGAACATGACCTGTCAGACCTCTACCTCATCCAGATGATCTGAACTGGTGGTGCCCAACCTGAGGTGGAGATCAGGACCCCCTAAAGGGTCTAATGTAAATATCAGGGGTTAAACCAGTGATCAAAAAGATGACTATAGGCTTTTTTACGGCTGTTTGATTTTTTTTTTTTTAATATATACAATGAAATACTCAATCTTTTTGGTTTTGCCTTTAAAATACAATTTAAATACATATTATTATTGTTTTGGCATTCAGTCCCATTAGTAATAATATAATGGTAGGAAAGGAAAAGCCAAATGTAATAATCTGGAATTCTAATTACACTCAGAAAGTCATAGGGATAATGTGAGTTTTTACACGTAATGACCACATGTGGTGTTGTGGTAATGGTTGGTGAACTCATTGCAAGGCATCACTAAAGGGGTGGAGACATCTCTCTGAGGAACACAAGGGGCCTTTTCTGCTCAGTGCTCTTGGACAATGAAGCAGGATGCAGGAGGTGATAATGACTACCAGGGTGGACTTTGTGGTGCAGCTGCATCCTTTAATCCTGCAATCATGCAAAACACAGTTATTCAACCGAAGGGTTTGTAGTGATGCTCAGATATGTATACTGTATACCTATGTATACTGACATAAAAGGCCAATACCAAACATCCGTGAGTATAATGAACATGAACTCTAAGGCCCAAAGAATTTAGTATATGAAATATATTTGGTACATGTCATCTTGTTTTAATCTTGAAAAGGATTATGTCTTAATTATTTCAGTTCATTGACTCAGACTGATGGTCAAAGTGAAGTTCAGTTAAATTACTGGATTGAATTAGTACAAATGTGGCATCTACTAGTATTAAGAGTGTGTAATTCATCATAGGACTAAACATTATTAGTGATAAGAGAATACATCTAGGAAAGTAATGTTCGACAAAATGTGTAAGTTTCTTTCCTATTTCTTAGCTCAGAATGACGGGTGTTACTGGTTTGTTGTGGTCTTTTCTTTTTCCAAGAACTACAAAATTTGGATAGAATTAAACAAACGCTTCACCCAAAAAAGAAAATACAGCCTATTTACCCCCACAGTCACTTGTAAAACATGTAAAATGCAGTGGTTGGAGCCCCCCAGATACTGAGGCTACAGTCCTCTAGCGGTCGGTGTGGGTTCAATTTAGCCCGTAGCCACTTGTAACACACACACACACACAGACACACACACACACACAGACACAGACACACACACACACAGACACAGACACACACACACACAGACACACACACACACAGACACAGACACACACAGACACAGACACACACACACACACACACAGACACAGACACACACACAGACACAGACACACACACACACAGACACACACACACACACAGACACAGACACACACACACACAGACACACACACACACAGACACAGACACACACAGACACACACACACACACACACAGACACACACACACACACACACAGACACACACACACACACACACAGACACACACACACACAGACACAGACACACACACACACAGACACACACACACACACACACACACAGACACACACACACACACACACACAGACACACACACACACACACAGACACACACACACACACAGACACACACACACACACACACACAGACACACACACACACACAGACACACACACACACACACAGACACACACACACACACAGACACACACACACACACACAGACACACACACACACACAGACACACACACAGACACACAGACACACACACACACACACACACACACACACAGACACACACACACACACACACACACACAGACACACACACACACACACACACACACAGACACACACACACAGACACACACACACACACACAGACACACAGACACACACACTCTTTCCCGCATTTCCTGTCACCTCTTTGGTTGTCCTATCAATTAAAGGCAAAAGAGGCCTGACAGGATGAGTTTTTTATTTTGTTAATAGCAGAGTTTTATTGAATTTACAACATCACATGTTGTAATTGTTTGCTTTTAGGTTATGACCTCTTTACTGCTTATCCATCACATCTGGCTCAGCTGTCACACAGCCAACAGTGCATTAGTCTACTATGCATCTCCACAAGAAGCACTAATTTCAAAGCAGTGATTAACCTGATAAAATAGCCGCAGATATTTGTCCTACATTCTCTGGAGCTATTTATGGCCTGTGTTTGTCCACCATAAATGTTTCATTGAGCGCAGAATCTCTGCCTCTTCGCTGTAGTGAGCTAGTTAGCATTGAAGCAGATCTTGGAATTACTGAGTGGGTAAAAGTACTGTTTTAATCTGGCTTTGGCTCTGTCTCCCTGACTGGTGCAGGAAAGACAGATGGCTGAGTTTTGAATTAAATCTGGGAGTGGACGCAGGGATTGTTGTTTCAGAAAGGTTGTTGTTTCACCCACACACACAAAGTTATCTGCACTGGATAGAGCAGCGAGGACCAGAGGGGCAGCTGCAGTTTAACTTTGGCCCTGTTTACACTACAGCGCTTTTGCATTCACACTTTTGGCATTGATCCTCATGCACATGGATCTGCAAAAACGGTTGAAAGCGATGTATGCATGCCAGGGCAGTAGTTGGCAGTGTACCCTTTCAAAATCAACACACACAGAATAAGATCACAGTGGTGGTTCAGTGAATCTACATGGGAGGAGCGTTAATAACGGGTTTGGGCACCGTTTGGATTTCAACGATTCTGAGTACAACTCCAAATTTGCTTTTCAGTTCCTAATTTAAAATTTCTTAACAATTCCGATGGAATCGGAGTTTTGGAACCAGTTCCAATTTGGAACTGGTTCTCGATGCCCAACCCTAGTTAATGAACTCAACAGAGTCTGCAGGACAGACAAACCTGACAGTCCAACACAGTTTTTTAGTTGTTGTTCTCTTTTTCTGTCTGCGTGCATGAATGAGACTGGAACTGTAAGAGGCATGCACTAAGTGACCCCTGTGTTGTCATCATTTTCAGAGGAGTTGTGTTTTCTCAGTTTACACAGTGACAGTAATACTGGCATTTTCCAAAGATTACACTCTGGAACCCGTTTTCAAAAGTTTGTGTTGTCAGACCCCCAAAACGCCGTTCTCATGGAAGTGACAACAAAAAGGTAATTCTCTGTCAAAGTGGTACTGCAGACATTTCCTCACCCTCCCTTCAGGTAATCATTTATAAAATCAGCCATCCATCACAAACCAACCAATTAGGAGGAATAACTAGATCTAATGGTTAAAATGCAAGACAATATTCCCTCCCTGAGATGTTGGTTAAAGGTGGTAGGTGCACCTGTCAAGGTATTTCTTGGGTCAGTGAGTGAGTGAATGAATGAGTGAATGAATGAGTGAATGAGTGAATGAGTGAATGAATGAATGACTGACTGAATGAATGAGTGACTGAATGAATGCGTGAATGAATGAGTGAGTGAATGAATGAGTGACTGAATGAATGAGTGATGAATGAGTGAAAGCGTGAATGAATGAATGAGTGAGTGAATGAATGAATGAATAAGTGAGTGAATGTGTGAATGAATGAGTGAATGAATGAGTAAATTAATGAGTGAATGAGTGAATGAATGAGTAAATGAATGAGTGAATGAGTAAATGAATGAGTGAATGAATGAGTGAATGAATGAGTAAATGAATGAGTGAATGAGTGAATGAATGAGTGAATGGTTCCTTCCATGTTCGTCTTAGTTGAAATCCTTACATCCACTGAACTTGAATGAAACCTTTACTGCTTGTGGTTCTGAAGGAGCTGCTGTTGGATCTGTTGACAAGCAGTTTGTATTCCTGTCATACTTTGGATACCAACTGTTGTCCCTGTTCTTCTCACTTATTAGTCATGATGAGAGTGTTGACAGCTAAAGAGACACATTGTTAACATTAAGAAGAAAACGTGTTTTTTAAAGTGTAACTCGAGGCTGCCTGTGTGAAAGTGTTGTGATCATTTTATGTAGTTGGCCCCCTCGCTGTTCTTCACCTCACTGGAGGAGGGCTGGGTAACTAACCAAAAAGAACTAAAAACTGACATTTAGAAACTCGCACTGTCCGTTAATTTGACTGATACGTTCCCCAAAACGTGCGATCATGAACTGTCCTTAAAAAAATATTGTGTCATGTTCAGTTTCATGCAGCCAGAACAGAATGGATGACAGGAGTGAAAACAGAGAGCCAATAAGATGTGCAGCTCCATATTCTCCCTCCCTCTCATGCTCCACGTTCAGTCTGCCTGTCTTACATACAATCAGCTCTGAGGACCAGAAATATGTCATCTCCATGCCCATTATGGAGTCCTATTATCCAGCCCTACACCAGAGTCTGGGTTACTATGTCAGTCCCCATTATACATTATCTAGTGCAGTGCCTGTTCTCAACATGCCTGTTAGGAATGAACAGTTTCCTTGGACTGTGGTATTGCTGGTTGCAGCTTTCTTGTTTTAACTTAAGTAACATTATTTACAAAATCCAACAGCAAAAGTAACCTGCAGTCAGTGAGCTGCAGCAAATAAAGACCAGTTGTGGGTGTGGATGAGGACATGATGGACTCAGTCTGCAGAGTCCTGAACCAGAGAATCAGCTGCCTTGTGTTTGTTGTGGAGTCACAGATATATTGGAAAACCAAACGTCGCTGTGTCTGGGTTCACTATACTATGCGGACACACACAGACAGCCCTGGGTGAACAAATACAGCTACGATTAGCTCATCTTCCACTTCTGCATTAATGTCTGACTGATATCCAGACGTGTTGAGGATCTCAACACTGATAGGCTTTCATGTCACACCGTCACATGAATTTGTCACCCGAGTTGAAATTGTTCAACTTGAGTGAATCTCATTTGCTGCGCGCACTTCACGTCGTTTGTGCAACATGCAAATGTTAATGTGATCTTATCTTATACAACAAGAAAGCTGTACTTTGAAGTTACATTATGAATCGTAATAAAACTATCAGAGTAATATTATCATTAATAATACTATCATAATAATACTACATTATAATTATGTTTGTGAAGCAGCAGTGTGTTTGTGTAACTGCATGTGTTTGTGTAACTGCATGTGTTTGTGAAAAGGCAGTGTGTTTGTGTAACTGCATGTGTTTGTGAAGCAGCAGTGTGTTTGTGTAACTGCATGTGTTTGTGAAGCAGCAGTGTGTTTGTGAAGCAGCAGTGTGTTTGTGTAACTGCATGTGTTTGTGAAGCAGCAGTGTGTTTGTGTAACTGCATGTGTTTGTGTAACTGCATGTGTTTGTGAAGCAGCAGTGTGTTTGTGTAACTGCATGTGTTTGTGAAGCAGCAGTGTGTTTGTGAAGCAGCAGTGTGTTTGTGTAACTGCATCTGTTTGTGAAGCAGCAGTGTGTTTGTGTAACTGCATGTGTTTGTGAAGCAGCAGTGTGTTTGTGTAACTGCATGTGTTTGTGAAGCAGCAGTGTGTTTGTGAAGCAGCAGTGTGTTTGTGTAACTGCATCTGTTTGTGAAGCAGCAGTGTGTTTGTGTAACTGCATGTGTTTGTGAAGCAGCAGTGTGTTTGTGTAACTGCATGTGTTTGTGAAGCAGCAGTGTGTTTGTGTAACTGCGTGTGTTTGTGTAACTGCATCTGTTTGTGAAGCAGCAGTGTGTTTGTGTAACTGCATGTGTTTGTGAAGCAGCAGTGTGTTTGTGTAACTGCATGTGTTTGTGTAACTGCATCTGTTTGTGAAGCAGCAGTGTGTTTGTGAAGCAGCAGTGTGTTTGTGTAACTGCGTGTGTTTGTGTAACTGCATGTGTTTGTGAAGCAGCAGTGTGTTTGTGTAACTGCATGTGTTTGTGAAGCAGCAGTGTGTTTGTGTAACTGCATGTGTTTGTGAAGCAGCAGTGTGTTTGTGTAACTGCATGTGTTTGTGTAACTGCATCTGTTTGTGAAGCAGCAGTGTGTTTGTGAAGCAGCAGTGTGTTTGTGTAACTGCGTGTGTTTGTGTAACTGCATGTGTTTTTGAAGCAGCAGTGTGTTTGTGAAGCAGCAGTGTGTTTGTGTAACTGCATGTGTTTGTGAAGCAGCAGTGTGTTTGTGTAACGGCCTGTGTTTTTGAAGCAGCAGTGTGTTTGTGAAGCAGCAGTGTGTTTGTGTAACGGCATGTGTTTTTGAAGCAGCAGTGTGTTTGTGTAACTGCATGTGTTTGTGAAGCAGCAGTGTGTTTGTGTAACGGCATGTGTTTGTGTAACTGCATCTGTTTGTGAAGCAGCAGTGTGTTTGTGTAACTGCATGTGTTTGTGAAGCAGCAGTGTGTTTGTGTAACTGCATGTGTTTGTGTAACTGCATCTGTTTGTGAAGCAGCAGTGTGTTTGTGAAGCAGCAGTGTGTTTGTGTAACTGCATGTGTTTGTGTAACTGCATGTGTTTGTGAAGCAGCAGTGTGTTTGTGTAACTGCATGTGTTTGTGAAGCAGCAGTGTGTTTGTGTAACTGCATGTGTTTGTGTAACTGCATCTGTTTGTGAAGCAGCAGTGTGTTTGCGAAGCAGCAGTGTGTTTGTGTAACTGCGTGTGTTTGTGTAACTGCATGTGTTTTTGAAGCAGCAGTGTGTTTGTGAAGCAGCAGTGTGTTTGTGTAACTGCATGTGTTTGTGAAGCAGCAGTGTGTTTGTGTAACGGCCTGTGTTTTTGAAGCAGCAGTGTGTTTGTGAAGCAGCAGTGTGTTTGTGAAGCAGCAGTGTGTTTGTGTAACGGCATGTGTTTGTGAAGCAGCAGTGTGTTTGTGTAACTGCATGTGTTTGTGTAACTGCATGTGTTTGTGAAGCAGCAGTGTGTTTGTGAAGCAGCAGTGTGTTTGTGTAACTGCATGTGTTTGTCTGCATGTGTTTGTGTAACTGCATGTGTTTGTGTAACTGCATGTGTTTGTGAAGCAGCAGTGTGTTTGTGTAACTGCATCTGTTTGTGAAGCAGCAGTGTGTTTGTGAAGCAGCAGTGTGTTTGTGTAACTGCATGTGTTTGTCTGCATGTGTTTGTGTAACTGCATGTGTTTGTGAAGCAGCAGTGTGTTTGTGTAACTGCATGTGTTTGTGTAACTGCATGTGTTTGTGAAGCAGCAGTGTGTTTGTGTAACTGCATGTGTTTGTGTAACTGCATCTGTTTGTGAAGCAGCAGTGTGTTTGTGAAGCAGCAGTGTGTTTGTGTAACTGCGTGTGTTGGTGTAACTGCATGTGTTTTTGAAGCAGCAGTGTGTTTGTGAAGCAGCAGTGTGTTTGTGTAACTGCATGTGTTTGTGAAGCAGCAGTGTGTTTGTGTAACGGCCTGTGTTTTTGAAGCAGCAGTGTGTTTGTGAAGCAGCAGTGTGTTTGTGTAACGGCCTGTGTTTGTGAAGCAGCAGTGTGTTTGTGAAGCAGCAGTGTGTTTGTGAAGCAGCAGTGTGTTTGTGAAGCAGCAGTGTGTTTGTGTAACGGCCTGTGTTTGTGAAGCAGCAGTGTGTTTGTGTAACGGCCTGTGTTTGTGAAGCAGCAGTGTGTTTGTGTAACGGCCTGTGTTTTTGAAGCAGCAGTGTGTTTGTGAAGCAGCAGTGTGTTTGTGAAGCAGCAGTGTGTTGAGCTCTCAGGGCCTTTTTCCAGTAGGAAACAGCCCAGATATGAGGCCGTGTCTGCATGAGAAGGTGGCTGGTTTTCTGGAGCATGCAGGTTAATAAGTATTCCCCAGGGCCGCCTCCTAGACCCATGTGAAAAGCAAGGGCATGGCATTTCTTGTTTTTGAACCAAGTCTTGAATTCCAAAAGTGGACACAAAAGCCCCGTTGCCTAGCTGCGTTTGAAGAGCCTTACAGCGGCTGCCAGGCCTGCTTTGTGTGCATGGGTCTCTGAGTGAACAGGATATTCTGGAGAATCAGCTGGAATGCAGTCAGGGAGAGGATTCCCCCTTCACTTCATCTCATTCAGTTTTCAGCTGGCAGGAGGGACTCATTCAGATGTTACCATAGTGAATTATCACGCTTTTCAGCTCCAGTGAATTAACCTCTAAGGGTGAGGTTTTTCATGAATTCTTTGGCATACCACTTTGTGAAGGATATTAATGAAATGCAAATCTTAGGTCTAACAGCGATGCTGCAGTATTTGGCTCTTGTTCCCTCTCAGTCGATTCACTCGGTACAACACATGTAGTATGGGATATCACGCCCTCGCGTGACCTTACTGAAGACACCTCTATTCACGCCATAAAGGCAGATGACCTGTGGTGATGTGCGTGAGGCTCCGCCCGCACATATATACCTGTGTCACCACGGACATCCTTCAGTTCTTGCACTCTTCACCTCGCTAAGAACACCTCTATCGAGTCCGGCTAACTAGGTGCTGTTAGCTAGCCGTGTTCTCCCTGAAAGGCTACCACCTCTCAAAATTGGCTTAACAGCTTTTGTTGGTGTTAGTAACCACCGCTTCTATTGGTGTGTAGCTGCCCGCGGAGCGTTTATTTTGAGTTCATTCTCTTACAACTTCCCAAAGTTTGGTGTCTCTGTATGAGTGCTAAACTTAAACGAGCTAAGAATAAGTCTTCCACTCGCCCCTGTCCTTTCCTTTGCACGAGCTGGACCACCACGAAGTATGTCCCGTCTGTCTGGGAATTGTCCACGCTAGGAGAGCGTTGACAGAGCCCGAGGATTGTGCGTTTTGTCGCCAGCTCCAACGCTTGACCCTGGAGAGACGAGTCGGCTTTGTGGAAAAGGTTCTGGGAAGGACTGCTGTCGCTCGACAGGACCCCCTCCTATCTGAGTCGTGGGAGCCAGCTTCGTCTGAGTCCTGTGACGAGGAGATTTTGGTCGAATTCCCCGTGAGTAACTGGGCAGATCATATGGACAGTATGGAGGGGTCAGTTGTGCTTGAGCCGGAGCCCTCTGAGTGTGCTAGCCAGCCGCAGCTTGCCCACCATGATGTGCGGGATGTCGGCCTGGACATGCATGGCTTATCGGAGGACAAACTGGATGATTTAACATCAGCTTAATCTTCCGTTGCTACTGCGCCGGCTAATATTGACGACTCATCCTTCTTTTCACTGTACCATCGTGCAGCGGTGAAACTCGAGGTGGAGTGGCCTTCTCCCCCACCGGCTCAGAAGCCATCACGGTTTGCAGGATTCTTTCTTCCTCCCGAACCGACAGCGGCTAAGAGTCGCCTTTTCAGAATTAACTTCCACATGGAATAAACCAGTGTCTACCCGCGTCACAGTACCCGGCTATGGGCAATATGTGGATCTGGAGGGTGCTGAAAAGGCTGGTTTGGTGAACCCCCCGCCTATGGCTGCATATCTGCCCCCGTCACAGAACCATGGTGTGAGTGTCACTGCAACCCTTCCATCCAAACATTGCAGCTTTTCTGTAGCTCAGTTGGATATAATCTATCGAGCGCAGGCAGGCACCGCTCGAGCGCTGAGTTCTGTCACCATGCTTCAAACTTACCAAGCTATGTGTTTGACGGAGCTTGGATCACAGATAACCCCCGATGACCCGCTGACGCCTCTTCTTAATGAAATCAGGCTGGCTACGGATTACGTTCTCCGTGTCACGCTGTGCTGCGCTTTCCCTCGGCAGAGGGATGGCTTCTACAGTGGTGGCACAGAAACACCTGTGGCTGACTCTGTCTGACGTCCCTGAGAGAAACAGAGCAGTCTACCTGGATGAACCGGTGTCTGCGGTGGGTTTGTGTGGGCAATCACTCAATGCCATCCAGGCGAAATTCGAGCTGAGGAAGAAACAAGACGAGGCTCTGCGTAGCATTATTCCCAGGCGGGAGGCGAAGTCTACGCCGCCTGTGAGCACTCACACATTTACAGCACCACCCCCTCCCCCGAAATGAGCGGTGGCGCCTGCGGGTTTGGACTCCCAGGCGAAGCAGCAGCTGGCTAACCAGGCTCCACGTCCATCGGCCTGGAGCATGGGCCCGCCGCCGAACCTTCGGAGGTCAGCGCCATGGAGGAAGAAGCCTTACTCCTCCTACCGCCTGGACCGCCTGGACGGGTACATTAGCAGCAGGGAGACGCTGTTGCACCTCGTTTGTTGCCACCCAAGAGGCGCCTGCCATGTTCTGTTCACGGACCCAGCCCCAAACGGCGCTGCGGCTCCCTAACACAGTCTCCCAAGCACAAATCCCCTATGCACACAAATGCATTTATATGTTCTCAGGTTAAAGCCCTGTTCGGGGTTTGTTAAATGTACATGTTCCCAGTGCCCCGTTGAAGGTGCCTGTTGTACACGATTGTTGTAAACGTTCCTGTTACAAATCAATAAAGACTGCATACTGTTGCATCAATTAAAAAAAATAAAAATAAAAAATGCAATTCTGATAAACAGTCAAGGGTTACCTTTCTCCTCTGATGCAGCGGAGGGTGACCGTGGGTAGAGGTAGCGTTGCTATGAGTTACAGGTTACAGGTTACAGATCCGGGTCAGGCCGTCCCGATTCACTCACGTTGTAAATACGGTGGTCGGGTGCGAGGCAGCAGCGGTGCTAAGGGACAAAATACACACTCTGCTGACAAAAGGTACGAGTGGTCCCTGCTTCGGAGATAAACAAAGGTTGGTGCAGCTTTTATTTTGTCATTCCGAAGAAAGGCAGAGGCCTCTGTCCTGTCCTAGTCTTACGAGCATTGAACGAGTACCTACGTGCAGACGAGTTCAAAATGCTAACATTCAGACAACTGCTGAGTGCGTTCAGCCCGGGGGATTGGTTGGTAACAATCAAGCTCACAGATGCTTATTTTCACAGAGCAGGGAGTGGCCGCATTTCAGTGCTGCCTCGCTCAATTTTGGCCTGGACGCAAACTGCGTTATCTGACGATTTTACAGCTTCCCCTATTACAGCTGTTTCGGTCTCCGTTAAAAACCACTTAATGGCTAAGGGTCTGACCCCCCAGTGTGGTGGCAACGATCCAAAGTGATAGGACGTCATCCACTAGGGGTCTGTATGCCTATGAGTGGCAGGGGTTCGGACAGTGATTTCTGAAACGAGATGTGCTTTCATTCCAGTGCTCCACTGTAGATGTCTTGTCATTTCTGCAGGAGTTATTGGACAGGGGCCTCTCCTTCTCCATGTACCCAGTTCACCTCACCGCACACTTTTGTCCGGTTTTATCGTGCTGAGGTGACGCTCCCTCGGGGGCTCACTCCGAAGAAGAATTTTAATATTTTTCTCTAAAACTCTGGAGCCAAACCAAAGTACAGGTGTGGAAAAAGGGAGAGGGGCAGACATGGGGGGAGAAGGGAGAGGAGATGAGAGAGAGATGTTTTGTGGATGAGTTGAGATGAGGAGCAAATGACTTGTAAATAATCCGTTTCTATCTCTGGATGCAGCCGTTTATGCCTGCAGCAGTGTGAATCGGTCTGTAGCATGTTGTCTCATTCTCTGCTGTGTTTCCAGTAATGAAACAGCAACACAATCATTGGAGGGACTGTCATCACAGATTAGGGAGACGAGGGAGCAGATGAGACTCACCACTTCCTCTGCTCAGAGCTGTACCATCGCTGTTTTCACATCCTGTGTTCAGCTCAGGTTATCAGTTTATACATATGGCTGTAGAATTCTCCTGTGCAAACACACAATCACAGACTGCTACTCCCAAAAATATAATAAAGATTTACAACAGTGTTCAATTACATTACATCATTTTTTAGACAAATCATGTGAGCACCTCAAATGTAGTCATCCTGTTGGCTTTTAAAGTTGTAAATACTAAGAATGAGTTGTGGTTTAGGACATACTGTATGCTATCTAAATAACTGATCATCTCAGTCCAAAATGATGATCTCACTTGTATATGATGTCTAAATAGACGGAGGGGCTGACTTTATCTGAGGGCAGAGATGAGTCATGATAAGCAACAAAGGGATTTTACAGTTATTTGATCTATGATTTTTCAGTGTTAAAGACAAAGGCACGGCTTTATTTGAAGGGCCACAGCCATGATGAAGTCAAAGTAATGCTCTGTTAATCAGTAAAACATGGAATCTAAACGATTACATCATTAATAACCTAAAACCCATGATGATGGAAAAACTTTAGTTGCATTAATTAGAATATTTTTCCTGGATTAAATCAGGCATGAGATACTAGTAATATACTGTATTACTAATAGTTCATCAAGTACTACATGAGTGAATTCAAGCTTTTGTTTTCCATTAAGTCATGCTTATATTCATTTGAAGTCATGTAGCTTTAAAAGGCAAAAAAACTCCAGCAACACTTGCAGTATACTTTCGGCTTGTGGCCTTCATCAGGGACGGTCATGTAGCTTTACCTTACAGTGCTAACATAAAAACAATATTCATACCTTTCTCTATGCCACAACAAACAGTAGTAGGAACTAAATACCTGCACACTGGTGCAGAATAAGTCACTGAACACATACTAGTGTTCAGACTTTTTTCCAGCAGCGGTGCTATTGTGCTGTTGTGTTGTTGTGTTGTTTGCTTTTGTGCTGTTGTGTTGTTGTGCTGTTTGCTTTTGTGCTGTTGTGTTGTTGTGTTGTTTGCTTTTGTGCTGTTGTGTCCATGAGGATGAGACGTCGGCTCGTATTCATGAGTCAGTATAGCTTCAAATTAAATGACCTTAGAATCATTATAGGATTATTCATGTTTGTCTTTTGTGTATTAATGGACAGGTTTTGACATTTATCTGTAGAAATTAATATAAAAAAATAAATGTAACAACATAGAAACCATTTAGTGAACGTAGAAAATCTCTCCTCCCTCCTCTCCTCCCTCCTGACCTCCCACTGCTCCCTCTCTCTCCTGTCCTCTTTGCTTCTCTTTCCTCCCTCACCTGCTCTACCAGTCTTTTTTTCTATAACACACTTAGATAGGCAACATGTAAGCAGTATTTTATAGACATTTGTTCATTAAAGGTCACTGGACACACAAAAACATGACTTCCTATGAATGCAGCTAACGTTACATAACAACAGTTGGGAAACAACAGACAACTTTTCTTAGGCTTGAGAAGCTGCAGCATTTATTAAGTGACAAATGTTGACAAGTCAGCTGGGATAGGCTCCAGCCCCCCACGCGACCCAAACCTTTTCCTCTCCTCCCCTCATATTTACAGCTTCATGGTCACTTTTCTGCAGCTGGCTTGTTCCCTGCTCTGTTCCCTAAAGGAGCTATGCTGTTCTAACACTACATTTTCTGTAGGTGTCCTTTGAAGCCTGAAGAGGCTCCAGGAGGATTTGATGCAGTTCATGATAACGTTGGTGTTGTCGGGCTCAAACTGTATGAAAGTGAAAATCATTAGTAGCTTGTTGATATTAATGATCATGAGAAATTTTAACGGTGCTCATAATGTAGCAGCGGCGGTGAATGAATATGGGGGAAACACACGTTTGTAATCATGTTCATATCTGTGCAGCCTTGGGTTTTTTATGGCTTTGTTATTAATCCTATCAAATGTGAACATATTGTTATAAAAATGTATTGAAATAGTATCAATACTTCACTTTTTGCACACTTTGAAAACTTTTAAGTGTCAGACACATGACTTGCATCACAATAATAGCTGGAGCCCAGCCTTTGTTAATGTTGTCAGTACAGCTGAAGCCTGAGTCATTTGGAAACACTGAACAGAAAACAACAGAAGCTGCTCGTTACGACAAAACAGGATCTAATTTCATTTAATTTGGCAACAAAGACTAATGAGAAACGTGGGTCAAAATAAACATGTAATGTTGTTGATAAAATTATTTCAATGAAGTTCAGTTCATCTCCTCGTTTTTACCCGTCTCTCCAGTATTGATAAAAATGTTGGCATTGGGTTGGACGTCAGTTTCCCAGGCAACATAAAGCAACTTTAATCAGTTCATTGAGGCCAGCAATGGGATGAACCTTGACTGAAGTCTGACTGTGAGGGGGGGGGATGGAGCTCCCTGTGGCAGTATTGAAAGGTCTCAACAAAGAATCTCTCTCTGTCTTCTCCCTCCATGAGAGGAACAGGAGAACCATCTCACTAGACTATCATATGAAAGGTCCACTTTAATGGGAAACTGTGTCCAAATTTTTGACTGGTACTGTATATTTACTGTATGTACCGTGTATGTTCTGTATATGTACTGTGTGTACCGTGTATGTACCGTGCGTACTGTATGTGCCGTGTATGTACTCTATGTACCGTGTATGTACTGTGTATATGTACTGTGTATGCTGTGTTTGTACCGTGTATGTACCATGTACGTACCGTTTAAGTACCGTGTATGTACCGTGTGTACTGTATGTACCGTGTATGTACCGTATATGTACCATACATGTACTGTGTGTACCGTGTATGTACCGTATATGTACCCTATATACTGTGTATGTACCGTGTATGTACTGTATATGTACTGTATATGTGCTGTATATGTACTGTGTATGTACTGTATGTGTACTTTGTATGTACTGTGTGTGTACTGTGTGTACATTGTGTGTACTGTATATGTACTGTGTGTGTACTGTGTGTGTACTGTATATGTACTGTATATGTACTGTATATGTACCGTGTATGTACCGTGTATGTACCGTATGTACCGTATATATACCGTGTACGTACTGTATATGTACTGTGTATGTACTGTATACGTACCGTATATGTACTGTATATGAACTGTATATGTACTGTGTGTACTGTGTATGTACCGTGTACGTACCGTATACGTACCTTGTATGTACCGTGTACGTACTGTATGTACCTTGTATGTACCGTGTATGTACTGTATATGTACCTTGTATGTACCCGTGTATGTACTGTATATGTACTGTGTGTACCTTGTATGTACTGTATATGTACTGTATGTACCGTGTATGTACTATGTGTACTGTGTGTACCTTGTATGTACTGTATATGTACTGTACGTACTGTATATGTACTGTATATGTACTGTATGTACCGTGTATGTACCTTGTGTGTACTGTATGTGCTGTGTATGTACTGTATGTACCGTGCATGTACTGTGGATGTACTGTATATGTACTGTGTATACTGTGTTTGTACTGTGTATGTACTGTACGTACCGTATACGTACCGTGTATGTACCGTGTGTACTGTCTGTACCGTGTATGTACTGTACTGTATATGTACTGTACATGTACTGTATATGTACTGTGTGTACCATGTATGTACCGTGTATGTACTGTATATGTACTGTCGTACCTCTTCATTCTTTCAACATCACGTTAAATAACATTTAGTTAAATCAACTCTTTCTTGGCCCTAGGTCCATCCTTTTACCAAATATAATTGAAACCTATGAAGAAAAATTCCTAATTACATCCACTGTGATCCACTATGTTTACAGGAACTCTGCTGTCTGCTCGATGAAACATGCATGGAAGTCTTTTCCACTCATGGTGGATGTTTGCCTGTTTTTGTTTTGCATTCAGCTCCTCAGAGAACAGAGATTATCTGTGGAAAGTTTAACCTCAACTCTACATTCAATATGTTCTGTTTCTTCTGTGTGTTCTCAGCCTCCTGTAGTGTGATGTGTTCTGAGCCCAGTGAACATGGATTATACTGGTAGTTCCAGTTTAAAGCTGATAAACATCTCACGGTCCATAAAATGTTCTTTCTACTGGAAAACAAAGGTTCTGTCTTATATGTCTGTATGATTGGGGGTTCTGACAGCACATATTACATTTAATAGAGGCTGTTAAATCACATGTTCTCATGTCAGGACATGCTTAGAGCGTCTGTTTTGACTCGTTTTATGACTCTGGATTTATAACTAGCAGTAAAAGAATTCAGCTTGAGAGGAGCCCACTTACCCAGAATGAACACGTTTATAACCTGATAGATGAATGTAATGAGACCTAATCAGAGACAGCTGGAGCTCATAGCCCTCAGGTTTTATGTATGTTTACATACTATTTCTTTTTGTATTAACTGTATGACAGACTGGAAATAAAAATTGTCCTGAAAAAAAAAATCCAGCTCATATCACAATTGACAAAAAATCATAGATGTCTGAAGGACAAATTTGTGCATTAGTGTCTCTTCCTTTGCTGTTGTTCCATAACCTGTGAATCTACTCTGAAGCAAACACAGCAGTTTGTAATAGTCAGATAATGATATATGCAATAATCAGATTAGTGAATGTGTACATTACTCTTTAAATGTATTCTGACATTTGTGAAGGTGTACACAAATCTGCAAATGAGTACTGAGAATCTGTATAATGAGATTCATAAATGTACAAAACAAATCAAATCTGTATCAAGATGTGTTAATATGTAGATGTGTAACAGTTAATCTAACCTGATTCAAGGCTGCAGGTCCATTCAGGTCCATTATTCCTCTGTCAGATGAGAGTAGCAGTATTAGTGTGACAGTGGCTCTTCTTCTCCATAAGGTGTATTTGTGTTATTCCACTGTGATCAGACTCATATTAATGGTGAGATGTTTATCTTGCACAGATTGTTTTTACTGCACTGATTTTCTTTTTCTGCTGCTGTTACCTGTTCTATTCCTCTATCTGCCCTGGAGAGAAGCCATGTGGAATTTGATTGTACTTGCATATAATGACAATAAAGATCATTCTCATTCTGATTCTGACAGCCCTTATATATATCTATCTCATATCATTTAACTGAATGCAGGATTTTAATTCATGTACACCTGGATCCTAAGTTATCAGAGAAACACGCTGAGCTAGCATTAGCTGCAGCCTGGCCTCCAGCTAAATATGACAATCTGCCTTACAACGAAGCACATGAGATCACAGTATCTGTTTGGAAGACTTGTGGCATGACTTATTATGCAGGAGAGAATTCCACTGAGCTACCGAGGTCTGAGATTTTGTAGGACTACTAGATATCTGTCAATGTATTTGGTTGTATTTGATGATTATGACAAATCAAATAAGGTGCTGGAGGCTGGGCAGCCGTTTTACTCACTCTACCATCCCATAGATGTGTGTCACTGAAGTGTGTCTGTGCTGTTTGAGATGTTCATGACTGTTGTGCTTTTATTGAAGGGCTGTCTCACCAAATGTGCCCCTTTTGTGGGGTTTTTTTGGCTTCACTGCTGAACATTTCTCTACAGATGATCCCATGAGGACCATACATGAGTTGAACAATCTGGACAGAGGGGATGTCAGTCCACTCTACCCGTTCCTCCCTGTCTTCCTGCTTGTTTTCACTCCATGTGTTTCCTGTTCTTTTTGCAGCGGATGAGAGGATGAAGGGGAGGAATCCTCCTAGCTGGTGGAGTTCTTAGCAACAGAAGGAGTAGCAGCACTGGCCGCCTGTCCAGCTCCTGTTTGACCCCCCCTCTCTGCAGCAGAGCTCACCATGAGTTAAAGGGCATCAGGAACTCTCACCACAGCTTCCCCCCCACCCTCTGGAGCACCGTGTCTGACCGTGACAGCAGCATCACTCGCCCTGCTTCATGAGCCAGCAGGATGCGGCTGAGGTTCTCGCACTCTCCGAGCGCCTCCTCGTAGCTTCACACAAGGGACAGACTGACAATGTGGTCCAGCTTATCAACAAGGGTGCAAAAGTAGCCGTCACCAAGGTGAGTGAGAGGTGAACAGCTGGTGGTGCTGATGGTGCTTTGTTTAGAATTTCTCATTGAACCTAATGGCAGTTGGTTTATTACAGTATATTCAGTTTACACTTTTATTCTATTATTCTGTTTGTGGGTTAAACCTGGTGACTCTTGGTGATTGTAGGCTCAGAACCAGCTTTGTCTGTGCTGTTAATGCATAATAGTGTTTCATTTTTTGTATGTCGTTTTGCTCTCATGTATAACTGAGTTGTGGTCAGTGAATGTAGCCTCATTCTGCGTCTTTAAAGTTAGTAATAAGAAAACTTCATCATCTGCTGTTTGTGGGGGAGATGTCAGATCTCAAATAAGTTTGAATAACAAATCATCTGTATCTTGAACTTGAAACTGAAACTGGAGCTGCTAACATATGAACATGATCCCATCATCATCATCATCATCATCATCATCATCCCAGCTTTATGTTGAGTCAGAGGAATGATTTACAAAGGTGTCTGAGGAGACATGATCTGCTCCAGGCTGTTTCAGTGCTCATCATTGTGGATGTTGAACAGGGAATGTCATGACATATTTCTTTGTACTAATTAGCCAGAAATCCTTCAGAAAAATATGCTGTTTACTTGTGCTAATTACAAGTCACTAATTTTAGTGTTGTACCCTAATTGGTTTTATTGAGTTTGTTCTGAAAACAGGGAGAGTGAGAGAGGAGAATATGGACAGAAGTGTTAACATGGTACAAAAAGAAGTTATAAATATCACAACACAAAGCAGGTTCATCAGCTGAGAGTGAATGTAGCTATGATTCAGCCGAGTGGGAATTGACCCAATATACATTTGTCATGCTGTATGCAGCCAGATGGTGAACAGTTCAAAGTACAGTATCACAGTTACCTGAAATGAAAACATGCTACACATGTGTGGATGCTTTGTACTGTTTGTTGTACATCATGTGCTTTGTTTTTTCTGTTCTGGAACTATAAACCAATTTTCCCTGGGAACATGAACACGTCCTCATGTTATAACAGCTACAGTGATACTAAAAGTGCTGCTTCTTTTATTATGACCAGCAATACTGGAAAAAGCAAAAAGTGTATTGGCAGGATGCCATACAGTACGCACTCTAAATCCAGGATAAAAGGTTGAGAGTATCAAATGAAACATTCCTCTGCTCAGGCAAAGGAATGTAGGAACCATTTTTGGAAAGCTAATATGATTGAAACTGAGAGAAGATAAAACAGACGGTAGGTTGCCTGGTTTAAAGTAGGGAGTTAAATGACACTGGTAATGAAGAAGAGGAGGAGAGTGAGGAAATGATGGTCTGTCCAGTCCCTGTGGTTTATTGTGTGGACACATCAGAGGACAACCTTTGCACTCGTTCATAGTTTGACTTGATTTGAATTTTCATCCCTAGGATCAGTACAAACAAATGAAACACACTGTAAGCAGTCTGGGTTGTCAAGCAATTAATACAATTAATACAACTGATTGCATGCTTTGTGAATAATCTATATTGATCACGTGATTTTTTTAGTTATTATATATAATTTCTTGACACAGTAGCTTTTCTTTCTTGATGTCATGTCATAGCAGGCAGTCTATAAGGCCTCTAATAACCCTGTCGACTCTTCCACTGAGATTCCCTGCAGTCCATCGTGATCCGTTCAGTGATTGGCTGAACCATACTGTTCTCAAGTGGGCTGGACCAGTAATATCACAGCATAATAACCTATAAATAACGACAACTCCAAATTTTTCCCTTTGTTTTAGTGCAAAAAAGTACAAGTACATTCTGAAAAAGTTCACATTTAATGAACTATCTTTTTACAAAACATTATGAACAACCTGACATTTCTTAAGAAAAATAAGTGCAATTTCAACAATATTATGCCTCAGTTTATCATTTACACATGTGCATTACAACTTACAGATCGCAGTGTGTCTACAAAGGCACAAAACATTTAGTCACAGGTATCTGGAACTGAACAATATAGTATTTTACTTTATGATCAAAACAACTTGTCAAGATCTAGAAATTATTTTAAATGTACATTCATTTCCACATCTGTGTAGTAATCCTGACCACCTGAACTGACACACCACACCATACAAACTAAAGTGGGAACCATTAAGGAAGAAGGTTAAGTTATCCCCCTGCTTTGTAAATGTGTAAAATTTATACATAAAAAATACATAAAAGTTGTGGCAGTGCATGAACAATAGGCTACAAACCAAACTCTTTTGTACTGAAGCTGCTGACTGACATTATTTTGCACAATGTTCAATGTCTTTAAATATTTCCACAGTAAGTATTCATTTTCACAGAACAGTGGGCTCCAAAACTGCAGACTTATCGTGTTCGGGGTAAAAAAATAGTGAAATATGTGCTATTGGCGACCTAAAATATGTGATTAAAGATATGCGTTTTTTTTGTTTTATTTTTGAATATACAATTGCTTTTATATGACTTGTTTTATTATTTTTTTATTTTACATTGGTGTGCTACACATGTAATCAGAGTTATTCAACCTGCAAATTATTGTAAGTTTGTTAAAAAAGGGCGCTGCAGAGAACGAGCAAACATGTTTCAGTGGGTTTGTGTTTCCATACAGCCTATAAGGAAAAACTCAGAGTATTTATTTACGTCCAGTTTGAATGGAGTGAGGTCATCGCTGTTACACCCAGGTACACCCAGATTAAGTTGTGATTCATCGATCATGCTTGATTTTCCACTCTTTCGTCAAACGTTCACAAAAGTTTCCTCGTCGTCAACCTTATATTTATCTCACAGATGGTTATTAACCTGACATGAAATCCATCTGTGAACTGTTAGTGGATCATAGAATCTGATATATATATATATAATAGCAGGTTTACTCTCGGCTCCAACACAACGTTAGTGATGGAAAAGTGCGATACATTCAGATTAACTTGTGACTTTAACATCTGTTTCTAACAGTGATCATGGGTCATACTGAAGTCTACGGACATTTATGTCACTCAGACGATATTCTACAGCACACTTTCATTCACGTCAAACACTACTTGACCCGTTCTACAAATATATACTTTTAAATATGTCTCAATATTTTACTTTAAATGTAAAAACAGTCACGTTCCAAATCATTTGGAAAGAACATCCTTTTACTCTTCCAGAGCATGTTATTCCAGCAGTCTATCAACATAATCATGAAACAGGGCTGTGGATGTAGGGATTGGTCACTCAGGCACAGGCGTGTTTTGTTTCTGGCCGGGGGTTGTCTATAAGTTCAAGTTACATGCTACCACTGTGTGGAGTTTTGAGAAGGTTGGAGAGAATTATAACTCCATTGAAGCCTGTTTGGGAAACACTCTAAGGGTATTTTTTTGCGTCCAGTTTGAACGCAGTGCGTAAATCACAACTGCACCCAGATTAAGTTGTGACGCGTAGTTCGATCAGGCTCGTTCACAAAACGTTCCCCGTCGTCAGCCAATCTACATCTTTCTGTAGATTAGTGGAATGTTGTGACATCATTGATTGGGATGGGCATTGAATTTAAAATATTCAAATAGTCATTAATTAATAAAATTTCATTTCCCTTGTTTTTACCTGCGTCTGCCGTAGTAATGCAGGACTACTGCCAGAAGGTGGCGGTAACACACCTACAGGCTGTATGTAACCACTATTAACAAAAGAAGAAGAACGCACTAAGATCAGAGATATTTTAATAGAGATTGTTCACTTTAATAGAGATGGTTCACTCTCAGAACCTCCGGGTACATAGTAGAGAGGTATTCCAAAATGAATGAGGCTCTATGGAGCAGAAGAGCAGAAATTAAACATTTATGAGGTAAAAATGTTTTTCTGTCAACTTTCATCATTTGATATAATGGGTTTATACAATAAATAGATATTTTATTGCTGCTTCAATTGCTGTGACATCTCGTCATTTATGGATTTAATAGGGAGTATGT
This sequence comes from Chaunax sp. Z400, assembly GCA_037577475.1. NCBI lineage: Eukaryota > Metazoa > Chordata > Actinopteri > Lophiiformes > Chaunacidae > Chaunax > Chaunax sp. Z400. Next base: position 22,617,267 of record CM075202.1, on the reverse strand, counting down.
AGGAGGGCTGTGGTATGACCACAAGGCAGACAGCAGGAGCATGCTAGCTGTTAAAAAGTTTAAAGAAAAAAGAAAATGTAAAAAATGAGGTGCAGTACCATTATTCTGATAACTGATTCATCATTTCATTCTTTTTCCCAGTGAAAAGGTGCTGAGTCCTCCTTTTCAAATCTAAGGATTTGTAACTTATTGCTTTGACATAAGCAGCAATTTTAACATGTCATGTGATGAAAACCTTATTCATTTATTGGTGAAAATAATCATTTTTGATAATGAAAATAATCATTTTTGATAATGAAAATAATCATTTTTGATAATGAAAATAATCCTGAAAACCACACGGAGCCCATGACGTCGTCAGTGTGGAGACATCAGAGGCTCCCTGCTGTTGTTTACCTGAGCTCGGTTGTTGGCTTTTCTCCAAGTCAGGCCCAGTGTAACTCAATCTGAGTTCCACAGAAGAACCAAGCCGCACCCAAACAAAGCATGAACCTCCAGACACAAGATAATACCTTTATCTTGTGGTGCTTGTGCTGCTGTGTGGGATCTGTAATTACACAGTATAATTACAGATGAACAGAAATCACCTGGGTGTATTTTTTGAAGTTTGAATGGTTAGCTACACTCTGACATCCTGTTCTTGTTTGTGTAATTGGTTCTGTTGGATGTGATGCTCAGGATGTTGGGTGTATAGAGAGCTTTGAACTTAATCCTCACTGTGAACATTGTTGTAATCTCTCCTGGCTACATACTTCATCATGGTTCATTATGGAACATTAGCGTTCAAACTTTTTCATCACAAGAACATGTTAATTCACAGAAATATATTTCATTACTCAACATGGCAGCATCTGCACATGTAAATAGTTTTGGTCTTTTTTAGCCCAGTCAGAGTTTTGATCTGCAAAATGTTTCATCCTCATGTTGTGTAGATTGTGTAGATGACAGCACTCTGTACCCTGAACAGTATTCACACTTCTTATGACATTAGCAGAGGGAGCAGGTCACTGATGCTGGGTTCATGCTGCACAATAGTATTATTCACCATGTCAGATTATATCACAGCGCATACATTCATGACCCGTCTTGGTTGGAAAACTGGCAACACTACAAGATTGACCTTGACCTAATCCTTCACGTCAGCTGATGTGACGTCGGTGAGGCGGGTCAATCATGCTACAGATGCGTTATGCTAGTTGTAAGAGAAGAAGAAAAATACAAAAAGGATCGTGGATCCGTTCCTGGTTTCATGTAGAGGACATTCCAGAGAATCTGTATGTGTTTGAGCTTTTCTTTGAGCCTTTCTCCCTGCGCGTAACTGAAGGTTTTAGCTTAAAAAAGGACTCTGGACTTTGATTACACCATTTAGTTTTTTTATTTTGAAATAAGTCTCCATGTTCAGGCTTAGCTGTTCCTTTAAGATAGTGTCTTTAAAGTTTTATACATACAGGCCTTGGTTTGGAGATGAATGGAATATTGTAATGCTATTGATAAAATCTATGAATAAATTAAACAGCAACATGTCTTTCTATACTCAGGATAATGTGAGACCTTTTTTATAGGACCAGTTTTTATAGGGACTATTTCTTGGGCAGAAAATCCGTTTGGCTGTTGACATAATTTTTTAGGACATTTTGAATGCTTTAAGTATCTCCAATTAAAAGTTGACGAGGTCTAACCTTTCTGATTCAGGGCCCGCCCACAGGGCCTTTTATTGACAGGTTGTGTGGCTTATCCTCTGCTCAGCCATCATGAACAGCTGTGCAGATTGTCCACTACTCTCTCAAACCATGGATTAAGGATTTGTTTGTTTTCTGTAGACTCATTACTGAGATGGATCACACTGTACAGCAGATCGTCTGCAGTCATGCCACCAGCTATGAAAACAGTAACTTGCACTGCAGTGATATCTGATTCACTGGACTGTGAGCCTGTGTAAGGCCCAGCAGTGGTGGGGTTCTGTGCCTGACTCCGTTTGCTTGTTTCTGTGTCTGAGTTGTGTGTGTTTTGTGTCCACAGTATGGCAGAAGCCCCCTTCACTTGGCTGCTTACAAAGGCCACATTGATGTTGTGCGTATCCTGCTCAAAGCTGGCTGTGACCTGGACATCCAAGACGACGTGAGTAAATCCATCAGCTGAATTTCTGATTGGTGGTTACCAGTAAATCTTTTTTCTCTCTTTTTTTTTTTTTGCTGGAGTCAAGTGAATGAATCTGTGGCATTTTTTTGACACAAATGACTGTGGTCTAATGACCTCCAGTGGCCTTGAATGGGACCCTTTGGACTTTCCACTTGTGGGTTTGCCCACAGGATGCAGGTCCGTCCTTTCCACAGATAATCATAACACACATCCCTGGCTTTGCCAAATTCATTCTCTGTGGTCAATGAGTTCTGCAACAGGCTGCAATACATCCTCCACAACAGAAGAGAGCAAGAGGTGCAAACTGAAGCAGGAGGAGGAGGAGGAGGGGAGAAGACAGTGGAGGAGGGCTGGGAAAGAGTCTGGATCAGGGAGAGAGGAGGTTAGCCAAAACTGCTCCTAACGAGCCACCAAAAATCTACCCCCCTCCCTGAAGTCCTCTCCTCCACCACTGCTGCTGTGTTCAACTCACTTCTTACCTAGCTCCTCCCTCCTCCTCTTTCTCCTCCATCCCTTAAGGTGACTGCTGCTCACTGCTCTGTCTTCCTGCCCTCTCTTGTCAACCCTCTCCTGTCACTCACCATTAATCTGCTCTTTGTTCAGCTTTTCTATTAATGGCTGAGTATGAATGTGAGCTTACACTTATTCCCGTATGCTCACTACTTTCATGTGGTTGCACAAACCGCTAGCAAATAGAGCTAGTTGAGGTTGCCTGCTGTTGTTCATATACCTGCTATATTGGTAACATACAATCATATTTTCTGCTAAAGTTAGTAAGAGCTTTGCTGAGTTTTAAGGTACATGGTGGGCTTATTTTAAAATGACCTTGAGCAGGCTTTGAGTAGGCTTCATTTGGTCTTGTGAAAATGGGTTTCATTAGGTTTGTTACTACAGAGCTTCCTAAAAGACCTGGTTCAACACAAAGACTGGAAGCAGCAGAGAACAGACACCACTGTCCAAAGTTAAATGAGACCAACACCTGTAAAGCTCACATTTATGTATTCTGTGTACAAACAGAAATGTTAAAATGACTTCATGGCTTCTTAATTAAAAGCAGTGTCTTCATCTGCCCTACATTATGGAGCAGTGTCTCCAGCTTTAACGTATGTTTTGAAGGAGCACAGGTTTTGGTTAATGTTACCACACCTTGAACCTCACTGTGAAGACAGACCTCCGTCATGCTGTGCACAGTAACTGCACCTGACTTTTCTTTGCTACGAAATCAAGCATATAACCTCCTGCTTAGTTATAAATTGTCATTTGTGTCTGTGTATAGCAGTATGGAAGTTCTCCTGGTTTCTTCTATTTTTGAGTGTATCTCTTACTAAAATGTGTTGGAAATTTAGTATAAATCAAAGGTAACCAGAGTAAACAAACTCAAATTGTCATAATAAAAAAGTTTTAAATAATTATATTCATGGAACCAAAAAGATTATTTAATACCAACTGGGTCTGTGTGGAAAAGGAGAAACTACCAAACTGCATTAATAACTGGTTACAGCAGGACTAGACACACCCAGACCAGGGGCCTCATTTATAAACGCTGCGTACGCACGAAAAAAGGCGCACGCTGCTTTCTCCGCAATCGGTGGGATTTATAAAAAGCAAACTTGACAGGAGAACGTTTGGTCCTCCACGGCAACTCTGACCCATCCGTACACACAGAAATGGAGAAACGGGGAAACTACGACTCAGGTGGTGAAAGGATGAAACGGAGAAACGGAGCGTGAAATTAATACCAGTGTGTGAAATAGATCCAAATGTAAACACTCGAAGCCAATCTGACCAAAAATAATTAAACAGATGTTTGATTGACATCTGTTTATAAATGAGACCCCTGATCACTATCAGTTCAGATCACTACCAGACCTGTTCAGTCACAACATCACTTAAATAGAACCTTTTCAGAAGCTGTATTTCCCTAAATGTCAAACTATTCCTTTAAGTGTAAAGGTAAACTTTAATAATTAGGTGAATGAGGACATGTTACAGCAGCTATAAATGTGAGAACAAATTAAATGTTGTCTTTTTAACTGGTTACTATTGAGCCCATTAGAATGCAATCATTTAGTTAAATTAAGTCCTAAAAAAACAATCTCACGTCTGATGGATGTCAACTTTGCAACAGCTTTTGTTTTCATAAAAGTCCATTTATTTCTGAAATAATACAGTTTTCAGTAAGACTTACAAGGTGGCATAAAAATGAACAAGAACGATTAACAATACGATGGCATCAAATCAGGGCTCTGGATTTTCACACGACATGTTTGTTCTGTAGATGCTGGTTTTCTTGTGTGCGAGTGTCTCTTGCCACTTATCAGTCAGTTCTTTGTGTTTGTGTTTCTGCTGGCAGGGGGAGCAGACGGCATTACACCGAGCTGCCGTGGTGGGGAACAGTGATGTCATCAGCGCTCTCATCCAGGAAGGATGTGCCCTGGACAGACAGGACAAGGTGCGCATCAAAAGACAGAAACACACACAGCACTTCTATTATAGTCAGCCGGAGGAACGGGGGGGATTTCTAATCCATCCTAATGACTGCATTAAAGTATCTGATAATCACAGAGAAGCCAGTGTGCCTGTAATCTCCTTAGCTTCAGAGTAGAGTGTTTAGAGTGAAAGGAGAAATGACCTGCAGGGATTAAAACCATCAACTGTCAAATTTGACCATTTTTGTCCTTGTATTTAATGTCTAGTGTCCCCATTGTGTGTTTTACATCATGGTGCAGCAGTGAGTACAGAAATGATCCGCACAGTCGTACCATGCATGGTTTGATAAAGCCTTTATCTGATTGCTCTTTTACACTTGGCTCACTCAGAAAATAATTTTCCCAAAACATTGCATTTTCCCTACATATAGAATTCCCATCAAATGTCATCACATGTTCCCTGTAAAGGGTCAGTGTAGCAGTGAACTCTGCTACACAGTGTGTGGGGGTTCTCTGTGATGCTCCATTGATGACGATTGGTACGTCTTTAAGACATAAACACAATCTCAAATACAACTTCAGGCTTTTCAGCTTCTAAAGTTCAAAAGACATAAATAGACTCTTTCCAGCGTCCTCTCTGAAGCGTCTCCAGTGTCAGACAGGCAGAGACGTCCTGGTCCATCACGCTGCAATAGGAGGGCAAGCCATTAGAACACAAAACACCTGGAATAATCAGCTCTCACTCCAAGACACCAGAATCACCCAAAACCACACAAGAGTACACAAGTTTAAGTTCTTCTATCATGTTGAGTCAATGTAATTAATTAAATAACTAAATCAGATTAAATTAAAAAATGGAAACATTCATAAAACCTATATTCAATTATTACTTTCACAGTTAAGGGAAACATTAACTTTAGAAGTTGTACTTTTTTTTGTTATTTTTATATATATATATATTTATATATATATAGGTTTACCTATGTTTTTAATATCTTACGTGTAAAGCATTTCAAATGATTTGTTCTTTGTTTTGTAGTAAATCACACTCAAATTATTTAATTTATTGACATTGACTCAACATAAAATGTGAGTCCTTATATTGAACTTGAATGTAATGGATTAAAATTAAATGAACATTTGGTATGTAATTAAAATGCACAAATCCAACTCTTCAACAGAAGAAAGAAAGAAAGAAAATGTTTGTCAACATGTATCTGCCGTAATAGACCTGCAGAACAGGCCTGTACATTCAAATTAGACAGAGTGGCTTTTTTTCCTTTATGAAATCACTGTAATGTTTACATTTGTCAACTGATTTCAAAGATGTTTTTTTCTACATGCAGTAGGAAAAGCTTTGTCTTCAGGTACTTTATATCTCAATAGTGTACTATAGTAGTAGTAGACTATAATCACTGATAGACAGTGTGTAGACCAGTGTGTATCAACATTAGACTATATTACATGATCTGATCTACATAAAAGGCTCTCTTACAGTGATAATTATCAGTAGGTAATCAGGGTAGCAGACATGGTCACTTTGCCACTTGATAACTTTAATGGTTTCTTTGACAGGACCTCGTCTGTTTTCAAAAGGTAGAAATGAATTATTGTAATGCGTTTCGATGTGGCTTGCCTTAATGTGGCTTTTTGTGTTTTGTGCTGTCAGGATGGTAACACAGCTCTCCATGAGGTGTCCTGGCACGGCTTCAGTCAGTCTGTTAAACTGCTGGTGAAGGCTGGAGCCAACGTTCATGCTAAAAACAAGGTGACTCTTCAGTGGAGTTCTCAACACCTGTACTCATGTCTTCAGCTGTAACTCAGTGCTTCCTGAGTCTGTGAGAGAAATTCACCAAAAAATAACACAGCAAAAGCTACTCACAACAAGTCATTTGAAGCAATTCAGCGATTTGTCCAGAGACAGCAGACACACACTAGAGATTTTTGTTATGGAGAAAATGTTGATAATACATATTTGAAACAGCAGTAAACCAATATGACCCGACAGCCATCATCATTTTCTAACAAAGAAAATACATTTGTGGTTTTTTTTTGTGTTACATCTGAAACATTTGCCACGATCTTGCCGATGATTCACAAGGCATTCTGGGAGATATCTCCCTCACCCTTCCCCTCTGTCTCTACAAGAACCGGGACATCCTACCCCTATGTGTGAACGCGCAAAACGGAGGGTTAGGGCTAGGTGGTAGGGGTAAGGGGTGAATTGGGAAAGAGGATATAAACCATTACACTTCTTGAAAATGAAGTTTAATTTAAAGGCAGGCTGCTGAAGGATGAATTAACACAAAAAGAAACTATAGAGATGACTCAGAGTGTGTACCTGTCATTGTTGTCATAGACTATAACTACAGTATAGATGCTTTATGTTTGTTCAGTGTGTTTATAGTTCTTTATGAGACCATAAGCTAAACACGGATAGCCTGACTGACTCCCTCCTCCTCTGGTTTCCAGGCTGGAAACACAGCTCTCCACCTTGCATGTCAGAACGGTCATGCTCAGAGCGCCAAGGTTCTGCTCCTGGGAGGTTCCAGGCCCGACAGCAAGAACCATGTAAGTCTCCAGCAGGGCTCCAGGGGGTGCTGCTGATGCAGGCCTTCCCTGCAGACAGCGGACACCACCCTGCAGGTATTCAGTTATTTAGGATAGTTCCAGTTCATCCTCTCACCGAAGTTGTAAACACGTATACCTGCTTTGATAGGAAGGGGAGGCGGGGCCTGTAGTGAACGTACAGGACCGCCTGGGGCCAATTGGAGCGTGTGAAACACACATATGCAGACACACATATGCAGACACACATATGCATACGCGTGTAAAGCAAGAGTGGGGAGGGTGGACCTGACCTTCATCAAAATTGTGGGTCATAATGAAGATATAAGAGCTGTCACTGCTGCTGGTTTGTTTTTGATCATTTCTGCTGGGACACATTTTGAGTGGAACTGAATGCCTTGTTTTGAAAAGAAATTCTTGTGAACGTGCTAAATCTGAGTATTTTCCAGGCAGGCGACTCGTGTCTACATGTGGCGGCCCGCTACAACCACGTGGCTATGATCCACATCCTGCTGGGAGCCTTTTGCTCTGTGTCAGAGAAGAACCTGGTGAGTTACTGACTGGACCACCACCTAAACACTGACACATCCATATACTTCTCATATACCTAGTCTGTGAACTGTGTATTATATATTATGCATATCACTCTACATGAGAGCCTCTACATAACGTATGAGATGTAAATGTTCATATAAGCATCACACAAACGTGTTTTTCAATTAATAAAGGCTCCACTATTTATCCACCATCTCTTGGTCTCTCTCTGTGTATGTCTGTCTGCCTGCCTGCCTGTCTTGTCTGTCTGCCTGCCTGTCTGTCTGCCTACCTGTCTGTCTGTCTGTCTGTCTGCCTGTCTGCTTGCCTGCCTGCCTGTCTGTCTGTCTGTCTGTCTGCTTGCCTGCCTGCCTGCCTGTCTGTCTGTCTGCCTACCTGTCTGTCTGTCTGCCTGCCTGTCTGTCTGTCTGCCTACCTGTCTGTCTGCTTGCCTGTCTGTCTGTCTGTCTGCCTGCCTGTCTGTCTGCCTGTCTGCCTGCCTGTCTGTCTGTCTCAGGCTGGGGACACACCGCTGCATGTGGCAGCTGCTCTGAATCATAAGAAGACAGTACGTCTGCTGCTGGAGGCAGGAGCAGACAGCCACATATGCAACAGTGTGAGTCTCTCTACATCGTTAATGCTCAGAGGTTGTGTAAGGGTGTTCACATTGTCTTCATGTCTACACTTATTATCTGTGATCAGTGATCTACTCTTAAGCACAGCACACTCATTCTACATTTAACTGGCTGCTCTGATGTCTATAACCCAAACACTGGATAAGGACAGGTCACACAAGATAACTCAGAAATAACTTTCTTTAATTTACCAAAAAATATTGGAATTTTTGTGTAAATTAGAAAAAAAGTGAAATAAAATAAAAGGGCTGGGCACAAAGCTTTGAGAGAGGTTGGAATTACAAGTGCCACAATAGCTTACATGATATACATGTAATTGTGTATTACACATCAATATACCATTGAGTCACAATACTCTTATTAAAAAACAACAACTCTTCAACAATTTTTCCCAGAAAAGTTGTCAGGCCCTGTGCCAAGTACCTTTAGACTGAGGCTAGCAGCCAGTCCACAGTCCACTGATACACAATATGAAACATACTAGTAGATATAGATGCAATCTGCATCATTCTTTTAATGGGTTAACTGCATTACATGATGAATTAATTATGATATGAATCAGAGTACATGATGGAAAATATGGTGTGTGTGTGTTTTTGTTTGTTTGTTTGTTTGTTTTGCAGGCAGGTCAAACAGCATTGGACCAGGCCAGAGAACATGACAACCCAGTTGTAGCTCTTCTACTGACCAAAGCTCCTCAGGTAAAGCCAGTAATTGACAAATACAGGCAGCGGTAAAAAACCAACTCAGAGCTGTGTTTCCCTTATCCATTCATTTCATTCCATGTGTCCTAGTCGTTCATGTTCTCTTTTTGTGAAGTAACTACAACATTTCGCTGGCTATCATTTTAATTCCTTTGTTGTGTAACCTGATAAGAGATCCAGTCAAATGAGATTATTTGTCTCCTGTTTGTATCTTCAGGTTCAGAGTTTTGTGCGTGGCAGGAGTGTGAGGAAGAGGAGGGACAAGATGAAGGCAGAGGGCAGAGCTCAGTCAGTGCCCAGAGATGAGATGCCGCCCTGTAAGGTAAAACCAGACACTTTGTGTCAAATGACTTGTAAATGATGGTGTTGAAACCCTGGGATGAGGAGACAGAGGACAGTATGGAGCAGATGAGAACAGATGATCCTCTGCTGTCTCTCTTCAGGCTTCACACGTTCATCTTTCACTGTTCATTTACTCACATCCAACCACTGAAGATGGACAGAAAACATTTTAATGTTTGCCAGACTTGTTTGGTTTAGACAAATATTCCAAACTGCTATTACTGATTTCTGTTGGAGACGCGTCATGATTTTATTCAACCACCAGCAGTGCCATTTAGTAAAAACAGTAAAAAAAAATTAAAAACTCTCTGGGTTATTGTCTTACATCTATTTTAAAGTGACAGGTTCATGATTGCATTAAGTTTTACATTTCCTCTTTAAAAGCTTAAAGGTTGGGAAAATTGCTTTAGGGAAGCTACAGCGGGGAATGGTCTGGGAATAGAGGAAGGAGGGAAGTAGATACACTAGTCCAGTCCAGTCAGTTTTATTTATACAGAGCCAAATCACAACAAGAGTTATATCAAGGCACTTTCCAAAAAGAGCAGGTCTAGACCGACTCTTTATTCTACAGAGACCCAACAATCCTCCATGAGAAGAACATGGAGACAGTGGAGAGAAAAAACTGACTTTAACAGGAAGAAACCTGGAGCAGATCCAAGGCTCAAGGTGGGCGGAGCCTCTGCTTTGACTGGTTGGGGATGAGAGGGAGAGGGAGACAGATGGAGACATAGATTGGTAGAGAGAGATAGATGGGGAGAGAGAGAGAGAGAGAGAGGGAGTGAGGGACAGGGACACAGACATGTTCAACCACATAACAATAACAGCTATAATAATAAAAAGATTACAATTTGTAGTATTTATAATAACTACAATAACAACACTGATAATAATAATATTGATAATGATGATGATAATAAGAATAAGAATAATCATGGTAATGATGATGATGATGTCAGGGGGTATCAACCATGGTCCCGCAGTATATTGGTCCACGGTGACCTGCAGGATGAGAAAACACAAAGACTCTGGAGAAGAAGTCAAGTTAGTAACATGAATTAATGAGACATGAGTGTGTAAAGAAGGAGAGAGAGGAGCTCAGTGCATTATGGGAAGTCACCCAGCAGTCTAGGCCTATAGCAGCAGAGCTAAAGACTAGCCTAAACCAGCCTTAATTCTAAGCTTTATCAA